>JABFDZ020000035.1:95083-117088 GCA_019775955.2 Pollimyrus isidori | reverse complement strand
CCTCATGGCACAGAGAGCTGACCAGCCTTGCGGAGTCCCTAACGTCCCTCATGGCACAGAGAGCTGACCAGCCTTGCAGAGTCCCTAGCCGTCCCTCATGGCACAGAGAGCTGACCAGCCTTGCGGATTCCCTAACCGTCCCTCATGGCACAGAGATCTGACCAGCCTTGCGGAGTCCCTAGCCGTCCCTCATGGCACAGAGAGCTGACCAGCCTTGCGGAGTCCCTAACCGTCCCTCATGGCATAGAAAGCTGACCAGCCTTGCAGAGTCCCTGGCCGTCCCTCATGGCACAGAAAGCTGACCAGCCTTGCAGAGTCCCTGGCCGTCCCTCATGGCACAGAGAGCTGACCAGCCTTACAGAGTCCCTGGCCGTCCCTCATGGCACAGAGAGCTGACCAGCCTTGCGTGGTCACTAGCCGTCCCTCATGGCACAGAGAGCTGACCAGCCTTGCGGAGTCCCTAACCGTCCCTCATGGCACAGAGAGCTGACCAGCCTTGCGGAGTCCCTGGCCGTCCCTCATGGCACAGAGATCTGACCAGCCTTGCGGAGTCCCTGGCCGTCCCTCATGGCACAGAGATCTGACCAGCCTTGCGGAGTCCTTAACCGTCCCTCATGGCACAGAGAGCTGAGAGATGATCTCAGCTGTTCAGCTCTGGCTTCTACGTTCCACACGTCCTGTTCCCTCCTGCTTTTTTAATCTGTTTTGAGACAAAGTACCTCCGTCTTCCTCCCGTGCCTTTGCTGGTACGACCAGAGGCCCAGTCAATCTGATCTAATCCAACGACCAACTTGGCAAACTATCGAGTTTTCAACTGCGACGTGATGAATGCAATTACTTTATTTTCCTGCTTCGGGTCCTAATTAATGTAATTTACGGATTTAAATAGTACATAAATAGCAAGTTAGCTTATTAGCCTGTTAGCTAGTAATTAGGTGACGCTAGCCTGGACTTTAAGAGTGGACCCATGAATTCAGCTAAATTTACTGACCAATCGAAACCTTCATTCTGAGTGGCCAGGTTTAGTCTTTTGAGCATCGCGATTAGTAAAGTGTGGTGTCCCATACTGCCAGTTAAAGACATTGAGAGCCGCTTAGGCAGGATTGTAACCACCCTTCTCCTGATGATTCAAACCCCCCCCACCACCTTCACTATTGCAAGAGCCTTACCTCAGCAGACCTGGACCCAGCCACCAAGCTACCTTTCTGCTACCCGCAAAAATCTGCATTACTCCTAAATGGCTACAGCGGAAACGTACACTGATGGAGGCGTGTGTAGGATTTACTCATATTTACGCTATAATTGCATTATGTTCAAGCTTTAAATGCAATGGGGGGGGGGTTATTAAATTCCAGCCAGCTGAGACACCCACATGTGACAGAAACCAAAATGAAGTTCCAATAGGAAGGAATTATGATTGATCCTAAGCCTGTGAGCTCTTAGCTTAGCGGCTAGATGCTTACCTTTCTGCTGGAGTGTTTCACTGCGTTTCCTGGGCATCCCAGGCTTTGTGTTACTTAATGTGCTGCTTCGTAAACACCCTGCTGATGATTTATAGTCGCCCACAAACCCATAACCATATTGATGGGAATCAAAGCTTTGACTTCATATGGACCTCTCCCATGTCTGAGAACATCAGGTCCGCCCCCATGCTAATAAATACATGTGTTGTATCCCTCAGAGCTGCATCCTGCAAACGCCACTTAGGAGAAACGTACGTCTAAAATCAGCCTGATGGTGATGCTGGTCTCCAGTCAAAGTAGTCAGCTGTTCCTCTCATCCATTTATAAGTAAACGGAGCATGTTTTAGCTTAGAAACGATGTTAGGGGGAATGCGTGGTTCAGGCCGTGAGACGATTGCTTCCCATTTGAAATGTTTGCTTCTCCACTTTTGAATGGGGAAACAAGTTTAATTGGATTACCCTGATTAAAACTGGCACGGCAGCGGAAGGCTAATCAAGATAAACACCTATCTTTCGCTGGAGAAACACACTGCCATCGACATGCAGCCCCATCAAAACCCCGTCCCTGACGAATCGCTAAGTGATGGATCAGATATTTTTTTAATCATCTAAGATTAAATCAGTCATTCTCTCAAAACTTCCTACCCTTGACTGGAAAAAAGGCTAATCTCTACTTTGCTCTGTGGACTGGCAGAGCGCTGGATTGTGGCTCTAGTTTATTTTAATTGCTGTGATATTTCACATAGCATTGAGGGGTAATTGTGGATGGGCTGTAATGTTATAGGAACAGGAAATCTACAGGAGGAGCGGACTTCAGGAGCAGGCCTAGCACACGCTAACACGTGTGACATCCATGCAAGTTTCAGGAGAACTGCTCCGGAACCTTCAATCTGGTGTCAGTGGAACCACAGACAAGTGGCCTGACCTGGGTGGGACTGGAGGTTATTGGGGGGTGGGATTTAATAACATAATAAGTTATCGGTCTTATCAGACAGCATAGCGTAGTGGTTAATGGCTCTCGACGGCTGCCGGTCATAGGTGTGGTCTTACCTTTCTACCCTTGAAAACCATTCCCGGTCCAGCCAGATAAACGGATTAATCCAGCTGCATAGCAGGAGCTCTGTCGGTCGGCCATGCAGCTCAGCTCGCGCTTTGAAAATAGGGAACATCTCAAGTGGCAGTCCTGAGTTTATGCGCCATCTTGAGATTCCCAGCGCACGGAGTCCCATTTCTAGGCATTTGAGCACGTCACGTACAGTGAGGTCTGTCTCTAACACACATGTGCGTTTGCCTCGCCTCCCTCCTCTCGCTCTTCCGAGGTGCGCCGAGCAAAGCGGTGGCAGGATCCCCCATTTCTCCGTCATAGCGCCTTCCTCGCCACGCTCACAGCTTCCTGATCCATTTTTCAGCTGTCTGTCACGTCGGACCACCGCTTCAGAAAAACTCCATTCAATTAAGGATCCATTTGTCACTCTCGGCGCTGTAGGTTAAAGGCTCTCACCGCAGTTCGAACCAATTATCGGGCTGCGCGGAGGCAGGAGGGTGCCAGAGAGCCACCATGTGCCGCTCGAGTTGTTAGATCCGGGCACAGTATGGTGGGTGTCTGTGCCCACGGCGCGAGTATAGATATTCTGGCCTAGATTGTTTTGATGGTATTGATATTCTGGCCTAACATGCTTTAATGGTATAGATATTCTAGCCTAGACTGTCTTAATGGCACCTCTTGCCTTTTGGTTACAGTTATTAGACCAGTTTGGTCTCCTGGGCTCAACAGAAAGGCAGCTTCATGTAAGAAGCCCAAATTCCTCTGTGCTGATAATTACGGTGCTTACTGGGGTCTTTTCATGAACGCATGGGATTCGGGGGAGCCTGTAACATGCCACCCATCATATTATACACAGACACAGGCGCCTTCCCGGGTGGAGAAGGCAGAGCAACTTCTAGAACATTCTGTCAGGGAAAAGGTCAGACTGGGCCACATTTTAGAACAAGAATCAGCATTTAAAGTGTGTGGCATCGTCTCAGTTGGTGAGCGATTAGTGTCGCCCAGGGGTGCTTTGGTTTGCAAGACGGATTTTGATTTGCAAAGTGGACAGAGCAGTAATAATTAAGATGCACATTATCAGGGTGATGACATTTGCATCTACGCACGGGAAGATTTTCGAGATTGCAAAAGGAAATTAATTTCTTTAATCTTCAAGGTAAAAATCTTCATTCTTGCTAGAAAACACAATTGTTACTGATTGCGAACTGGCTTTAAATATGATGATGGTGCTGCCCAGTCACACAGCTTCCTTTCTATGTATATAAGGACACTGAGTAATGAGAGTACAGATTTGTACAGAAGATCCCTCAACCCGAAAACTGCATGGTTTAATTTATTGTTATGCAGTTTACTGACAGGTAAAAATCAGTAAACCTCCATGATACAGTCAGCCCTTCCTCAATATCATGTTTGCTAACTCTGATTGGTGGGGTGGTATGTATCTCAGTGAATTATGGATCTGTGGCCAGAAGGATATGGATTTGCATCCCATTGCTGGAAAGTTGTGAGTTTGAATCCCATGACTGGAAGAATAATCATGTTGTTGCTGGGGCCTTGTGCAAGACCATTAACCCCAGCTGCTCCAGAGGCCTTGCATGCCCGGCTCTCTGCCCCTGTACTCCAGCTCCCACAAAGAGCACATTATTAGCACATTATTAGCATATAGCTATTGGCAGAGGTACAGTAATTTTCCTGAATCTGACGGACAGTTGATTTTTTTTTCCAGTAAAGCACTTTACTGGGTTTAGGATTGACATGGTGAGCAAACGCAGGACCGCCCTCGCAAATCCACGCGGTTTCTGCCGCCTTTGATGAGCAGAGGTAGTCGCGCTCGAACGCTTATCAGAGACGACCCGTGCAGCGTTTCTACTGTTGCCCATCTCGGCACTTGTTTCACAGAGTGATAAATAAGCTTGTAAAGTTTCATGTGTTTGCTCTCTGCATGTCATTTTCGAAAACATAACACCCCTAGCTTAGGGTTTCTGCCAGAGAATGTCCCCGTTATTGGGCTACGTCCCCGGCCATGCAGAACACACACATGCACTCCAACACTGTGGCCATATCTAACGCACAAAGAAGCTTGTGGAAACCTGATTATTTTTATTGTAAAATGCTGCGCCGTCTCTTTCTGCATGGGGGGGGGGATTATAATGTTAAATAATGAGAAAAGGTTCTGGTTAGCCAAACTCCCCACCCCCCCCCACTGAGCCCTAGAATGGACCTGCTGACCATATTTGGCCAGCTATTCATACTGGTTTTTGGGAGGGGGGGGTCGTTTCTCTCTCTGGCCCACAGATACCCCATCTCCGCACGCGTCTCATCTTTGAACCTCCCCCAGGGGACACTCCACAACTCGCACGCTTCACGTCTTTTGGGGAGTGAATGGTATTGAAAGCCCTTCCCCCACTTCCCCCCCATCCCGAAGTGAGCTTTTAGATAAATCTCTGAGCTCTTTGTTTGACTTCTTGATGAGAAAGTGTCGCGCAATAATGCAATTCTTAAAGGCAAGAGCACTTAAGAGGCCGGGAGGTAGATTAGCAGTTTGTAGGAACTATTTATAACTATAAATCCTGACCTATCAAGGCACCCTTGTCTTTTAAAAGGTACGCTTCAGTTCCAGAGAGCAGGAGTCAGCTTGAAATGCAATATCCTGAAAGAGGCAGCTGTTACAGGGTGCAGCTGGAGTGAATGAGAGAGGGAGAGAGAGGGAGAGAGAGAGAGCAGACAGAGAGGGGAGCATCCAATTAGGTGTGACCTTATCGGAGCCGAATGTATCTTTGCATTTTATATCTGGGGCCCATCTGAGGTGACCAGGCGTGTGGAGCGGTACTCAGTGAAATTACAGGATTCATTTATATCCTGAACGCGCTCTCCTCACTCACGCTAGCCCTGTAATGGCTGAAGATTAGCATATTTCATGACAGGCCCTATTAAGCGGTGCCCCCTCCCCTGGCATCACAACGGCGTCCCCCACCGAGCCGTGGATCCAGGCGGTTGCCGGAACCAGAACCCGCCGCCAGAAACGCCTTCAGAACTTTGCAACACTTTTAAGAGTCCAAGAAATGGGTCGTTACTTGGAGGCCATGACCTCTGACCCCTGTGATGTTGCTGAAACCATTTGTGTCGTTGCCACTGTTAACAACGGTTCCTTAATTAAGCATCTCAGTAACAGACATGCTGCGTTTGATCCTTCAAGGATGGTGTGGCTGGCCTCAGACCAGTCAGACAGCTTGATTAGTCAGTTGAGAACCTCGACTAATAACTTGGTTAGAGAGCTACAGGTGCTGAGGAATTGACCCCCTAAATAATTAATTAGAGATAAATAATTCATGAGAGAGCTTTGTTTTGTTTGTTTTTTTTCCGAGGTCTGAGACAGTGCCCGCGTACCTCTCTTAATGAATGTGCTCCGGTGAAGTTCGTTTGCCTTGCCTTAAAGAATAAAGGCATAATTATCTTTAATAATAACAAAGGAAGTGAATTCACAAATGAACTTGTGCTTAATTAACATGCAAAGTCCCAGGGAATCTGCAGAAGGGAATGAACTGGACCATTTCTTAGGCGGAACAAAACATCGGAACAAAACACCTGCATGTTCAAACTCAAAGTTTTATATTTATTTTCCAAAGGCACAGCTCATCGCTAAAAATCAAAATAAGACACCTTCCGGGAGACTCAGCTTCGGTCACAGGGACTGACAGAGAACCCAAATGGCATAGCATGACCTGGTCCTTCCTGGAAGCCGCCCCAACATGTGGGTGAAGTTGCAGGGACGTGCCAGACTGGGTTTTTTCCAAACTGCCGCTTGTAATGGCTCCCAAGAGCAGCCAGGTCATCGCGGATACTGCTGGGCCACCCCTGTCGGGGCACCAAGACGTTCTATCTTAATTAAAAGCCAATCATTACAGCCCTATCCTGCACCTGCCAATAGTGATCTGGGGGCTGTCCGGACGCCAATCAATCAGCATGTCAGCCTGCGGGGCCCCGCCCTCCTCCTCTGCTCCTGCAGGAAGGTGAGGTTTCCCAGAGTTATCAATTATCTATTTAATTTAAGCTGTGCTCTCAGTGGCGGGAGGGTGCTGGTGGAGGCAGAGTCTTCCAGGATCCCAGGGTCCTCTAGGGCTAAAGTGCATAAGCGTCTCGTAACATTGTGCTACATTAGCACTTCTGCAGCACGACCAGCAGGGGGCAGAAATGTTCACATTGCAGCTGGGAAAATGTCATATATAATGTACAAAGAACCCATAAAAACCAGGGTGACTCTGTAAGGGTCCATGATTTATTTTGAAGCGCTTAACTGGCAGCCCCGTCCAGATTAAACTGGATTTAAGCGTGGGGAGGGGGCCTTTTCCATTGGGATTTTGGGGGAGGAAAGTCCCAAGTGTCGGAAGAGACTGGAATAGGAAAGCTTGTAGCATGTGATTCAGGACTGGGGGTGCAAGTCGAGGTGGGGGGCTGCATGTGACAACGCTGACACAGCTTACACAATCCCAAATTGAGCTGGGGGGGCTCAGATTGGAGTGACATGCTGGGAGTCCCTGTCTCCTAGGCTCCGCCTTCCCTCAAGAGCGATAGTGTTCATTAGCAAAATTTCAATATGTGTGCAGGAATGTAAGAAAACATCATAGACTTTCAGGTCTTTAACTTGTCCTGGACAGAGAGAGAGAGAGCGAGAGAGAAAGAGGGAAAAGTAACCTTGATGGGCAGGGAATCTACATCAGTAACCTGAAGCCAAGTGCATGTACAGGGGTGGGGCCACAGGAACAGGAAATATGATTGGTCCCCAAAATGTCCCCTCCCCTGCCACTCACCCATTTACAACATATCTTTCACTAATGATAAGATTGGTCCCCCTGTATGAGTTAGGGCCCCACTTATACAGGTGCCAGACTTTCAGAGAAAGATTTGTAAGATGTGAATGGCCCCCAGACACACGTGAGTCCCCCTCGGGATGCGGCATACTGTAGGAAGTACAAACCACTGGCACTGACACTTACCCGAACCTTAACCCTAAAATGGTCACCCTATCCCTAGGCCAGCCTCCCTGGTCTGGTCTGCACACGGCCTCCTCCGATGGATAGTGCTATGCACATTGTGCTATGTGACCACACAAGCTCATGGGTGGAGGCTGAGTGTCAACGGAAGGTTATACTTTCGGCCAGCAGGAAGAGCAGGGTGGTGGGTCAGCTTTGCGGAGATGCGTAGATGGGCACTGCCCTCACTGCGAATGTTACAGCCGCAGCTGGTTCATTTCTTGTAACTGACTTTGCATTTTCCTGTGATGTCTGCTAGACTTTTGCCCCTATTTGGTATTTGATCCCCCATAGCTGTTGTGATGGGTTTGAAATTCATTGTCTGACACTAAGCTACTTCTTATATACTTTGAAATTGTGACCTTTTATGAAGTTTTGTTAGATGAAGTACCTGCAACACCAGTTCCGGAATCAACGGAACTACTTGCAGAAGTCATGATGTTTTAGTGTTTTAACTTAATTAAATTAAATGGCTGGCAATCTATACATTAAGAGTACATTTCCATGTACTGTGGGGGTTAAGGTAACGATCAGCAGTTACCTAATCCATCCTGATTACCAAATAAGCGAGAGAGGAGGCTTTAACGTCCCTTTTCCTGACCAGGAAAAAAGATTAAAATGGCTTTCCCTGTGGCCTAAATATTTAATTTCTTAATAGAGGACACTGCTGCTGACATTAATTTTATAGGACTGGTGAAGTCATTAATGAAGTTGATGTCAAATGGCAAGTAGTGATATTAATTTGTAGGGAGAAAAAGGAGCGAGTGAAGCATGGGATTTGTGTGTGGCGGAGGCGAGCGGATGGAGAGCAGGAGGTAGTGGCAGGATAGCTAATCACCCTGCATCAGGGGCGTTGTATTAAGTGGGCGTTGTATTAAGGGGGCATTGCATTAAAGGGGTGTTGCATTAAAGGAGCGTTGTATTAAAGGGGAGTTGCATTAAAGGGGCGTTGTGTCCTGTTAGACGGCCCCTGGCCCTCTTGATGTCCCAGCAAGGCCTTCCATTTATGTATGCCTATGATTTAATCACTATATTCTAATCAATCCAAAATTGTCTCCACTAATGATTTCATTTTGATTTTCGTGCCTTTTTCCCTCTGATAAATGAGTGATATTTTCACTGTATATGTTTTAAAGTGACATATCTTTTAAGTGCAGAGGGGTGGGGGGGGATTGGGGGAGAGAACATTCCTGAAAATGTAAAGTGTGGTCACCAAGGAGAAGCCTTTATGTCCAGCTGCTGGTCACATTTATTCACGCTCATTATAATTCTGACACATGCATATTTTTTGGGAAAAAAATTAACAAATGGCAGTTTAAGGGTAAATATAGTGAGGTCTCATAATTGGGCTCATCCTTGCAGTTTAAGGGATTAAAAAACCTAAAAAAAAAATACATACATGACCTATACTTGAACAAGGCACTTACTTTTTATGATTTGTGAATAATTCATTGTAAATTTATGAATAATTCCCAGGAATTTATGAATAATTACTTAAATTTAATTAATTCAATTAATTACAGCCTTGCTGCACGTCGAGGGATGATTAGCTGTGAGTTAAGTCCCTGGGAATGGGTGATTATTCTGCAGGCTGTGATGTCACAGCAAAGATCACAAACCACCGCAAATTGAGATTGGGTCAAAACCCCGGCACCGGCACAGCTGCCCCCTCGTTCCTGCGCCCCCCCCTTCAGCCCCTTTTAAATGTCGCTGAGCATTTGTTGCACGACGGGAATGACCTGATGAGCTGCGTTACGTCACTGAGGGGTTTATCAGCTAGGGGGAGCCACTGAGATGTACTCCGCCCCCCACCAGCACCCCCAAATAAAGAAGGACTTTAGTACATACAGAAGTCAAGGAGGAACATTTAATGCAGCCTGACCTTTTGAAAAGGGCAGGTGCTGTGTTCCTGTACTGTACCCCATTTCTCTCTTTATTTACATGTTGGACGGGGGGGGAAGCTTTCAGTGAAGTTTACACATGCTGTTTTCCATTTGGTCCTGGGAGACGATCCATCTTACAATCGTTCCATCTCTCTCTCCCGTTCACTCCCTTTCCCTCCTTTTTTTCCCCTCCGTGTTATGCACTCGCTAATTTATCCTTTCGCTACGGTGTCCTGTCATCTCCTCATTTTTCTTGCCATGCTTGTAATCTGAGAAAATCCCGGCCGAATCCTTTGATTGTGTGTTTGGACGCCGTCCACTTCTAAGGGAGAGATTTAATGGGCTCTCCGGCACTTGTTGCACCCCATTCGTCTGGCAGGATGGCTGCAGACGCTTGTTTTAATAAGTGTGCTTGCCATTTAATTAGCCGGGGGGACGGCCGCTCTTCATCACGCTATTTATCTGCGATGTGGCAGCGCTTCTTCTTTAACTTTCTTCATCTTCTAGGGGAGTTTGCCCCCCCGAAATTTTACCCCTTTTCATTCTTTTGAGCTGATTGGAGGCACCTTTAAGGCTGCAACCTTCCAATCACAGCAACCAAAAACCTTCCAATCACAGGCACAGCGTCCTAATGTACTCAGCCACATGCCCCCCCTCCCCCCATAACATGTTTTTACATGCTACACACGTCGCCTCTCAACTATGTACCGCAGCGCCGAGTTATGGATGTGCTCACCGCCTTTACTGGCCATGAAGCTGTGAGACACCACAGTTCAACTAAATCTGACTCAACTGAGCCTAGTTTGTTTTAATAAGTTTAAAACACTTGGCTAAAATAAGTCATTCTTAATTTTAAGTTCTGCTGAACGCACCTGTCAAGCACTTGTTAAAGGCATGCACTGACTTACAGCTGAGGTTAACAGAGTGCCGCAAATTAATAAGTTGAATTTGAAAGACAAGTAACATTTGAGGAAAAAAATGGGGGAATGTGTAGTCCCTGAGCACCCTTAACCCCTCAGTTATATATTGCTTTGGAAAAAAGCATCTGATAGATAAAATGCAAATGATAAAATACAAGATGGATCCGGTAAAGGCTGTGGGGACACTCAGGGGTATTCGCTCTCTTTTGTGGAGTCTCGCACTTAAGACGATGACTCAGAGGGATAATTAGATCTGCAATCTGTCCTTCCTCTCCTTTTCTCACCGGTCGCATCTCGACCATGTTATCAGAGCCCCGATCGGCACCATCAGCGAGGCAGTTCTGGATGCTTCTCTGTGCCGCCACATTTCTGTCAGGCGTGCCATAATTTGCCTGCTAAATCGGGAATAAGCAACCGAAGTTCTCCTCCAGGGGTAAAGACAGAATTAAACGCCATGTACCCACGCGTTGCCATGAGAAGGATTACGGCGGAAACGATCTCTCCTAAAATGCATTTTCTCGCCGGCTTTCCGGGAGACGGCTGCACGGGCGCTCTCTTTAGCTAGAACATACGCTTTTCACGGTCCTTCCTTGCGGCTGGTCGCGTGCCACAGACAGTCAAATACAGCTTTCCGGCAAAACCGAGGTAGGAGGAATTAGCCGGTGGAGCTTTGTTTTAATCCACTTTGCGGTGTTTACACCGTTAATGAATACACGCTCGGAAGCAGAAGCCCCATTTCCCGAGGGGTGGCGAATCAGCTGGGGGCCCCCACTCGCTGTTTGGTAACCTCCCTGATAATGAGGGCAGGGCCCGTGCCTATCCTCTTCCAGGGGCCTCCTATTGGTGATGCAGCTCCCCTCTCTCCCGCTGGCGTCGTTTTTAACCGGCTGAAACTTCTTTATAAAACAGGAAGGCGAATCTGTGTCACGTATTACTAATCATTTAGACCGCAGCCACGTTCCGGGAGAAGCTCCAGACTCAGCACGACCATGAAAACTGGATAAGTGGAAGATGTCGTAATGGAGGGATGGAAGGATAGATAAAATCGCACAGGCACCGGAATGAACCACAGAATGGCCCAGTAGAGGCTCAGAGTCGTGTTCTGCCAAGACATTTGAACTATCAGCACTAGCACCCATTACCTGGGCTAGTCTTATATAGACAGGTCTCAAACAGGTAGTGTGTCCTGACAGCTGGACCAGGAGGATCTGACGGGAAGATCGGGCAGGACCTCGTCTTCTGCCATCACGGTTATATATAGCGATTGTTTTCACGACACGTCAAAGTTCTGCGCTAATTATAGGACCCATTTGTCTTGTCATTAGACGCCGGGATGAAAAGGTCGAGGCTGCGACTGGATTAACGCGCCGAGCAACCAGACTTTTACACGCCGCTAATGAACTGCGCACACGTCAGGCTCCTGCATTGTGTGTCCTGACTGGGCCGCGCCAAGTCCCGCCGGGCGGACCGGCCCAAAAAAGCCGCTGCCAGACGGAAGGGTGCGTGCCAGCACATGCTGGGGTGTGGATCCCACACTCTTTTAAGTGGCCGCTGCCTAATCCCGGCTATCATAACGGGGTCCAGGCCACCCTGAAACCGCGCTCTGAGGGGCAGGGGGGTGGGGCTTTTGGATGTTACATAGCTGGATACGCTGCCATTGAAGGGTGTTTCGAAAGAACGGCATTAAAAACACTGTGATTTCACACTGGGGGATGGATAGACCTACATACTCAATCATAGGAACACGCTGTGAGGTGCTTTTTCAATACATTATAAAATAAAATAAAATGCTACCCACATAACATGAACATGGCTGAAATATGCACCCCGCTTTTTTACTGTGGTACGGAAGGCTCCAGAAACCTTGACCCCTGCAACTTAATAACATTTAATTAGTTTTATTTCATTGTACTTTATTTTATACGATATAATATTTCATATATCAGCTCAGACTGCTCAGTTTCGAGCACCTGCCTGGTCTGGCCTCGAATCACAGAGCCTCTCACCCCCATGTTTGTGTCGTCACTGTGGTTGTCCTGCTTGCCACACCTCCCCCCCCCAACATTGTGGCTGCTGTCCCATGTTGTCCGTCGGGCTGGGTCACCGACAGCACTGTCCCTTGTCCCTCAATGCGGAGGTGGGCTGCAGTGCAGCAAGCGAGGCCGCGGTGGGGGGGGCATGCCCCCTGACCTCCCCGCAGCCTCGGCTCTCGGCCGCTGAGGCGAATGAAAAGCCACACATTAGTGGCTTAATGAGGCCTGGCTTGAGCGCATTCACAACAGTGGCCGCTGGGCTATTTTTAGTTCCTGTGGGGTATAGCGTTCCAGCTTTGGAGCTGAGCCCAGCGGTAACAGGGTGGGCCCTCCTCTCGGACCTCAAAAAGCCACTAGCACCTAAGCGCCGCCCCGACGCCAGGCGGGTGTTGGTTTGAAGGCCGACCCTCTGGCAGCTTGCTGGGATACAGCGTTTTAGTGCACAGACAAAATGAACAGGTGATGTGGAAGGAAGGCGGGGGGAGACAGAGAGGCTGAAGCTGGGCTAAACAGAGGGTGTATGTGGTGCAGGTGGGTATGGGTACCAGGCTCAGCCTTCCAGAGAATCTCACACACATAGTTTGGCTAATTTCACCCGTAGAGACTGCCAAACCCCCCCACCAGACAATCATTCTCAAATCTGTGTTTCTGTGCTGGGATGCACATTGGCTGGATTGGAAAACTTAATTTATGTTGAATTTAGCTTGAAAAGGAAGAATCACAATAAAGTTGTTAGAGGAAGCAGCCAGCTGGGTTTACGACACAGACCATGTCTCAGAAAGTCAGAAAATGTCCACACTGCTACACGTCAGTACAGCGTCAGCTCCGTCACGTTGGTGGCCGGGCCCTGCCCTGCCCTGCCCTCCCTGCTCCCCTTGCAGGGAACCCCCAGCCGAAGCAGTATCCCTCTGTGGGGATGGGCGGGGTGCCGGTGGTGAAGCCTGCTAGGTTGGCGCTGGCGGCTTGATAGGTCAGCTCCCCCTCAGAAAGTGGCGCCCTGGGCGGCTGCGTATGTCACATGACGGGGTCGTGTCAGTTGATGTGGCAATGCGTCTTTGGAGGCGTGTCAGATAATAATGGCTCTGAGTAAGGATTGGGAGTCATTACAGGAGCGGGAGTGCGGGGAATGGTGCTACATTGCTCCAGGATCGGGGGGTGGGATGGGTCCTGCATCCTGGTTTAATCCCACGTGGTCTCCCTGGAATGGGACAATTCCTCGTCAATCCCATGATTTTTCCTGTAATTTGAATTACTACCCCAGCAGTAATCGAACAGTCACCCCTATCCCTGTGAGGTACATTTCTGATTTTCTGTATGTGGTTATTATCTATTATATTCCCCTTTGAAGGAGGGGCAGGTCTTGGCCAGACATGCTCACGGCATTGCTACGAGCAGGACGAATTACTGTAGCCATCATAGAAAAGTAAACCAGCAAGTGCCATAGTGGTTTAACTAATTTACAGGATGGAGGGGCTCTCTTAACGTAAAACTACTTTAACCAGGTTAACCATTCAATCCAGGCAACAGCATTCAAAGTTTCTTCGAGTAAATTTTTCAGGCAGCTAAAATATCACAACAGTTTAGGTACATTGTCACCTCTGAGCAACAGGTAACAGTGATAGTATGTGGTTATCTAGAGCATCACCGGCATGTCCCAATGGGGACATAGGGTGACGTAACAATTATGGAAGGTAGCCTTTGTAGGTGGGGGGTAAATAAATCTGTGTTCTCGGAGGAGTGTGGGGTATTACATGGGCGTCACGGTGCCCCCCAGCTGTCAGCCGCTGTCACCATCATAGTCATCTTACGTCCTGCCTGTAATTTGAATTAGTGGCCTTTCTTAAGGCCCCTAATCGGACTGCCATTTACGCACTCTGAGCACGGCTACGTTCTGCTTCCTCGGGTTATTTTTGGCTGCGTGTGTTTTTTATTTGTAAGTAGCACGCAGGGTAATTAAAATAAACTGTTTACGTCGTGTTTATAAAGCAGAAGGACAAAACGCACCAGGAGAGGGACGGCAGTCACCAGTGATCTGGAGTGGCAGCCATTAAGCACACAGGAGCTGGGATCCAGAGCGTTGTGCTGACATTTTTGTTGCAGCCCTTGGCTTCGATGATTTGCAGAGTCCAAATGGGTGTTTACTTTTATTCTCTTAGACGAAATCGCACAGTGAGCACCCAGACATTACCAAGCACATTACAACAATGCGGAAACTACAAAATATATAAAACAAATGTATTATTTTACATGAAAGAAGGGGTTAATTACAGACAAATATTCACATTGAGGCAAAGCAAAACAGTTGATAAAGGCCCTTCTAACCGATGATTGCTTAAAATGTCGACATACAAGGGCACACAATACATAGAATTACCTACACAGTGACATTTAAATCATCTTAACATTATCAATCTGACAATAAACTACAATATAAAGAAAATACGCTTGTGTTTTACAGCTTCACTTTGACCGATCTACAGAATCTCAGTTGTGACAAAAAACATGCAAACTCAAAAGTAAGATCATATGGTAATAGTTCCTGTTAGATAGGCAGCCTTTCTGTCTGAACACCGAGATCACTTTTGGCTCCCCGAACTGCTGTACATTTCGATGAGAGGCTCTTTACAGAAGGCGACAGGTTAACACACGGTTGATGATCCCCCATTCGCTCTCAAGGCAGTGATGAGGTGCAGGTCACCAGGGCACTGTGGGGATTCACTGGCGTACACAAGCAGCAGTGACAACAATTACCATTGTTTTTTCTCTTGTTCCTAGTATTTCATGCTGAATGTGGGACACATAGTTCAACATAGGACCTAATTATTACAGCAGTTTGAGGGAGGGCAGCGGTCTCTGAAAGGGCAGATGGGTTATGGAATTGTGTGTCGGGGGGCTGGGAGAGTTCGAGCTGGATTCCTCAGTCTCCAGTGTTAATGGATCATGTCGCCATGAACAGTTTCACAATCACTGGGAATATCTGAACGTGATGTTCAACTCTCCAGTTGATAGCTCTGCTGAGGCATTCACTTCCTCATTAAACGCCAGCGTTTCAGCCACGCTGACAGACCTGCGCTCCGAGTCTGGACCTGCGGGTATATCTCAGCACAGTCCCTCTGAATCTGCCTGCACCCTCACAATAAGTGCTTACAAAGACTGTAGAATGTTAGCATGAAACTTTGGCTGGAATTAAACTCTTTGATGGAGGACCCAAGGTGTGTCCAGATTCCTGAAACGGCGGTTTCTCTCAGTTTTGGCGGCCCACGTTTATGATGAGTAAACCTGCCGTCGGAGGAAGGCCTACTACAGCCCGGAGGAAGACCTACTACTGCCTGATATGCTGAGTTGTGTGTTTCGCTGCATCGATGGCTAAAACAACAGCTCGAATCAAAGGCGGACAGACAAGCTTAAAAACAGACCGGCCCGATTCTGAACCCAATTCCGAGCCCTAACCTGGGCCTGGAGCCACGATGGTGAATAGATTACATTCAATGTTACAGCAGCTCCTTCGGTTCAGGATCTGAAGATTTCTGGACAGGGATTTGTGTAAGTGGAGGGATGTCATGAAGGTTTTTTCTCCCCTTTTTCTTGCCAAGCTTTTTTCTTGGAAAGGAGGGAGAGCTGGCTTCCACATAGACCTCAGATCTCCACCTGACATTCTGTAGACAGAAGTGCTGACTGATCAGTGTTTTAATTGACTTCCAGGTTTAAAGATCAGTAGGATCCTCCCGGCTGCCAGAAGCCTCCAATGAGTAGAGAAGATCTGAGGGATGAAGTCGGGCGCTGTCCCTGGGCCTCGTGTTGGAGAGGTGTTGGGGGGCTGGCGGGCTCCGAGCCGGAGGAGGCATCACGAGCTTTGATCGCAAACTGCATCCATTCGGAAATAAACAAATTGCACTCATACTTGCCGATCAGCACAATCATGGCGTTTCCCGCAGCTTGACAAGCTGGCAGAAGCTGTTTCTTGTAATTATACAACTGACAGTTTTGAGAGTTTTCACACTGCTGCTGTTTGCCTCTTCGGAAATGATTCGATATCGGCAGGAGAATGTAAAAATCTGCAAGGCACATGGTGGAAGTGAATGTTAATCTGAAAGGCGTCTATCGAGCCAACAGCACACGCGAAACCCTCGGTAAAACGACTCTGGCGGCGTTGTTTACAAGTAGTGTTACAGTGAGTAGTAAATCTCTTGTCAATAAAACTCAGCTACATCAAGTGTGCAGCCAAACAAACAGCTCATCCTCGCTACCTGCATGGGCCCCTTTCGCTGTGTCCTTGTGCAGCGTCTGGTTATCGGACCGCATGTAAGCACTAGTGTTCCACTGGCAGGTCATTAGCTCCCAAATCCTGGTCACAGCTTGAGGATCCTGCCCAGTTATTAGGCACAGTGCTCCTCGAAGGCAGGGGGGGCGGTAAGCAGGAAGTGGGTGAAGAAAGAGCTTGTGAGTCACACTTAGCCCCCTATTGGCTGTCACCTGATGGGCGTGTCTGACCTGAGGACAAAAATATGCAACAGCCAATCAGTCACATGTTCAGCAGGTGGAAGCTATGCCCCACCCCCTGTGCTGCCCACACGTCCCCTCCCTCGCTGCATACATGGGGGCTTGCGCTCTCAGACCTGGCCAGGGCCACGGGAGACGGTGCCGAATCTATAACGTGCAGAGAGGCTTCAGTCATGGCAGCTCATGTCAGATTCAAACCCAACATTGTCACGCTACAACATGGTAGGTGAACCTGACCAGCTGCCCCTGCTCTGGTACTTAACCTGTCCTAGTTAAAATGAAGTGGAACTACACAAGGGAGGGGTGTGGGTTCATGAGTGACACCCCCCCGTCCACCCCCCCTCTGCTGTGATGTAACTTTTATCTGGCTGCATTTGATACAAAAATTATCCATACGGCCGTTTCAATCACCCGGTCAGATCCTCACACGCCCCACTGTGTATTAAGGCCCCAATACCAATTTTTTTTTTTATTAAACATCATACATCTGTAAGGGAAGCCTCTTCTTTCCCCCCAAGTTAAGTTCGTAGATTCGGCGTCTCACTGCATGTGCTGAATACAGAGGGGAGGGACAGACGTTTATGCTCGCGTGCTTCCTGTCTGGGGGGAACGGCGTCTTGTGAGGGGGAGGCGAAACGTGACACAGGAGTGTGATTCACCAATAATTTAACACGACAAATTGGCAAAATAATTCACTCATCCCGGGCAGCGTGAGCAAGAGCTTTTAAACGCTTTGCGTGCGTCAGGCCTGTTCGCCTGCAGAATCTGTTCCCTGCAAATTGGACAAATTGGATTGATAACGGTTGGTACAGTACGCGATTTCCCACCGCGATATTACACTGGCGTATTTTTCATGTCCTCCGTAATTGATTCCTAACGTCTTACAGTAATGCATTAGGCTTGACGCGTGTCCGCATTCGATGCGACTGCAATGCAAATCGCCTCATGTTTATGCGGGCCGAGCAGCTTGGTGAACACAGTGAAATCACATTTCGCCGTGCAATGGTCTGTTTCGGCCGCGGAGACAAAGAGAAAAACAGAAGTCAGTCTTCATCTGTGCCCCTTCACTCATCTAGTCCTGCTTCCACACTGGGGTCAACAGTTCAACGGGAAAATTGTTTTTATGGGTTTTTTAATATGATTATTGTTTGTTCATGTAGAATTGTCCTCATACAGCCTTGTGCTATATGAATTTTTGGAACAATATTAATAGGGCTGCCAGCACAGTGCGGTGGATGAGAGTTAAGCCCTGATCATTGGCGTTATAAAAATGTATAAAACAAAGGAGAAATAACATCTATTATATGCAAAACGCAGGGCTCAAGGGCTCTGTGAGCATCGTTATATTGTCATTTCAGAGACATTTTTAATAACCTTGTTTTTTTTAAACGCATCTGGAAATGTGGTTACGTTTGATGTGTTTCACAAAGGGGCATTTTACGCCTGATAAGAAACACATGCCTTCCTCTCTACATGTAAATGTCGGCTGTGCCCCAGCTTGGACTGGGAAACGTCCCCCGCCCCCCTGCCACCAATCCCCAAAGCCCACAGCGGGACTATTAGCCGGAGAGTTCTGTCTGGTGTGGGGGTGAGTCAGGTTTTGGGGTCGCCCGTGGTTTGTCAGGAGGGGGTTTCATGTCGGGGTCAAAGCTGGGGTGGCGTTTGCTAAACAAGGACACAGACTGATGGTGTTTAATGTCATTAGGGGGGGCTGGACCCTAGCCATGTTGGGTAAACACCTCCTAGGGTGCAAGGGGGGTCAGACGAGTGCAGGGTCTCCGGTGAGGGAGGGGCTGTCAGTTGAGGCATGTTTGAGGTGCAGTGGGATGCTGGTAGGTGGGGTCGGGGGTGCACCATCGTCTCAGCTCCCTCAAGCCTCCCCAGCTGTAATCAACTTCCCTTCTCAAGAGAGCCTAGTTTTTCTACATTTCCACAGATAAAAATTGGCTCTGTTGCAGGCCGAGATGACAGCCACGCAGGTCATATGACTCCATGCCTGTAAAGGCCGTGTATGGCCTGCAGGATAACAGAATACACTCAGTATTTTATCATAGAAATGGAGGCAACTGCAGGTCAGTGGTCTGAGCACCTCAAGACCAGAAAGCCACTCAGTTTATTTTTCTATCTGATGCCGGCCCACAGTGGAGGTCTGCACTGTGCTGGGAAGGTGATGCCAGCCCACAGCGGAGGCCTGCACTGCTGTTCACAGCGGAGGCCTGCACTGTGCTGGGAAGGTGATGCCAGCCCACAGCGGAGGCCTGCACTACGTCTCACAGCAGAGGCCTGCACTGTGCTGGGAAGGTGATGCCAGCCCGCAGCGGAGGCCTGCACTGCAGCTCACAGCGGAGGCCTGCACTGTGCTGGGAAGGTGATACCGACCCACAGCAGAGATCTGCACTGTGCTGGGAAGGTGATGCCAACTTGCAGCGGAGGCCTGCTCTTTGCTGGGAAAGTGATGCCAGCCCACAGCGGAGGCCTGCTAAGCTCTCTGATTGATGGTGGAAAGTAAATATGCTGATACTGATTTGAATGAATGTCAGCTACCACTTCCAAATTTGGCCTTTGAGAGCTGATATTCCTTTAATATTTACATGGTACGTCATATTCAGAAGATAATAATGATAATAATAATTATTATAATTTTTATTGTTGTAATTATTTTATATCGCTAATCACTGTTAGCTACATTGAGATACAGTACTGTGAAAAAGTATAGCAAAGAAAAAAAATAAAGCTGTCTAACTCTACAAGTGTTTATTTTCTCAGACAGAAAAACACTAGAATAAATATAAATGAATAGCAACACAACAAAAAGTAACAGGAATTTCTTCTGTTTTCCAAAAGGTTACTGATATCTATTTGGATGGCTAGATGAACAGCGCTTCAGTTCAGAAACCTCTCCTCAGGGGCACCTCAGCCACGCAATGTACTGTGGTGGAGTTCAACAAACACATGGGTATGCTGGAGGTGTCTGAAGATATTGAAATAGAGAAGCTATCAATTTTTGACGTTTTGACCTAAAGTCATAGCTTTACACCAACATTAAGATAAAGGTAAGATCATTTCCTTTGGCAGACTCAGTAATTTGCACAGTGCTGCGTGTTTGCGATACTGAGGACTCTGCCGGCAAGTCTGTAGCCCCTGTCATCATCAGGGATCGTCAGCTGAGAATGATACTTTAGTGATACTGTGACCCTAGTAAGACTCACGTTTGCCCGGCAGACAGAACATGTGGCCTAACAGAGTGTGCAACCTGTTACCCGCATACGCTCACACTCCACATGCGTGTTCGTATCACCAGGGGACGTCTCGGCGGGTGGATCACACAGGAACACCTGCAACCAGGTAGCTACAGACTGAGGTTTGCGTAGAGTCAAATGAAGCCATTTGAAATGTGACTGCCTGCTGATTTTAGCCTTTTCTTGTACGGATGAGCAATTTCTCTTTAAAGACACTCCCTTCTCATATAACACGGTCATTTATACGGACTGGTCAGATATTTACCACCTTTAAATGTTTGCGTGTGCCTCCACGCGCCGCTACATCGTAAATACTAGGACGGCAAGCTCAGCTAGCATGTCCCCCACCTCACTGACGTCTGCTATTCACCCAGAAATGTGTGTAACAGGAACAATAAAAGTGAGCAGGAGCCGGGAGGGGGTGTGGCTCTCGGAAGTGGCGTGCCGTTAATGGCTTATTAATTGCTCATTACGGACTGTCATTCCTTGATGTAATTGCTTAATTTTCTTCACAGATAGTCAATTTGTCGTCAGTCTGCTGCTGCCATGACTCTCGTTCTCTGTGTTCTTTACGGTCTGGGAGCCCTGACTGAGCGAGAGCGTCCGTTTTTTGGGTGAAATCAAATCCAATGGAACAGCGTCTTCGGTCTGACAAAACGCCAAGCTGACAGGCTAATAATCACAAGGAGTAATTGTTCATTTGTGGCACATCTGTGGCGGACGTTAACCCTTGGGGTGGCGTGGCAGAGCAGGCCCTGCTTAATGGAGACGCACTTCCTCCCCCAGTGTGTCCGAATCGTGTGTCTGGACGCGCTGTCGGCCAGCTGGACCCGGGTCTAGCGGCACATTGGAGCCGCCTGCTGAGGCTGCGTCCTGTCGCCGTGCCGACAGAACCACACGCAAGTGCAGCACGCACACACAGAGCCAGGGTAACACTCCCCCCATCCCACCCCAACGAATGATTAACGGCGTCTGATTCTTCCTAGTGTTTGCTCTTGTTAATTAAACTGTGCGTAGCAGCCCCCCCCGGGGGGGAGTGAGGAGTGGCGAGGGGGAGTCAATGAAAAATCATTCTGCTGGGCAGAAGCGTCTCAATTTTGACGGCTCCGGAAGGCGGGGCGGCGCAGGCAGGTGGGCGATTGGTGGCACGGTGGCTGGCGTTGGTGATGCTCAAGCGAGGACGGATTTCTCAAATCTCCAGACATGAGGCTTTGTGTCACGGCTGCCACTTTTCCAGGGTGGGGGGGGGCGGGTTTAGCCTCCCCTCATTTGCATCCTTCAAGGCAGGATCTTAAGGTCAAGGCAGCTTTGGGGGGGGGGCTTAATCCCCCTGTTTTTGATAGCTGGGGCTCCTGGGCGGCGTTACATTCGTTCACCACGTTCCCAGAACCAGGAACAGTGTTCGGACGTGCAAAAGGCCCACCCCAGCATCTTCTCTCTGTCCTGAAATCCTGCAGTGCCCCCCCCACCCCGAGTTGGGGACCTGTCCATCAGGGACGTAACCAGAGATGGGTGAGGGGGACTTTCACCCCCGCGGGACATGCAGTGGCGCGGCGGATGCAATTTTTGTGGAATGTTCCAGGATAATTTGAATCATATGTGCGATTTTAAGTGAAACGTGTAAAAATGTTGTTTCATGGGTGAGGTTGGAATTTGGTAAACAACTACTTTTACCATCAGGATTGTAGACGCTCGTTAAGAGATAATTAAAAGCGTGGGGTACATTTATATTCATGATCTATTTACGTGGCCTGTGAGACGTGACATGGTAGGACGTGCCCTGTCCAGCCGGGGGCCCCACATGCAGAGGTAGGCCTGCATGGAAAGACGGCGGCTTATAACTGTGCCCTGTCCAGCCAGGGGCCCCACACGCAGAGGTAGGCCTGCATGGA
>JABFDZ020000035.1:52454-67378 GCA_019775955.2 Pollimyrus isidori | reverse complement strand
TCCTGATTACTGTCAGCTGGGTGAAACAGGAAGGTTAATGGCAACACGCCCGGGGGCCAGGTGAGGCTTACACACCTTAGTGAAGGAGATGTTTTACTTCTCTTTCTGGGGGGGGGGGGGTTATGTGCGTATTATGATGTGAGCAAGTGTCCGAACATCTTACCATGTGCCGGATCGCCAACACATACCCACCAAACTGCTACGACTCCTTTGAATCCGACGCGGGCACAGATGGGTGGCGGTTTATCCGATTCTTTGGAGTTTCCTCGATAGCCCAGCGGGAAAGCCTGGGAGGGACCTGGTCTAAAATGTCCCTTGCAGGGACAGTTTGTTTTAAATGACATACGGGCTTTTTTTATAAAAAAAAAAAAACACAAACTATATTTATTTAGTAAATATATTCACAGGGAAATCACCTTCTGTCTGTCTCAATTTCTCACACAGTGCATTACAAATGGAGCCCAAATGGGAAAAAGTAAATCTCCGGGGTACTTCATAACCTTGCCGCTCTCCTGACCAATATTTCTGAATAAAACAGGAGATGTCCGATAGGCGCGCAATGCTGGCTGCCTTTAATAGATGTCACATAGATTACCTGCGTTGTGGATGACTCGCGGTAAATAGATTTTTCCATTTTGCCTCAAATGACTGTTTGTGATAAGCTCTCACGAGAAAAATAAACACACAAAATAACACATTGGAGTGCGCCGGCTGTGAGATTGGGCCAAAATTCCGGGATTGTGCACCTGGAGGGGGCGCCGGTCCACCCGGAGAAGGTTGGGTTTTAGGAAAATAACGCTCTTGCATTAGCGGGAATCCAGGACGTAATGCAATGGGACTTGAGAGGGGGGAACCGGTGTGAGAGCCGAATGAGATTGCAGGCAGCTTATTTGGGATACAGCGTGTGTGATCAGCCCTGCATTAATTAATGTTACGGAAACAGTAGCACTGGGGCTTGCGGGTGTGAAATGCGAGGCACCAAGATGGACGCCTTTTTTTAAAAAAAAAAAACTTTGTAGCACAGCTACTTAAAAAAAGGAGCCGTGTGAGGGGGGGAAGCAGGTGCAGGACACCTCTGGCAGCGGGGGTAGCGTGTGCAGCTCTGCATCCTGCCTTCGCCTGTGTGATTTATTGCTTTTGAGAATGTGGGGAATGTTTAGCCATATGGAGAAGGGAAAGGGCCCATTAATACATCGTATTTGCCTACAGTGCGGGTCGTCAGGGTGTTTTTAGGGTAATGTTATCATCAGGTCAGACTTACAGATCACAAGCCACAATGGAATGCTGTTCACTTGTTCTTGTTCAAATTGCTGCTCATTTTTTTTTTTAAATGAAATAAAACAATAAATAGGAAGGTACTGGGGTAAAGTAGAGTAGAATATAATTAAATACGGTGTTTTGCTGGCCGTCAAGGCAGGACGGGAACTTGGATGGTGCTGGGGTTTGGCATTTTTGCCAGCTGCCGAGGCGAGTCTCACTATCATATTAAGTTCTTTCGAAATAAAACTGCAGCAATGAAACTGGAAATAAATGAGCTTTTTGTGTCTGTGACTGAGTATAGCGGGGGAGTGGGGGGTATTGTAACTTGAATGGCTATTGTTGGGATCGTAATTAATTATTACTGCCTGATTAGTGTCATCTTTGAGGAGTCTAAAGACGGCCGATATCTTTTCCAGAGCTTTCTGCGATAAGGAGCTGAACGTGTTTGACAGAGAAGCTTGGGGGGTGATGGGGAGCTCCCCACTGGCCTGCTGGCCCTATCGATCACACACCTGCACATAGATCAAAGCTTCATTTATTCGCCCCTCACCCTGTCAGACTGGGGACCCAGCCCCCATCCCCCTGGGTGGCCCCCAGAGGCCCAAACGCCTCTCTGCGTCCGGTTACCTCTTATTTAAAAGCCGGGGAACTTCACAAAACAGCCGCGTAGCCCGGAGCCCTGACACCTGTGTGGGGAGGAGTCCGACCCCCCTCCTCCTTGGAAGTGGGGTGTGGTTCAGCTTTTGAGGCGTGGTTCAGTTTTTGGGGCGTGGCGGTCACTGCTTCAAAGGTGTGCGGATGTCAAGTCGGCACGCGCATCTGATGAGTGAATGCGATCAAATTTCAGGGGATGTATAAGGCTCAGCAGGCCAGGACACTGTGCCTGGAATCAGAATATCTTCAGCTCAAATCACAGGTTCAGCAGTGTGCTTTCATCGCCTGGCCTTTAACACCCGATTTGCTCTAGGGACCGGCTGACCTTGCTTTCATTTGTGCATCGCATTGGATAAAAAAATAATCATCTCAATAAATAAAACATAATTATAAGCTATGTCATTGTTGGCAGGGCATCATGTAATTCATTGGGGCGCTATAGTGATCTGGATATGGCCAAGCTTCTCTCCTTACATCTGCTTTGACTCAATTGCCTCAGAAGTGTGATTCCCATGATATGGTCACATGACATTAAAAAGAATTATGGCCGAGCGACACTAAGGAAGAACAAATGATGGCAATCTATTTGTTCAGCCATTCATTATCTCAGCCTTTCATTTTAGCGACTGTGCTATACACATTTACGTCAATACTGAGTGACCCAAATTAGCGTACAAATTAACGTTGCCACGACAGCTACCAGCTCCAGATTCGGTTTAATTTAGCGTTATCTCTGCCGAGAATCTTTATCTCCCAACCCCCAGAAATGATCATGACGCAAATAAATTAAAGTAGGCAGGAGTAATTAAAATGCAGGAAAAAACAATAGCGGATAAACAAACAAAACAGGAAACATCAAAGTCTCCGGTGCCGTCGTGCCGCACGCTGCAGATTGCGAGCGCGGTAACGGCCTTGGAGTTATTACAGCCTCGCGGCGTTTGCCAGGTTATCAGCCGCCTCCATCAAAGGACTCGGAGGCAGCTCTCAGATCGACTGCCCGCTGCTTAGCTCGACGCCTTTAATAGGGTCCACCTAGCGGGTGGCCTTATAACACATTTGTATTTGCTTGCCGTCCATACTGGTGCCTTACAGGGTACCCTGCCTCTCATTTTGCTCCGGTAGTTGAATACAGAAGGATGCCGCTCGCTGCCTGACCTTTATCCCGTGTCCAGGATGTTGCTCGAACTTCCTCCCAGGGCACTGGATGCTTCCCCCGCTGACACGTCGAGGTACCAGGCACCCATGAAGACACGCTCACGTATACCTATCGATTTTCTGTTTGCCGCGTCCTGTTAACACACACTGAGTCCCATTGTCCTAGTTGCACATTTTCTGTGTAAAAACGTGACAGGAATCTGCCGTTTTAATCTTCATACTCTTCAATACTTGCTGGTTCAGTCATGTCCTGGCTGCCAGAATATTTATTTGTTTTGGATATTATGAATACGCTTCTCTCTTTTCCTCCTGGAGTTTGGTAGATTATTTGCATGCAGTTTATTGGCGCAAACACTCCACTTGAGTTTTACTCTGAAAACATGTCCCCATTCTGCAACCTTGCCCTGATATTTTTTTCTGGAGCATCCAGGTTATTAACTGCAATTGACAAAGAACAGCTGAGTAAAGTGGCTAACTATAAAGGTCCTGAATGGAGAAGCTATCAGCGTTTGTAATAAAGCCGTCCATGGCTGAAACCTCTTTAACTTCATGGACAGGTCAGGAACTGCCGGAGGGAGGGGTTGAAGACGGGGTGGGGGGGAGGGGAAGTGGTCACCGTGACGATGCCCCCCCCCCCACAGAGCGCTCCCTGTAGGAGGCCACTGCCCCCTCCAGCAATTGGCTGTTCTTCTCCCCACAAACCTCTACGCCTCATGCTTTCGGAAGCCAGAGCCGTACAATGTAGTTCCAGCTAGGACACCCTCTCCTTTACTGCTAATTGCACTAATTTTTCATTTAATTGGGTTATGGAAAGCTGAGGCTGTCATTGGCCCAGCGAGGGATATTAACCCCCCCAGCCCCCCTTCCCTTTCCAAAAGTATCATTTCCCACTCTGTGCTCAGACAAAAATAAAGAATGAAAAATGAACTGGCCCCTTTGATATTAATTGATGTGGGCCAATGTCAATGTTATCCAAAAAGTGGCTACATTTAAATTTCAATATACCCGCGCCCCCAATGGGAATGTATATGTGTAGCAAAAACAATAGTTTTACCACAGGGTGATTAATTGAGGCAGTCAGGAGTGCAGCCCTCTCATGTAGCAATGCATCATGACCACACGACGCCTTCACAGAGAGCTTTTCTGGACGAGAAATGCTACAGTGTTCCTGCTGTGTTTAAATGGTTGAGAGCATCAGAATTTCAAGCCTGAATCTTTCAAAGAAAAGCCGAAAAGCAGAGCTGATCAGTGTGGTTTTGTTAAGCTTTAAACGAGCATCCGGCAAACAGCATTGTGATGCATTCCCGTTGACCATGTTCCGGTCAAAAGGTGCAGAATGGACAGAAACAGAAATTAAAATATGTGTGAAGTGCTTTTTCATCTGTATTCCCACAGGACCTGCTAAGTTTCCCTGTCGCTCTTAGAACCTGCAACTGAGGACGTGCCAAATTAACAACAAAGTATGCCCCAAATTGCTGGTTTGAGGTTCAGTTTTAACCAGTACTGCATGGTGCCCTGCACACCAGAAGGTTTGATAGTGTGGTTGGTGTAAGCATATGCCTACCTTTTCCACCTATGCTGCTGTTTGTCCCGAAGGGATGTTCTGGGGAGCAAGTCAGTGACGAGAAAACTTCAGGACCCTTTTTGTTGGGGGTGCCTTTGTCCCTTTAATCACCGCCATGAATATCCCATCAAGAACCAACAAAGCATTACATACAGTGGCGGCTAAGCTAGTCGGCTGCCATAAGCACACAAGGGTCCCACCCGTGACGGCCTGTGAAGACTCGTATCTCCCGTCTCCTGTTTATAACCCTGCGGAGAAGTTCCACTGCCTGGCAACCTTGAAAGGAGGGGAGCTCCTAAAGTGCTTTGTGCCTGTGCTGGTATTGTTCATTTGGCTTGACGTAATATAGGAGATGAACTCTTAAGACTGCCCTCTTGTGACCCTCCAGCAAATAAAGGGTGTGGCAGATCTGATAGGAACTGAAGTGGACACTGTGGGCGCGAAGCCAGGCAGCTTGACACAAGGCTGGAAAGGAGCCCCTTCCCCTCTCATTACTCATCCATAGCCCTTAATTTTGACACTCAAAGGCTTCAGATTAACGATTGATCCGGCACGTGGAAGCTAACTGTCAGTGTGCCGGGTGTGTTACCCGCTTCGACGAATAAAAGCACAGGGAGTCTTATCCCTATTGTTTTTATCTGAGTGGGAGCTGTTTGAAGCCGAACGTGCACAATTAGAAGCGGAAATGGCCGTACCTCTTATGGTTTAAATACATTTTTGAGAATTTAGAGAGTGTGTTTCTTATAAATGAGCAAAATAGTCCATCACACTCCCAGGTTTCCAGGACTGTGGTACATCAGGATAAGCTAGCGTTCCTTGCTTTGGTTTCCATCGATAAATTTTGTCTGATGAGGTGCTAGTTCTGTTCAGCATTGTCTTACTGAAGCTGCTACTTTGCAGAGATTGGGATCAGGATGCTGTATTAACAGCATGGGGGAAGAGGGTAAGTCCTGTTACTGCCTACTCCCAGAATCCCAGAGAGAAAATCCATGAGCATGTTCGATCACGAAGACTAATGTATCTTCGGGAGCTGGGTAGGGTTCCTCGTACGTAATGAACACTTTGGTGAGGGTAATGATGGCATCATCTCAAACGACGTAATGATGGTACAACAAATAACATGGTATGTAACTCCTTGATTAGATCCAGGGATCCTGGAGGCAGTAAAGCTCTCGTTCTGCCTAGGAGGCCGTGTCTCTTTGATTGCTGTTGAAAAATGGTCCGACCCTGGGCTAGCTGTGCTCATAGATTGTACCGGATGACTTAAGTCTCAAAAGCTTATCCAAAGGGAGAGGCCTTTTCCCAAAACGACGGCACACGCGAGGCTGCCCCTCGTAGCCAACATTTCGTCAATCGGTCGTTCATGAAAGGACTCGTAGCAGAAGACGTGTATTCTAATATGCTTGTGCTGCCAAACTTTTTTCAAAATAGATCTTTCCACCCACACCAAGTCTGCCCAAGTATAAGTTTCAGTGACTGATCTATCTGGGTGGGACCTGACTCACTTTTGTTAGATCTTTCACATGCGCACAAAACTATTTTTACAGCTCGAGTCTGAAGAGATGACTACTGTCCTCGGCCACATCGTTTTAATGACGGTCGATTGCGATCCCGGTCGGGGTCCCGACTCTTTAGAATGCCTGTGCCCGGCCGGCATCGTGTTCAATTAGCAAGCGGCCTTTGTTTTACCCAGGCCTCCACGGAGTGAAAAGAGCAGTCAGGGAACGTTGAACATGAAGAAGGGGAGTCTTGCTTCATCTCCAGAGCAGAGGAGAGCGGATGGCTGACTGACAATAGCAGTTGTAAAAACCATTTTCCCGCTTACGCCCTTCCTTCCAAGCTCATGGTGGGCTGCGTCCTAATTTCGTTTAGATTGCTGGACCTTAAATTTAATTAAATCGGGAGATAAATATTTAAGTAAACGGCGCTGTCGTGCTGGGAGAGGAAGGATGCAGACTTGGCACGTGCCATTCTATCGTCGTTTAACGAACGTTCCCACCCCCCGCCCCCCCAGGGGAAAATAAATAAAATTTTGGAGGACACACACGAGTGCATTCACCAACCTCCGTTCAGCTTTTTCCGCTCCAAGATTTTGTTACAGCTGTTTAATTGTTTCTTCATCCCCCTTTTTGGTGCCCAATGATGACCTTATCATTTCTTCCATTCTCTCCTTTTGTCCGAAATGGTCAATCTGCAACCTCTTTTTTGCTTCCCTTATCCTGTAATTTTCCAAAGTGAACATCCAATGTTGCGGATTTAAAATTACTGACATAATAACATCGCTGGCTACACTGAGCAGGGTGGAGGGGCTTGTTTGTCTGACATGACGCCCTGTGTTACACAGGCATTTTGCTCTATTGAAAGCCAGATGTTCCAAGCCGCTCTAGGGTTTGGTTGGGGCATTGTAGAGGATAATCTCTGTTTAATGAATAACAGGAGTGAACCAGCATCAATCTCTCAGCAGACAGACATGCTTCCATTTGCCTGAACTTGTGCTGAAAAGGATGGGGCAAACTTTCTTAATTAAGGGGATCTTGCGTCTAACCTTTTCTCGAGTGCAAATAGGGCTTTCCTGTTCTTTTTCTTCTCCCGATAGGTGACTAATTACTTCTCCTCCGATGTGAATTTTGCCTTCGAGCGCAGGGAATGACAGGGTGTAATGGCACACCTCTGTCAGGCAAAGGCGTAGCCGCGATGAAAACATTTTACTTGCCTGAAATGGTGGGTTGGGGGGGGGCTGGGAGAATCAGTCTCCTCACACGAAGCCGGTAGCAGCCTGAAAGGTTCAAGAGAAGAGCACTCGGGAATGTAGGCAGGTGGCAAAATACCGGGGTAGAGAGATGTCGCCGGTAGTATCAGGTGTCTCCAGCTATGCTGGTTCCTTCTTCTACGACTGGGGAGTATTTTACAACCCCCACCACCCCCCGTGGTGAAGCACGGCAGAGGAATCAATTAACAGCATGTGGAGAAGCATATCCAGTGCGGAGCCGAGCTTGAATTTGGTTGTCCGGTGGACGAGATTCCAGCACCGTGGAAGGGAACACATTTCCATATTTAACACCAATGTCAAAGATGGGAAGGTCCGTGAAAAACAAAAATTAATTAGAGGAGGTGGTCAGACGAAGCTGTCGCCGTGGGAAACGAGGTTCGGACTTAAGACACGGGCACCTTGCATGGCCATCTGAGTTTCCCTCAGTTACAGCATCACGCCGTTCAGAGGCCTTCGTTTGTGTGGCTAATTTGATGTCAGTCTAATTGGTTTCTTGATATGCAAATGAAGGTAATTACAGGACATGGTTCCTACAGATTTTTTTTTAGCTTCGACGGCAAACCTCTGGTTACAGTGAAGAGGGACATGGGGGCTCTGAAGGTGCACGTTCTCCTCTCCGGGTCGCTCGTGGAATGTTCGGTTGCCGGCGCCGCCCGGTTAACGAATTCGAACGGTAACCGTGGGGAGACAGATCTGAGCAGGACTGCCACTCCTTCTCCAGGCACCACAGTAGCCGCTTAATATCAAGGCAGGAATAGAGGCAAGTCCCGTAAACAGTGTTATAAATAAATGCACCACTTCGTCACATACATTCCTATTTTTAATTATAGTACACCTCTAGTTACCTTAAACGTTTTCATGAATTCATTTCTTCTACAGCTTTGAGTAATTCCACCATAATGTGCAATTAAAAATATGGAATCTGAATAAATTAACAATAAAAGCAATTACTTAAAAAGCAAGAACTGAACTTAAAGGAATTTTTAAATGTTCCAAAAACATTCACCACATAAACAGAGAAATCAATCAGCACCAAATAAATGTCCAAAGTACAGGGAAATGAGCCCAAGCGCTGTGTCATGCTGATTTCTGTACCTCAAGAGTTGCAATAACCCTTTACCGTGTGAAATGGTGGACACAGATTTCGGCAAAATGCATCAGGCGTATTGTAATTATAGATCTTTCACTTCTCTTCAAACATTAATTGTCTAAAGCGTAATGATTTATAGTTGGCCAGGAAATGATTATTAATTTTCTGGATGATTATGCCCGTGGGCGGAAACAAGACTGAGCAGGACTGAAGTGTTAAAAAAAAGAGAAAAGGTGCTTCATATAGTGTGAAAAAAATGTAAAGGGCCTTGGCTAGCGGTTTGGTGTCTGCTTCTGTGACCTGCACTGGGCCTGATAAAATTTAAGAACATTAACCATAGCAATTGAATAACTGAATGTGTTTGTGTGTGCGTGTGTGTATGTGTGTATGTGCGTGGACCCTATCTTACCTTGGTCACTGTGACCTTCATTGGCTATGCGGTTATTAGAACTCGATAGATGAACAGCAATGTACAATAAATTTAAACACCTTTTTTTTAAGCCATTTTCACTTGAGTGACGCATAACTCACAGGTCTTATATTTATGTTGTATTTTTGCACTGTTAACAGACTGGGCTTTTGCTTCCTCATATAGTCCCTCTTAGCAGAATCTATCTAATATCAAGCTGCTGTCTGTTAGGGATTGTTTTTTTTTGGAGCAATTACAAAAATTGAAAAATAAGCGGAATATCAGATGATACTTGGCGTTATGTAACGTGATTGCGACCTCTCTCATGCTACTTAGAGGCCCAAACTGTAACTGGCAAAAAAACATTCCTGCACCACAATCTGAGGTTGTATCCAAAATATCTGCAGCCGTCTCTGCTTCTCTGGGGAACTCTTTAGACAAAGGAACACAGCGATAGGCTCCTTGTGAAGTGTACCCTCACATATCACCGTCTTAATTCACTCCCCCTAATCTGTTTTTATGTTCTTTCAGCCCCCACAACACACAGCTATATCTCCCCCCTCAATGTAATCACTTTCAGAAAACGTTTTTTGGGCCACAGATATCTATCGCACACAGTCATTTAAATACACATGCCTGCAAGGAAACAGTTACTCATTATAGTGAAATGAAACCCACTGCACAGTAAAATAACTCTACTCTTCATTTACAGTTTATATAGGAAGCATAAAACTATGGTTATTAAAGCTGAGACAAAATGCCAGCAGAAAAGCATAATCGTCTTAAAATCATTAACATAATGCTAATGAAGAGGAAGCAGGAATATGGAAAGAGTGGGTATTAACATCTGAAAATGAAGGCCTCCCCTTCTGCAGATGCCCGCAGACGTGGTGCGGCCCTGTCGAACGCGCTCTGATACCTCAGTCTGAAGCATGAACTTGCTGATTCCCGTCTAGATGCTTTGATGTTTCATGAGCGGCGGTAAGAACAGACCATGATTGGGAATGCACCATGACACCATGAGCATCACAGACACCACGAGTATCACAGACACCATGGGCATCACAGACACCACAGACATTACAGACATCACGGGCATCAGAGACATGGGCATCACAGATACCACGGGCACCACAGACACCACAGGCATCACAGACCCGGGAATCACAGACACCACGAGCATCACAGACACCATGGGCCACACAGACACCAAAAACACCATAGGCAACACAGACACCAAAGACACCACAGACCCCATGGGCAACATAGACACCACGATTACCACATACATCATGGGCATGATACTGAGTTTCTCCTTGAATTATGGATGTGTTTATATCAAAGGCTGCATTTCTAAAGTGTTTGTTAATCATAGCCGATAACAACCAGGATTTAGTCATCACACTCCACTAAACCATTCATCACTGGCAAGAACCTGAAAGTTAGACACAAATGGACTGGGTCCACAGACTGGATCAGGCATCAGATCATCTGGGTACCGTAGGACTTTTTTTCTTCCAGTTTGTCCAGCCGTCGGGGGGGGCGTTGCTCCAAGCTCACTAGCTGACATTTTCAACATCCCTTTCCTGTCAGCAAGGGGAAATAAAAGTGCCGGACAGGAAGCTGGCTGGAGCTAAAAGGCCTCAGCTTGGCACAGATGTGGCGTGGTGCCACCATACTTCCATCGATTACTTCTATCGATCTGTCGCCTCCCTTGAAACAACATTTTCTCCGTCATGGAGGCTGGAGTGGAGAGAGATGGAGTAAATCTTCAAGTCCTTCAGCCTGTTCTGCGATGGATCAGGAGGAAATACGGGGTCTCTCCTTGCCAGAATGCAGGAGACTAATCTGATTATAGGAGGGTCAGGCCCGGGTAGAGGCACAGGGGTGTGTCGAGGTGTTTGTACAGGCCATGCGTACTGCGCGTCCCTAGATTTAGCGACATTTGGCGGATCGCTCTAAGCAGATTGTCTTGGACCTGTGCAGTTGACCTCCGCTGGCCCCATTGGCAGTGGCCCTCTCATCCATGAGAGCAGCTGGCATCAGCAGCAGCACCAGAGGCCCCTTTCCTCACCGCTGAAAGGTGAGCTGGATTAATAAACGTCTGTGCCCGCAAAGACAGGTGGCGCTAATCCCGACGAGCAGCCCACGCCAAGCCCCTCATGTGCTCACTCAATTTCTACTGCACAGAAACTGGAGAAATATTACCCAGGTAATCCGGAAAGACACTGGGGATTCAAAAGTGGGGATTGTAGTCCCTTTTGGACTACAATCTCATGCCTTTCGGCTTTCACACTCCTTGATGATGCTGCTTCTTTTCCATGCCGGCCCATAGTGGCTACTAATTTTTGACACTGATCCATTAAAACGGCATTGAAACCCAGCATATGACGGCTGGTTCAGTTTCGCTTGCCGATTAACGTTTTGGCATCTCAACGGGCCGAGGTCCCCTCTCTCAAAGATATAGGGGCAAGATTAATTTCCAGATTATTCTGAAAGGTAAATATTTTACGGCCCATGCTTATCTCCCAAGCTTTTTGTTTTTTTTTTTTTGTTTAGGAGTGGAGTGGGATGCGGGGGGGATTCCAGCGAGCTAATGGATTCCATCAATCACTCCTCTCCTTTGGAGGCGTAATCCAGACGGGCTAAAGTTGGACGTGAGTCGAGGCATCAGCCTTTTAATCTTTACGGGTTAATGGACTGACTGGGTCCGCCCCTCCCTGTACCGTGTACAAAACGGACGAACAAGTCGAGGCACGGGCCCCAGCGAGAGGCCTCTTCAGCGGGCCCCGGCAACAAGAACGAGCCTCTCGAAAAGGCATAATGAGATGTGACAGACCACTCATGTGGCTCAGGCAAGTCCGAAAGTGGGGCCTTCTTCTTTTTGTGCAGAGGCAATATTAACATAACTCCTATGAAATGTTCGGGTCTCTGTTATGACTCATTATGTATTTTTACACACACACACACACACACACACACACACACAAATATATCTTTGGGGGAATGGTGTAGCCAAATGCTGAAGATTAAATAAATTTGAGATTCATCCAGACTGGCGAGGGGTCGGTCTACCGCTGATTACATTTAATTCAGCACAATGAGTTCACCTTGGCTTCTGTCTCGGGCTTCAAAAAGAGGAGCACTTGCTTCTCGTTAAGCTGCTCACCACCTTCCCTCCCCTGTCCCTTACAAAGCCCCCACCCCGCCCCGCCCACATGCTCCATCACGCCGTTTTGTTCGCCTACGACGAACCCATCCCAGGCAATTTTGCAGAGTCAAATCCAAACAATTCAATTATGAATTACATTGACTAACGAACCATAACTCATTATGGGAATCAATTACTCAGAGCTGCCTCTTGCCCTAAAATATGGAAGGATTTTAAAAAAGCACCATAATAATAGTCATCCTTCAATATCCTTCACATTTATTTGGGAGCCTAATTCCCTGCATCGTCACGCTCACATAGCTTTTTCGACATCCGCTTGCCCCCCTCCCCCCATACTTCCTGCAGGCCTGGAACCTTCCAGAACAGTTTGCCTTTGGTGGACAGTGGCCAGTTCCAGAGCCCCATCAGAGATGGGCACGCTGATCAGTTTATGCAAATGGCTCGTTAAAAGATGCATCTTATTTTGCCTCTTGGGTGGCGTTCCAGCATAACTTATGCAAAAACTGACGGCAGGGATGGGGGGGTCGGTTAAATGTTAATTTGGGATTTGATTTTCAGCGTTGTTCAGGGCTAAGCTCTTTAGGCCTTGCAAACATCCCGACCCTGTCTTTGTGTGTTTATTCCTGAATTCCTGTACATTTTAATTTTATTACTGTGCTCCGAGGAAACAGGGGGCCCCATTTGATGATTTAATCGGCCCCACTGGGGCCCCCCCCAGTACGTGTTCACTCATGTGTTTTCCCTATTAAGGATGCAAGGTTGGACATACGGAGAAACCTAACAAATGAAATCACCTGAAACGCTGATGGAGTCATTAATAAGGCCGAAATAAAATAAATCAACTTCAGATGCATGGAAAACGCCAGGAGTTTCCAGGAGTTCAGAGCCGCCTCTCTAAATAGGGCACGATTTCCCCCCTCTGTGTTTGGCCTAATTAGCTTAATTCTATGCAAATCGTACCGCGGAAATGTCAAAAGTATGCCTGTTGTTTGTTTGTTTTTACTTATTCGGATAACCAAGATGCATCGCGGCGTCATGTCCGCCGACAAGGTCTGCTTTTTCAAATGTGGAGACACTGCAACTCTGCACGATGCAGCATGCATGTGCGGAGAAAGTATTTGGGTTAAGTTGGCCCCCATTAATAATGATTGCACTAAGATAAATGGTAAATGGTAAAAAGATAAATGGTGACCTACTTTCGGCAACTTGTATTTTAAATAATCCCAAATTGGATGCTTCCCTGCTCCCTGATTGATTGGATTGTCCCCTAAAGGTCACAGTCGGGCCTATTTAACACGCTGCAGCCCGAGACTGTTAACCGTCGGTTAATGCATTAGCTTTGGCGCCATGCGCTAACTTGGTAGCCGCGTTGGCGCACCATTGGCGCCTCCCTTCACTTCGTTAGCTCTCCCGTCCTGATTTATTAACTTCCCAGTGGCCTTTACCGTATGTATTTAGAAAGTCTTAAAAATACGGCGGGCGTGTTTCCCAATTAGGAACCTCAGCTTGGTGAGGAATAGGGTTATACCGCCGGACCACACCTTTAATAATACATTAGCATCATGGCTAAATGGCAAGATGCAAACTCAACACAAATAGATTTGAAACCAAATCAATTTTTGCCCGACGCCTGTGAGTTAAATGTCAAACTGAAAGTAATAATTACGTGATATTTTTGTTACAGCTTTATCTAATAAAAGCTGGGATTAGACACTCCAAGTATAAAACAATGCTACCCGGACCACAGCTGCTGAGAGTGCATGACACTTATACGTATTTAATTTGTTTTACTCAAATCGGAAGCATTTCTTTCATTGCCATGGAAACGACGTTAACACGTGACAAGCATTCCAGTGCGCCGGGACTGCTAACCCTGGGTATCGTGTTCAGGTCGCGACTTGTTCATCACCGACCTTGAATCAGAAATAAACAAGAGTGTCTAGGCAACTGAAGTCTGAGTCTGTGTCAGAGTCGCCCCCCGCCCACCTGTTCGGAGCCAGGCCCCCGGCCCGCCCCCTCCCCCCGGGGAATTTGGGCTAATTAGAGTTAGCTGTCCCTCTGTCGCCCGGCCTGCGATGGGAGCTGCATTCTGCGTGTTTCTGTTCCAGTCCAATTCACAGACGAGAAACCCTGCAAGGCGCAACCCCCCCACCGGCCCCTCGGACTCGCTTTGTTAAGTTACGCTGCAGCCATTTCTATACTGTATGGACATTTACAAATATGTTATTTTTATTGGTGGCACTTTGACCCCATCTTGGGCAGACATATGAGATTAATTTGTATAATGTTATATAGTTATAGTTCATACTTTTGATCTCATTTAATGTAGTCTAATATAATATTGCATATTATAATAATATTACATGACATTTTTTTCAACCTGGACATCTCAGTCAGAAATGATCCCACGAAGCATATCACATGACTTATTCTCTTAATGTCAGAGGCTCTGATGGGTCAATGAGAAGATTCCTGGTATTCTGACCATCCCAGGGAGCTGGATGGGATATCATGAGCATTGCATTAAACTGGGCCCGCCTTCTGTGTCCGACCCCGAGTCCCGAAGAACCTTGACCCAACACGTGTGGTGGCCCCCGTGTGAGATATAACCAATTAGCTCAATGAGCCGGCTAATCTGGCACGTCCAATGAGCCGGCAAATTCGGCACGCTGTGTCTCAGCGACACATGGTCACGTTCGGGCAAACGGCATGGCAGAAAGAGCGTCGCTACCCCGCGCGTCCGGCTAGATCCCGCTCCTGCTGAGTGCTGGGCCTTTGCTACCCCGCGCGTCAGGCTAGATCCCGCTACTGCTGAGTGCTGGGCCTTTGCTACCCCGCGCGTCCGGCTAG
>JABFDZ020000035.1:20792-47388 GCA_019775955.2 Pollimyrus isidori | reverse complement strand
CGCATGCAGGATGTGCCTGTACCTTAAGCCAGGCTCCAGTTACTCCCCCAAACTGGCGGGACAGCCATAATGGTACAAATAAACCCTTGATTAGCGTGTCATCCTGCCTCTAATGGACGAGACACGTAGTGTGTATCGGTCCTGCGTTAGATGTAGCCAAATCTCGCTGTTCTGCCGGGCTGTGGGTCAGCGCCAGCCTGATATTTCAAGCAGGAGACATTTTTAATTAGTTAACGAGAGCCGTTCATCTGGATTGTGAACTAAAACTGTTTTCAGAACTTTAAGCGATTCTTTTGTCAGTGGCTGGATATTCAACTTTTAAAATGCAAGTTTTTTTAATTAAGATAATCTAGTCATTTTGGAGACTCAAATTTGTTTACATTCGTGGATGACGGCCATCAGCTGTTAAACAATGGTGTCCGGTTTAACAGGGTAAATTCGCCAAAAAATTTGATTTAATTCACCTGCACTGATAAGCGTAAGACCCCTAAAGGCTGTCACACGTTACTATAAGAGGCCCCGGCTTCAGAGAAACACCCTGTGTGTTTGTGCCTCCACGTCTGTAAACTTAACGAGAGTCACTCATAAAGTAACGAGGGTAGGGTTCAGATTCTGAGTGGGACTAAGAGTGTTAATTGCCGACGTGCCTGTGACATGGGCCTGCCTGTGTGCAGGCGAGTGAAGACTGATGCCCTCCCTTATCTGCCTGCCAGTCTCTGCCTCTTCATGTGACCTTAAACATCTTGGGTAGCTTGACGGCACTTGGCACCAAGACTGTTGCTAATGTGCACCAGCTGTGCTGGAGACAATGGCACACCGAGAATTTTAGCTTATTCCTGGTGGCAGTGTGGTCTGCTGCTCTTTTGTCCCCACTCAAAAAGTCACTTTGGGGGCCCACCGCTACCCCCCCCTCCCAAGATGTTTTAAAATAACAAAATGGCTCACAAGCAGAGCCAGAAGATCATAGTGGAATAGCTGGTTAGCAGATTGTGCTGCTTCAGCATCTCCGAAATATGGAACACAGTTATTTAATATTTAGTGTAGTGACTGTTTATACTCAACTAGGGGCTCCAAACCTTGAGGGCTCCACACAAACATGTGGTTTGAATAGTGATTAACTGCAAAAGCGCTGCTGTGTATGTAGGTTTTGGGGGTTAGGGTGACCCCTGGTAGCGTGTTGTGTAACACCACCAAACAATGGCCGTCTGACTCATGATCATGAGCACTGTCCTCGTTCTGGTGTGGAAAGCAGTCTTAGACTTTTAAATGCAATGACCATGCAGGGTTAGAAATGAGGTGGACGTCAGGCTCTAAACTGATAACGGAACATCCTGGTATCTGGTTGGCTGGCAAGGGTGAGCTTGTGCTCAGAACTGAGGGCTTGGCAAGATGTTTGCAATGTGGCCAAGCCAGCTGACATTCTAGCTAACGGAGGAAGGAAAATCTCCAGAGAAGCTCTGCCGACTCCGAGGAACCTAAGAGGACAGAAATACACTGTACATGAAAAATTCAGCAATACTCAGGAGCTAAAAATATAGTGAGACCAGCGTTATTTAAACAGGGGGTCAGCTGAGTGTGTTTGGGCCGCGACCTCGTCCCAGGTGTCTGACGGAGACCGTTAGGTGTGCATCCGTCACACCCCACATGACGCGAAGAATCCGGTCTAAACCCTGGAGGTACTGAGGTCTTTAGCAAGACCAGCTGTGAGGCCACCACCCCCATCATAGTCGTTCATTCTGACAGTGGGGGGGGGGCATTGTTTGTGTTTCATTAGTGCCGAGTCTGAAATGGAAGGAGCCGTTAATTCTGCGTTCCCGAGAAATTCAATCTTCTTTGGTCAGGGCCATGCATCTTGCTTTGGTTTCTTTCTATTTTCAATCTCAATCCCATGGTTTTTATACCTGAAAATCACACCAAAAATGCGTTCCAGTTTTAAGTCCAGTTTTAAGAACAGTTAAATTTGAAAGCTTGAAGTGTTACGTGCTGCATCCCCCAGCACACTGAGCTGATCCTGCCTCCCCCTCTCACGCAGCTGTAGTGCACATGCACTTTCCTTCATATCCTTTTTAACCTGACTGGGTTTACTGTTTAACACCAAGCTGCTGCCCCATCTCGCTTTTGAGGGAATCATGGCACATCTTACGCACAGTAATCGCTTGTGGAACGGCCTTGACACAGGCTTTGCTGCCTGTGCCCTCCGCCCTGTGTGTGAAATACCCGTCAAAATTGGAGGGAGTGGGTACTTTTGAGGCTTTCGGGGGTCTCATGGGTTAATCAGGGGTATCGGACCCCCCCTTGTTTGGCACACTGCTCTCGCCTGCCCCGAGCTCCATCTCCGACCCGCATGTGTATCTTCGCAATCCAGCTGGACCCACTTCCTGGTCCCGCCGCCATGTTCCCCACTTGATGACCACTCTTTCTGAGCGTCCTGCTTCCTTAATAGCTCGACACCTGGTGGTGCTGCCCCAAAAACACTCCTCAACCCGCTGATGGTTCCAGAGGGGGGGTGCAGGGTCTCTAATTTAATTTGGGCATTGGGGCTCTGCAGTTACAGGGGGGGTGTGCACATCTGCACTCGTCTAATTGCTCTGCTGTTAGTGACCATATGACCCCACCTCCGCCCGGGCATCCTGTGGCGTGTTGCTCTCGAACCCAAGACACTCTCGTGTTCGTGTGGCACACATGAATTGGCCCATTGAATGTTTTAAATAAAGTTTCTTTTTTAAAAAAAAGCCAGTCTCACTTTGACTGCACCATACTGTAGCTGCCTTTTTCCTGGTTCTGTGCCGCTCCACCAAATCCACACCAAGCCTCTATCTTTAGCACTTGGAGGAAAAAGACTGATTTACAAGGAACGAGAGCAACCGGAGAGAAGCTGCGGGCTGCAGCAGATGGTTCGGTGACTCGCTTGGGGTCACTCGCCGCCTGAAGGAGCCTCTCGAACCATATCATTTGACAGGAGTCTGACTGGGCCGAGTTACTTTACGTGATTTAGTTTTTGTTTGAGTCCGTCCCAGGCATCTCCCATGGCTACTACACAGCTACGTTTGGTAGAAACGAAAGCAGGCTGGGTAACGGTAAAACTGCCTTAACTGGAACTCCACTGTAATCAATTATAATTTCGTTTCCGCCCAGCATGAGGTATTACTGTTGATCAAGGTGCCACTCAGGAACGTGACCGAGCTGAGATGTGATTTCTGGGTCCCTACAAACTAGTTTTCTTATCAGTTGTCAGTGGGAATGGGGCCCCATCCCGGCTCTTAAATGTAATTTTATTTTGTGAAAGATATGGAGGATTACATTTTGCCGGGCTCTCTGTAAAGCCACATCTGCATCCCACACGCCCTGCTGCTCAGCATTAACACCTTCAGAGTCATTCCGGAATAATCACTGCTGTTCTGGCCAGAACCTCATACCCATTCCTCCAATTAAGGTTAAAATGATTTGAAAAATTCTGTTCCTGAAGTGGAGGCTCCTGTCCATCTTCTGAAGTCCTTTTCTTGGATATAAGCATTAGGCCATCAGCTAAAATATAAATTAATTTAATATTTTGGGAGTGTTTAGTTATAAATACTAGTATAGACCTTACTATTTGCTCACATAATTATTAATACTGCTAGTATTTTTTTTTTTTTTTTTTTTGGAACAATTGTCACCATCAGATGGGCCTTAAACTCCGCCCCCTGTCTCTGTTCCCCTCCCTTGCATCCTGTGACTGGTGTGCCGTCTGCTGAGAGCACTGCGTGCTCGGGACCCGCTGGTCGCTGCCCTACGTGCTGATATTCAGATCGGCCTTCACAGCGCATCACGCCAAATCCAGGAACAGCTTGCGCAGATTGGCGGCACAATCTCAGCGAGTGACGGAGCACGAGGCAGGGACTGGAGAGCAGTTCCAAAGGGACGGCCTTGTGTTGCTGTGCTGGACAACATGCCAGACTGAGGTTATGCTATACTAATTGATGATTATTATTATGATCGTTGTTAGTGGTAATAGTAATGCTAATAAGTTCTAGTAAATTAATGATTAGGAATAAGTGAAAATGGAATGGTGAGTTTTTAAATCAGTTTTTATCATAAAGCTCAGCATTCCCCTTTTCACTTATTCCTAATTATTAATTAGTTATTGGGCAGATTATCAGTAAAATTATCTTGCAACCCAGTGTTTGTCAGAGAGATTGAGTAGGTTTTTAGATGCTTTGTATAATAAATCAAATTTTTTTTGATTACATATAGATTTCAAATTACATCTCAATCCTCTTTGGCATTATCTGGCAGTAATATGTCAGTTTGATAGCTAGTTACGGTTTTAATAACTGTTTAATTCTGTATCGTACTGCGCCATTTGGTGCAATTAGTTTTGCGCAATTGTTAAATAGGTCATCAATCAGCGTCCTGAGCGTGTGGCGCCTCCGTTCAGAGGCAGCTTTCCCACGCTGTGCCGTCAGTAGGCCGTCGGATGACAATCGACTCTCTGCGGTGGTAATTTAACACCCTCCGTTGGTTCGGAGCGAGGGATGGGTGGGCCCTAGGCCGCATTGTCAATCACTGTCACCTGGGCGTCTACTCCAGGCTCACCTAGGGATGGGGGTGGGGCTCGGCGTTGGTCCGCGCCCATGCGTGGCTCCGTGCTTAATGAGCGGAGTTGGGCCCATTATGAGCCAAAATGTTGCAGAATTAAAAAACCCATTACATACAATTAAATGCCTCAGCGACTGGTTTAAGATATCCATTGTTCATTTCTTACATGGAGGGGGTAATAAAACATCACCCCTAACCCTAATCTCGGACACCATACACGATTTTATGGGTCTGCTTCCCCAGTAACTATTGATTAAAAATAAATGTAATCAACAGAAGTGATCGACTGATTTAAGTCTCACTGTGGTACCTTGATCTTCTGACACTCATTTGCACGCATCCCAAACGGCAGATTCACCCCCCACCTTCCCATCTCCTCCCCTCTCTGCTCCGATGTCGCCCGCATCTGTGGCGACTCCTTTCTTGGTTCATCGGGACTGAGCTTAATGACAGTGTTTAGGGAGCCTGGACAGTGTCACGCTGACGACAGAACATACCGTTTCCAGTCCATACAAAACGTCACAGATGTGTCCTCGTGCTTTATAGCCACATTAAGGCAGTGAATCATTTCTCTGCATCGTTATTCCGCAGCTAATGGCAGTTAGCGTGTCACACTACTGTCCATCGATTACCCTCCAGTCTGTTGTACATTGTGGTTCCACTGACTGAAATATAAAAAATTTAGCACAATGTTGGATTTTGGGACATTTTATACCCTGCCCCGAGAAGACCCAATGGCAAATTCTTCATGTCATGCTGTGGCTGAAGATTAAATAAAAACACACACACACACACACACACACACACACAAAACTGACACAGCATAGAGCCCCAGCTGTAGCAGAAAAGGAGCAAAGCACAAAGAAACATGCTAATTTGAGACATTTCCCCCAAAGGTAATGCTTGAAAAAACCAAAGCAAAACAAAAAGTGTCGAATGAAGACAATTAACAGCTAAATTCAGTTAAACTGAAGATGAAGCAAACTTTTGTTTTTATTACTTAATCTCCTCTGTTCTTCTTGATTTGACTTTTTTCCAGTTTCAATATAACTAATTGGAGTGTTGCCTTGTGGGGCTGTAAATCATTACTAAATGAACAGTCTGTTGTTGTTAGCGTCTGACTTGTAAATAATGCATTAAAGGTCTGGTCTGTTCTCGGGGCTCTGAGTGCGCATTAGAAAGAATGAAGGAGAAGACATGTTTCTCTCTCGCTCGAAGGAAATCCAGTAAATTTGGGCTGACGGATGATATTTGTGGAAAATGGTCATGTAACGTATCACCTCAAGAAATTTTCCACACTAACGATGGACGTTAAAATTTCATGACGTGTAAAGCTGCTCCTTTTGTTTAAAGTCGGGCAGGATGTGCCGTCAGAAAATTGGGATGCTTGTATTATAAGTATTACGGTTTCTGGGATCACCGAATGAAGCCTCTCGGAGAGGATGAGCTCTACGTAGATTTCATTTTTACTGTGGATACACAAGTACCATCCTTCCATTGTTCAAAACCCCTTTCTTCTTTGTAGCAAGCTGTAATTATGTGCTAAGAAATTGGTTTGGTTTTAAACGACTCGTCGAAAGCCCTGTCACATCCCAAGGGCCAGTATGTAGTAGCTACCCTCACCTTGCAGTGGGCTGGCTGGCTCTGTGGAGCTACTGGTTTAATTTATCACATCAGTGATGTTAGTTAAGCATGGCAGCATGATGACTCTGTTGGGCTGTGCTATCATAAGAGAAACCCCATAATGCATGCTGGCAGTTCGTATTCAGTCTTAAATTTCTTTTTTTTTTGTTCTGCGCCCGACTTTTGTTTTTAAACACGCTTTTGTTATGACTGTTGGGGGAAATGTGTTTTGAGATCACCTTGCTATTGGTACTAAGGAATTGGCAAGAAGACCCCCACCTTCAAATGGAGGTGGTGGTGGGGGGGGTCTTTGTGCAAAAGGTCAGACTGAGACAGTGAATCGAGAATTATCTCCTCCTCGCAGACTCGTTGTGTAGTGTTCTCACTCTAAGGTAAGTGTTCAGCTCTTGACGACGGTCAGTTCACACATAGAATATGGCATGTTATCATTAGAGTATTCAGAGCCTCCGTATCCAGGAAACCAGGGGCAAATGTGCTTATTTAAAAGGGAATTAAAGTGGCAGCTGAGTCTGAGATAGTGGCGCGGTGAGTTTCACTCACGGGCGCGATACGGTAATCTCACCTGCATGTAAAATCATTATTGCGATTTGTGGCTGGAAAAGGGATGAACTCTGGCTGTAGCTCAGGTGACTCAAGTTTTCTGCTCAAATCCTGAATCCTCCCTGGTCTGTCTGCCTGGGTCCCAAACCTTCCCCGCTCTCTAAACTCTTTAGAACTTTTTGTTAATAATTAAAAGGAAGAAATTATTATGGCCTATTTCATTGGTCCGTCCAATGGCGGAAGCTGTCGTGTCACTAAGAACGAACAAATGTGCCGCAAATGATTAATAGGTAAAAGATGAGAACCCTTCTGTTCCAGTACATCTTCTGACCGTAAAAAGAAATATGGAATATTTCAGGGTCTTCTCACATTCAAGAGATTCCTAATCAGCCAGAAGCATGGCCATGAGCTTCAAATTCTAGGACAATTCAGTTGTCTATTGCTACAGACGAAATAGAGTTGGATTGCTCAAAATCACATCCATATTGTACTGTACAATTTCTTTTGGCACAATATGCAACCAGTTTTGATTTGCTTAAGTGAATTAAAAGCCAAACATACTTGCAGAAAGTGAAAATTTCAGGTTAAGCACAATATGGAATCTGACCTATGAAATTAAATTAACATTGATTTTTGTTGCAATTAGATATGCATTTCTGTGGTCTTTACTAGACATGTCAAGGGGCAGGTGTTGGAATGGGCCGAAGCTGCAGCCGCTGGGGGGGGGTGGGGGCTGCCCCTCAAGAAATTTTGCTGCCTCACTGTGAATTTGATTGTCAGGTAGGTTGTCAAAGGGACACCCAAATGGCACTTTCAATTGTCTGGGCAAAAGGGCCAGGTGCTCAGCCCCTGCCCCCCCACAGCACCAGCCCCTGTCTATATGGAATTAAGGGGCCCTTCAATACCTGTAGCCCCTGGCTTGCACATGTTGGCAATGTGTCTCATCTGCTTTAGCTGTGATGAAGTCTTTCATGGTGTCAGACCAGCCTTTCGCACTTCATGGACAAACATGGGAGGACGCCCGGGACTAACTTACAAATCCCTGAAGGATTGCTGCTGTTGTACCGTTGAACTCCACGCTGATTTAGTAATATATAAAGCTGTATGAATAAGTCAGTGTCAGTCCCTGCAACCCTGACTGGGATAAGCAACTAGAGAATGGATGGATGGATGGAGACTAACATGCTAATCAGTGACGACAGTGAACGTGATTGTAACCTGAAATGGCTCCCCACTTGTTCTGGGGTCAGGCAGGAAGATTTTTCAGGACTGTCCATCCTGCTTGCTTGAAGGTCCTGGAGACACCCCCCCCCCCCCCACACAAACACACACTGAGGGGCTGTCAAAGAAATACCACCACAGCAACTCCAGATCGGCCAGCCGCCTGCTGCTGCCTGTCAAAGCGCACCTCGCTCAGTGGCGCCCCCCGGAGGCAGAGGCAGGGCCTCCTCGATGTCTGAGCCCATACGACACCTCGACCTTTGAAAAACAGCCCTCAGCTGGCATTTTATAAACACCCCAATTTCTTCTGACCTTTCGCTTTTCCTTGTATATGATTTATACGTTTACCATGATTTTTTTTTCCATCTGTTTTTTTCCGCTGATATACCTGGAACTGGTGCAGGTCCAACCTGGATGGGTGAGGCATCTGGCTTGTGAAAGAAGGACTAGAAAACAAGCAGAGCCCCCGACTCGAGCGCACTGCTCTCTTTGTTGTTAAATTGCTTAGTTTATCCAAAGTGGCTATATATAGCTTTAAAATGATTTATTTTACAGAGTCTATTTCAAGTTAAGCTCAAGGGCAAAGCAAATGGGTCCTCCTGGGGCTGGTAAAACTTTGTCACCAGTCCAGGTTTTAATCACTGCACGGGTGACTTTGTAATGTAAGAGGCAGCTGGTTTAAGAGGCAGACCTATGACCCATGTTACCGTGGCGACAAACAGCCTCTTTTCCCCTTTGTGTTAGCTGTCGGTGACTTGCCACACCCATGTGACTGAAGCGACTCTGTGTTTTGGCTAGAGAGGCAGCATTCCTTCATCTCTCTCTGGGTCTCCTGACTTCTCTGGACACGACAAAAGGGGCTCGTTTGATCTTTTGTCCACGTGAGCGCCAAATCCACCTAGTACGTGCCCGGCCGACTTCCCCGTGGGTAGTTTGTATACGCAGTGAGCTGATGGGAGGTGGGCACCCCCCAGACCATGTGGCATTAGTGGGGGGGGCTGGCCGGCTGGCCCTGGCCTGCCCTAAACTCGGGAAGCAGGAGCTTAAGGAATCCCGGAAAAGTGTCTCAGCCGCATGGGAGAAAGGGAGCAAGTTAAGCTGGAATCGGGGGGGGGGGGGGGGAAGTAGAAGGACGGAAGCCATGTGCTGTATGTATTTTTTGACATGTACGAAACAGACAGGCGAGAGCTTCAGTGCCCCTGTGGCTGTATGTCTGGTGAAGGCAGGATCCCTTCTGCTGGCTGTGTGGGACAGACCAAGGGGGGATTGGTAGCCCCTCCAAACTGCCGGCACCTTCCATTGCACCCCGGAACATGTGCAGTGCTAAGCCCAAATGTGCACGGTGTGTGGTGTGTGTTATTTATACAGAGAGGTCTGGTACACAAGAAGTGCGCACGCATACTAAACATAACCACTGAACGTATCTGCCCCTCCATGCATCTGACCTACTTTAAAGTATTTTTTTTCTATTTGAAATGAAGTAACATTTGCAGAAAAGTTGTGGTAAACAGTATTTCGAATGGGAATCCATGAATAAGAGACTACTTGTATTTCCAAACATAAAGGTAAGCTCTTACCATTTTACAAAAACATTTTAATATTTGCTAGCTGAAATGGTTACATGCTGCATCTGCGGTAGGTGTTAATAAATTGCTTGGCCATTTTACTTGTGAAGATTGCTGATTACTTACTGGACAATTAGTTAATGAGGTCTTTGTTTTTGGTAAATTAATACAGCACCGTTTTACTGATCGAACATAAGTTTCATGTTCAAACATTTTTTTTTTTTAATTAATGGCCAGTTATTAAATCATTGCACTTTTCGTTAGGCATTAAAACGTGTTTGATTTGTTAAATTGAAATTTCGTTTATTTTTGTATATTTGGGATGAATAAGCCTATAATGCGCATAGTGTAGAAAATAATTCTAAATGAGGCTAGCCGCTGCAGTAATGTTGTGGCTAACTGCTATTTTAACCGCTAGTTTAGCCATGAAGTTAGCTACAAATTAAAGTGAGAACCTAGCAGCAAATTTCCACAATTTCCCATGACTTGAGCTGCTATACTAGCCATGAGGTTAGCCACAAGGTTAGTGAGACTCACTAAATTGGTTCTGAGGTTATCCTGGATGTTGTTTTCTGTTAGCTGCTAGGCTATAGCCATGAAGTTTCAGGTGAGGATATCCACCATGCTTATGGGCCAAGGTTGCGTGACAGTCCGCCTGCAGCGGTTTCTGATGCATGCTTTCTCTGGTTGGTATCGGGTCCATCCTTCGGAGCCTTTGGGGTCTTTTCTCTGAGCATTGCTGACGCTCCCAATGGCTTCTGTCTTTGCCGGCACTCTGATATTTGAGGTATGATCTCGGCACTATTGCACATGTCCCACGTCGGTATGGACTCTGGTTTGTCCCCAAAGCCAGGAAGTGTGTGTGATAAGCTCGACATGTTGAGGCTGGAATGTCACTACAGTTCCTTCTAAAGGTCGCGCTGGCGCAGGTTTGTCGTTTCAGGTTTTTCGCTGGACGTGATTCAGCAGGTCGCGGTCAGCAGGCCACATGACAGTCACCAGGGAACGGCCAGGATACAGAGCCGGGTCCCTGACAGCAGGCTGGGCCGGGAGAGGCGTGCCGCAGCGCGGCGCTGGGAATCTTCACATCCCACCGCCTGGAGGTTCGAAATTCTCATTATGCTGCATGAGATTTATTAGACCAGATTATGGAAATGTTAATTAAGTCATTAATTACATTATTTAAGTTGCATTGACAGATAAGGCCGTGCGAATGGTGGTGGCGGGGGGGTTAGGAAGATGTGGGCCTAAATGGAATTCTTTGGTGACAACAAGCGGCCCGTCAAGATCCGGTCCTGGTGAGGCTGCCGTTGTGTCTGTGGCGTCTCTCCAGCAGCTCGTCTTAAAAAAATAATGTCCCCCCGACCTGCCCCGAGGTGCCGGCCGCTGGCCCTCTGCCAAACGGGGAAGGAGGAGCGTGTGAGGAGGCAGCTAATTAGGAAAGACGAAAGGGTATCAAAAGCAGAAAAACACGTGTGCAACACAGACTCGGCGGCTTCTTGGCCATGTGGGGGGTCCTGCTTGTCGCATAATGAGCCGTAATGGCGTCGTCCTTGCTGCCTTTTCTGTTTCTATTATTTTTTTTGTCTCTAACGCTGCCCGGTGGAGATGACAAGCTAAAAAGCATCACGAACGATCTGGCAGAACACGTCGTACAATTGTTCAGCTGTTCATAGTTCTTGTTTCTTTTTCATGTTTTTATTCTCATCGTGAACATTTGGAAGACACATTTGGAGGGACATTTGGGTTAAGGCCTTCAACCAGGCTCTCAAGCTGCTGGTGGAAAATCCTGGGGACCCTCAACCGGACCAACCCCACACCTGTTGTCCTGTCCATGGACACTGCAGCTTGAACACAGTCCACGCATAACAGAGACACATACGGCAGAGTTACTGTGTGACTAACTGGCATCCTTTCCTCACAAATGACCACGATCCATACTCCAGAGCACAGACAGTGACCAGGAGGCTGCAGTTACGTAACGCCAGCCTGCCTCCGTAACATGTCCCCTTCACAGGCCACTGACTCCCATCTGAAATCGTATGATCCGAGTAAACTTGAGAACAATGGAGCCTGCTTTCCCACACTCGGCCGTTAGCAATGTTTAAGCGATTTTCACCCTGCCGCGTTAGCCAGGTCACATGATCTAGTAGAGGTAGCCAATAGAATCCTGATGGTAAAACGGTATTGTGTAAGACACCGTGTGATTTCACTTAGGAGACTGGGGGGGGGGGGGTGGGCCCGTCCTGTAAATCCAGGGCATACCCCCTGTTCAGTCACATGGGTCGATACTTGATTAATTAGTCTCATCAGTTTAGCTCCTAAAAATACCCGCACAGCCTTGGCAATAAGCTTTCCTTGCCTTTCCATTTTTTTTCTCTTTCATTTTTATAGGTGCAATAAAGAGTCGATCAATGAAGCCCTTTGATATCTGTGGCAGTATCTGCAAATATGAAGTCCGGCAGTAGTCAATTCGTAAGTGATATGGGCTCCCGCGCTAAGTGATGATTCGAAGATGACATTGTTCAATTCGAGCACATGCACTCAAGTTTGAGGTTGCCAGGCAACCTGTAGTGTCCTTGAAATTGTCCTGCCACTTCATTTAAGTGGCTCTTGATTGTGGTGAATGACTCTGGGAATGAAAGACAGGCTGTGCTCATGCTGTAGCGGAGCTTGACCTGATGAGGTTCGAGTTTTCCTAGCTAGACTGCTTCAAGCGTATGAAGCACATGGAATCCAGAGCGCCAGTATCCCGCGACACCTTGCTCAAAATTTTACTAGGGATAATCCCATAGCAATATCGAATACCACCCATTTTACTACTTTAGTCAGTAAATAACTCGTATTAGAAGTTCTGAAATGATTCCCTTTCAGGGTCTCCATGTTATCCTTTTGTTTTTTTTCCAAATCATTTCCACTTCGTTCTCCATTGACCGTGTATCGCCGTTCATATGTTACGCCACGGCACATCTAGAGGGCACTGTTGAGTTCGCTTCAGTAATAATATAGGCTGCAAAGCCTTGGCTGGCAACTGGAATCATGACTGGAATTGAATGACAAGTCAGGTTAAGTCCTGCTGAAGGGACACTTTGGTCAATAAATGGTGTGAATCCTCCCCCCCTCCCAACAAAGGTGACTAAGGCATGAGCAGAAACCACCTGATGGGTACTGAGAGTGGAAAAAGCTGACTGACATAAAGATGTCCAGAAGACTGGGGAAATTTACCATGTTCAAGGCAGAATAATTCTGGGAAAATGATCCGCTTGAATGGGCCAGCAGTGTGAAACTTGGTTTCCAGCTCTTTGCGGATGCAAGATGTGCCAATTTAGCAAGAAAATTCAAGCCAAATAGATCAAAACAGCTTAGAATGTGCATGGAATCACAAGAAGGAGCCTCTGATTATTATTTTTTATCACGGAATTGACATCAAAGATTAACCTTGAGTGATTTGTTTAATTGTGTCGTAAATGACAGTCCTTCGTTTGCGGGGTGCTGTTATCCATGAACAGAAGCGCAGACGTCGAAAAGTTGACATCTGTAAAGAAAATTAAATTTCCGATTTCCAAAGAGGTGACGCCTCATCGAGCCATTGTGCTCACCTTAATTACGGAATTTTTTTAATTACCCATTTTCAGCATGAAGACTCCGTGGATAAATACCAAAATAGCGGCAATTATTCTGCAGCACGTTCTGAGTCTTTCTTCACTTCCCCTATTGCATGTCCCTTGTTTTTCTTCCCTTGCTATGCGCTTGTTACCTGTCAGCTGACTGAAGTTGGAGGTGCTCTGGCAAACACGATTTGTTTTTTCGGATAGGGACACGTCCCAGATTCGCACACCCACATGAAACGCCCCCCCATGCTTGCACCCCCCATGCTTGCACCCCCATGGGCTGCTGTGTGGAACCTCTGTCGGACGGTAATCGACCTCGAGAGGGTTCTGTCAGACCAGATGATCACTGGGAGGGGAGTTCAGCAAGGGGAGCGGCCTGTTCTCACGCCAAATTCATTTCCTTGTTCACCATGAGTCTTTGTCCCCCCCTTATCCTGGACGTGCACCGGGCTGCTACGGCAACTGCTGCCACGATTCCCGGCTGTCCTCTTCCTGGGTGAGCCCGCAACTCGCAGACGAAGCTGGGGCTGGGGTCTCGACGAATGGAGCCTGCCGGGCCGGCGAGACATGGGACAGTCATGACTTTAGTGGCCAATCATGCTAACCTTCTCGCTAACCTCATAGCTCGTGGAGCAGCTAAAGTATTGGCAAACCACTGAAATAATCAGCCGCTAATCTCGCTAACTGTGTAGCTAAGCTAGCATCGCTAAGATAGCGGTGACTCTGATTCTGGCTTGGGCTGATGAAGGTTACCTCTCTATTGGGATCCAGCACATGGGAGAGAGAGCAGGGATTGGCTTCTAAACTGGGACAGTTCCAGAAAAAAGCCTGTATATTTTAAACTTGTGCTGACCAGTACAAACTTGAAGTGATTTTTTTTTTTGCCAGTGATTTTATTACTGTAGGATCTTATGAGGATTTTCTAATTATATGTAAGTAACTGGGTTATTTTGTTATTTAATTTGTTAAAAAAAAAAAAGATTTTTCAGAAATTGTCTTGATACATAGAGCTGTGATGTTCAGTTACCACTTTGCCCCACGACGCAAGCTCATGGAAGCCATGGAGACCCCCCTCATCTGTGCACCCCAGCCTCAGGCTTCGATGCCCCAGGTTTTGGTGGCCTGTTGGCTGCTGTGATCAGCCTGCCAAGGCACCTGAACTCAGTCAGCCAGTGATGTTTTGAGTTTACATGAGGGCAGTGGCCTCTCACATCCCACATCCTTAAGGATATTTGTGATGAGGACGAGGTCTGGGCCACTGGTGCAGACCATAACCAGCATGATGCGCAACGTTCAGTAGAGGTGATACAAGGGTGTCATCTTTGGATGGCCATTTGGATTATTTGGGTGGGCAACAACCAAAATATTGCTTTTCCTAAATATGGTATTAAACAATGCTGTAGTGTTATTTTATTTTTTTGGTGGGGGGCAAAATATGAACAAAAATGAAAGGTATTAAATGTTTCAATTGGATTTCTGACAGCAGCTTCCTGTGAATGGGTTTTGCAGTTCAGTTAGCAATGCCTGTACTGCATGTGTGAAGAAGTGCTGTGGTTTGGCGATAATGTAGAGAAGGAGCAAGGGCTAAGAACACCCACCCCTTCAAATTTGCCAATAGGAAAGCAGTGCATTTTTTTTGATGACCAAAATTACAGAAGACTATATGAATGATCAAGCAGCCAGCCGTAACTAAGTTTTTCATTGGATGGGCAGATGATTCTTCTGGGTGGGTAGCACCCCCCCAGCCCTCCTGTAGACACACCCCGACATCCAGATGGACAAGATGGTAAAACGGCCCAAGTGCAGATTCCCAAATTTTCTGCATCTATTGCCCCATGCAATATTGAGGAACCCTCTGGCGGAGCTGAAATTGGGGGGGTAGGACTTCCTACCAGCCACCCTGGGTACCGTGGATTCACACGGATCCATCAGATTAAGCTCCCTGACCAGACAGAACCCCACAGCGAGCCGTTTTCATTCTTTTTGTCTTGTTTTGCTTGACTTGTTCGTTTGTCAGCTTTCCGTCACTCGTTTCATTTTCCCATTTTTCTATTGCTGGAGCCCGAGGCAGCAACAGGACAAGCAAATGGCCACAGTTGGCTGCTTATACAAAAGAGAGATTCATTTGTTTGTTCTATCATGTAACTGTTTATCACGTGGGACGAGCTACAATAAAAAGACGGGCATGGAGCAGGGCACCTTCTACTGATGAAAATGGGTCCTTCTCAGACATCTTGACCTGCTTCACCATGGCCCAGGATCAGCCCTTTTATCTGGCTATGAATCCACCGCGGGGAGGCTGTTCTCTGACATGAAAGCTACTGGCAAAACAGAGAGAGGGGCTGACTCTCCTCTCCATCTTCCTCTTCCCTGAATCTGTCCAACTCCTCAAAGCCATTTTGGTTGTGGAGAGCCGTGTGTCTGCCTAATGGTACTGCTGATCTTCCATGGAGTTTCTCAGTGGTGTGTGGCTCAGTGACTAAGGATGAATGAATGAACGTTCACTTGTATAGCACTTCCCAAGACACCCAGAGTGCTTCACAGAACCAATGGGGAGCCACTTCAACCGCTGTGTAGCCCCCCCACTCAGGTGATGTGACGTCAACCATTCTGCCCCAGTGCACTCACCCCATAGTAGCTAAAGTGGTGAAGGGCCAGGAGGAAATTCACCTGTTAAATACGGGGGATGATTAGGAGGTCAGATCTGAAAGGGCCACAGTGGGCTATTTTAGCTGGGGTATCACTCCAACTTTTTCAAAAGATGCCCAGGGATCTTTTATGACCTCAGTGAGTCCGGACTTTGGTATTACATCACATCTGAAGGACAGCACAGTGTCCCCATCACTGCACTGGGATCCACACTGACCACAGGATGGGCTCCCCCTGTTGACTACACCAACATCTCTTCCAGCAGCATCCAAGAATTGGCCAGACCCAAGCCTGCTTAGCTTCAGATGGATTATCTCGTCTGAACTGCAGGTGGAAGTTCCTATAATCAAAAGGTCAGCGAATCAAATTTCAGCATCAGCAGAGTGTGTTCAGCCCCTTATTTACAATCGCGCCAAGGACTGCCTGAATTGTACAAATATTTAGCATTTCATTCAATCATACATTCTTGTCCTGGCATCCCGTTGAAGGGTTGTGCCCTATGTTGCCTGGTATTGTCTCCAGGCTGCCATGCGACCCTGTATGGTTAGAAGGATGGATATACATTCTTGTTTAAGCCACTATGTGTTCCTGATATCCTTTATGCATAAGTATGTATTTAAAAAGCCAGTAGGACTACATGATAACAGAACACAAAAAAACAATAAAACCAGCAAAAGTTTGGCTGATGCTAATGGACCTTCACTTCTGGCTACAAATTCATTGGTGATTATGAATCATAACATGCAGCTACTGCCTGTGCGTCCCCCTCGCCCAGGGCCTGGATCAGTAACCTGGCACCCTAATTGGCCGGCTTTGTCGAGCCGGCAAACATCCAGAGCCCAGAAATTTCCATCCAGTGGCACCTGGTGACATTGTGTTTGACTAACCGCTCAGGAGATTAAGAGACTATCCAGGCATATTTGCATCTCATAAACAAATGATGCCGGTCCTGAGATGAAGAGAGAACAGGGACGGATCGCTCAGATTGGACTGAGGAGAAGCCTGACCGGATGTTTTACACACTGTTAATGGCTCCACAATGATACTGGGAAAAACACAGGTACAGGTCTCTTTCTGGGGCAGAAAGGTGCCGTAAGTGGAAAAATGTTGAAGACAACACGGCCAATTTTGTCATCATGAGTTTTTCAAAGGTGGCTTTTGTGATGTTGCAGAATTCAGGTCTGTGAAGGCCCTGATTCGTCACAGATATACTGTCACAGATTTTGCCTTCTGTAAAGGACACATGGCAGGGGCCATTCTGCCAGTCGAAAGCCTGCCTGGATATTTCCTTTTGGGAATGTTTTGGGGGAACGATTACTCTGTTAGAGCTGTGGGTGTTTTTTTTTTTTTTTGGTGTGTCAGCATAATATAGGACTGACGTGCAAACCACTTCCGGTTGATGTTCTGCCTAAATATGAGATCTACACCCCAGAGAGAGTCTGCATAATCTATGGTTTCTAAAGGGGAATATAAGCGTCGGCAGAGGGGCTGGCTTGCATGAAACCTACATGTCAGATGGAAGTTAAAATTAAACTATGGACCGCTTTCTTCTGCTGCAAAATGTGTCAACTTGCAACCTTTTATTAGAAGCGGATAAGTTCCAAAAAAAGGGGGAAAAATCATAATGGACAGCACTGGGGAAGAGAGCGGGTCCTTGCGACAGGAGATAGCGGTGTCTACAGCTACCACTTCTTTAGAGTGCGAAACTTTCCCTGGAGGCTCTGTTCAAAGGGCACTAAAAGACCGTAACCCTGTTACCGTGGAAATCATTCGCCAGGCAACACGTCCATCCAGCCTAGATGGGATTCGGCTCGTAGGAAATTAATAATTAAATTTAAAAAATGTGGCGTCCTCCTTGGTGGAGAATGACAACGTTTGAAAGGAAGTGACACGAAGGCCTGACATTGCAAAAAACGCGGACTGCCTGTCCAACACACTCAACATGCTCTTCTTTGAAATGGGGGCTACAGTAATGTTTAGAATAGCTGCACATCCCTAAAAGAACTACTAACTGAAGAACCTACTCAATATTCCAGATGTTATTCTAGCATATTCCTTTTGTGCCTGATCTGGGTCCCCTTGCTGTTATCTGTGTCTTAAGGTGCGCTGCAGGTCTTCCATGCCACAAAGGTAGATCCCTAATACAGGAAGGCTGCGGTTCACCTTAAGCACAGTGCATGTGATGTACCTGTGATCTGATACCACTAAGCGCCGCATTCTAGTCTGGGCTCCAGATGATTTATGATTGAAGGTGTGCTAATAAAAATATCCCAACAATCGGAACTCTGTTTGCAAAGATACTATGAGGACACGTACGTCATGCCCGACAGGCCTGAGAAACAACATGGCCGCCCACTAAGGATATGAGAGCCGTTACCTTTGCTCTAAATTCAGAGCTCCAGAACTCATTTTTGCCTGGATAGGCTGGTTCTAAGCAACACGTCTCTCCTTTTTTGTGGGACACAATTGACATGGACTCGCATTGTTTTACCCCAAGGTTCCTCCAACAATTCAGGTCCAACACAAAATCCTGCACAGAGCATTAACAATCTTAGCAAGCTAATGATTCCTTCCTCTGGAGCAGGGATATTCTGTGTTACATGTTTATATTTAAAAATAAGTAGCAACATTTTTGTGCCTTACTGCTGTCATACATTTGAAAGCTTCTGTTTTATATATCTTGTTAATTAATGTACATGTACTGTACTAAAAAAAAGACATATGCTTTGCATTTTTATTTAATATATATCTGACATACACACAAGGATTAGTTCCATCTCTAGCTCACTCAGAATTCCATAATTCCTGAGTAGTACATTCGGGCGATTTCCTGTCGGAATTTGTAGCCAAGATACAGGATCAGGCTCACGCAGATTAATGTTACTCCGAGATAAATTTCACTCAACACGAATGATCACACAGGGACGTGTGTGTGTGTCTATGTATGTATAGAAGATTCAAGAAACATCTGAATGATTCCCTTCCTTTTTTTTCATTTTAATTTAATGTGAATTTTCCAGCAGCGCTATCCCTTCTGGAACATATTAACAAAGCAATTAATTAAAACCATCATAACTTAGAGAACATTTCAAATTAATCTTTTGAGATCTAATTGCGCACTTTGCTTGCATGCACAAAACAAAAATTAATCACTTAGTCAGTTAAGTTTTTATTCCATGAGAGCTTTTTTTTTTCTATTTTTCCCCCAATCAACAAAGTTGTGGCAAAGCTTTTGTTTTTTTCCCAGAAGAATTTCTCAAAAGAAAAATTAAATGAAGAAAAAACTGGTCTGTAATTCTGCAAGTATAAATTGAAGCACACAGAGATGCAGTACGTGTGGTCAGGCAAAACGAAAACGAGAATAAATACACCAATGAAGACTTGTGAGACAGCTTGCAGGAGCTGTGAAATCTTCACACTATCGTGGCAATAACGGCAGACTAATTTCATCTGTGCTCTTGTGAAATGAGGTTTGTGTGGCCATTTCCAAGATAAGATCTGCTCTGAAAGCTGGTTAATTGTGCAACTCGAGGATTTGACAAATAATGCCTCATTTGTAAGGCTCTGCCTGAGGGTCAGCTAAGTCTTAACGTAATATTTGCCTCACTTTACAATCTCTACTAGCACTGGGAAATGACCTTAACAAATATCGCCTTTTGTGTGAATTTAATTGGCTGCTTGTACGGTGCATAACGTGCAGATTAAAGGTCAAAATGCATTTGGCCCCAGTGCAGTCACGGATTCTCATTAGAGCTCGTATGTTCTGTCAAACACAAACAAAGTGTTTCAGAAATAATTAAAAAAAAAAACCTCATGGTCACAGCTATTTCTGAGAACTGAAGTGAGCTGGAGAACTATGTACAGTTTCGCTTTATTGTACCACTCTTTTCTGCTGTATGTTTTGTAAATGATCTACCTGGCTTCACACCAACACCATGCACTATGTGAAAGAAATGCAAGAATCGTATATTTTCGTTGTAGCGACATAAGAAAATAACTGACCACTTCAGTCGTCGAGGTCCCAGTCAGAGACGCTATTAAAGGGCGGTAACTTTGGGTCGCGAATATGCTCTCATTACCGCAGAAATCGTTTATCAAGCTCGTAACTCCCTCAGAAGTTATTACGAACACAGCCTTGGGACCGGGTTCGGGAAAAAAAAAACAGACAGTTTCTGTGTCGCTATCGAGCGATTTGGCGGATGGCGAGGTGCTAATTAGCGTCTCTTAACAGCGACGGTAGTGGTGAGGAACAAAGCGCACGTTGGCGTCGCTCGCGAAGGCTCGCATGACGACCCTCTCCCCTCTGCCAAGCGATTCCAAGGCTCGAAAGATGTCCTTATTTACACTGGAGACCAAAAACCTGTTATTTATCAACCGTCCAAGTCTGACAAATTAACCCTGTGGATCCATTAGTTTAAAAGAAGTCTGTATCTCTCACTTGGACTACTTTTATATGTGATAGATGTGCCTGTTAGAAGACTTGCTAATCCACCAGGAGGAGGAAGTGTTAAAGCACATTCAGACATGAAAACAACATTTAATGTCTATTTGGAAAGACTAAAGATAATATAATGACATATATGTCTCCTACAGGTAGGCCTTCCAAAAACACCAAATTACAAACTCCCTTTCAAAGGTCAAAGAAACTACAGTGAAGAAATCATGTTAGAACCAGGCTGTGCTCAGCAAAGAGGTCAACACACTTCCTCAGTTCAACCAGAAACCACTTCCAGCCAGGAAGTGACTGACAACACTTGAACGCCATTGGATACTTTCTGGAACCTCCCATTCATACATCTGAATATTAAAGAAGATGCTGCACCTTCCTGCTGTGTTAAAGCCCCATGTAGTTCATGTCCTTAACACATGACCCCAACGCAATCAACATCGTCACAACTTGCTGCATGCCGAATCAACAAAGCCGACCCTTCGCTTCAGACATTTCGGCTGCACGTCTCCATACCCATATACAGACTGATATGAATAAGTCATGAAAATTGTCTGGCTGCATTTGACAGATTTTAGCACTATAAGCCCCCTAAACTACAATAGAGGGAGATTATCCATCCACAGCATTTATGCAGATAATTTACCACTGAAAATGTCAACCTAATGTCTGTGAGCATGCATAGACCTTTAATCGCTCAGCGACAGACTTCAAATGACCTCTTGTAAACTCATCCCCTAAATGGTCATGGGAACTATTGCTGTATTACCTAAGGGAACACAAACTCCTTCCCAGTAAGAGAATGAGTTGGTCCCAGTATGGAGTCACCAACTTTGGTATCCTGGAGCAGATATTTGCGACCTGAAGATTAACAACTGAAGAGGCAGAGATGATTAGAAAGACTTATAGTTTCCATATTTCTCAAAAATTGGGGGAAAGGTCATTCAAGAGACATCCAAGAAAACGCTGACTAATAATTATATTCTCACTAAATACCTGACCACCGATGACCAAAATTTCTTTTGCTCTACTTGGGCTCCATTAAGGACAGATGGTGACAGCAGGACCAGCAGCTCGAAGGTGGCAACTACAGAGAGAATTGAAATATGGAGTGTTTATGATTGTATTGTAATTAATATTATTTCAACTCAGCTTGACCTTAAGAGGAATAATAAATCATTAAATTAAAGTATTTCTTCATAATACCTTAAATATTTTTAAAGTATTTTAAAATATTTATTCTCAGGGTTGGGGGAGTCTGAATACGATATTTTACCTCAGTCTCTCAGGTTCTGGTCCTAGTTAATCCAGATTATTATGACGTAACAAAAAAAAAGCAATCAATGGCCAAACTATTTAAGCCAACAGGATGGTGTGTAGCCTCTATATGACATGAGTCCTTGAGAAAGTCACGGAGAGATGAGACTGTGTTTAATTAACCACCAATCGAGGAATCTCTCGGCGTCTGATTCCTGAAGCGGGTGGCCCAGTCACTGGAACACGAGGCAATGGATATGGACATCTCACGACAGAAGAGTATTGAGTGATTTATCGCCTTGTCTAAATGCCCCGAATAATTTTTCCGCGGCCTCGGTCTTGCCGGGGTGATGCACGGGAGGGTGGGATGAAGCTGAACTCTGAGGTCTTGCGGTGGCGGCTGGCAGCTGCCGGCCGGGCTCGGGGCCAAACAGCCAAGCTTTAGCGTCTCTTGCTCCAGACCTCTCTCCGGAATCTGCTTCCGTAGTGATCCTCCTGCTCCCCGTGGTTCCCGGCTCCTGTAACTGCCTGCTCCTACCGTGGCCATAGCATGGAGATCCAGCCCTTGGCAAAAATGAATATGCATGTTCATTTGCCGCATTAAGAGATGCGCACGCTTAAAGAGCCTTCATTACAATTGTAAATTCCCGCCCCAGTACTGCTACCCTAATGCTAGATTACACAGGGTCTGTGCTCGCGGACGGTGCCTGACGTCTGATTGAAAGTCCGGCACAGCTAATTAATTTCATTAGGAAGTGAAGTCATCTTCTAGCAGGATTTAATATTTCGAGCTTCATGTTGCTAATTCATTTCCACATTTAATTAGCTCGCAGAAGAAAATGTTGCATGGGTTGGAGGACTTTTTAATTATCAGCTTGGATAAATTTGAAAATGTTGATGCCTAGGGGTTGAGTTAATTAAAACCTGCATTATTTTAACTTTAATTAGCTTCCATCTTTGTTTTGCTTCGCCATATGGCCATGTCCTGTAGTCAAATTTAGTTAATTAAGCTAATTAAGCTAATCATTTTAATTACTCAAGACAATGTGATTGGATAGAGGATGACTACAACTTTAGGGCCGAGTGGCTGTTTTTCATTAAGTAGAAGGGACACAGACTTCTGATTGAAGCTGGCATGCGTCGTCACGGGACGATCTGCAGATGTGACAGCTTTGGGGACGTTAGCCATTCGGCCAGATCGCATTCCTTGATAAAAAAACAAAATGTCAGCAACGCGCCGTGACTCTTAGAAATGGAAAATAATTCCATGCTACATCTAAGGGTACTCCTGCTCTGCCAGCGTTTGGCTATGCCTTAACAGGACAAACTGGATCACAGTCTGACTGGTTTTATTTGCGTTTTCAAACAACCCTGTCTTACCCAAATGCTGCTCATATTAGCCGTCTGCTGTAATTAACCAGGAATGTAAGTATCACCGAGAAATGAGATGTGGTCATTTGGAGACACGTGCTGTTGTACGTCCCCACACAGTGGACATGTGCATTACTGTGTTCCATATCGGTCATTTGAAACAACGTAAACTAGGAATGTCTATCACAGATTCAAAATGCACAAGATGACATATATCTGCTGAGGTGCTTATGCTGGTCAAGGTCGTGGGGGTCTGCAGCCTATACAAGACAGCACAGGGCACGCACACACATGGTAGGCGCGCACACTGAGCCGAGGCGGGATTCGAACCCCCGACCCTGCAGGTGTTAAGCTATCCAACTTGCCAACTGCGAAATCTCATTAGTTATATATATAGGTCACTGTGCACTTTACGAACTCATTAAACATGCGTGTTGTTTCCTGGGTTTTACCGCACGAACACGCCGCCGCGTTTAATCGCGCCTTTCGCCATCTGTTTCCATGGCAAAGCGGCACCACGGAGAACACACCGAAGCTGCAATAATTCATATGCACTTCTAAGCATTGCTACGAGATGGATGGAGCCGGCAGGGAGGTCTCGCGTCATCCAGTGGGGATGCCCCCCATTATGGAGCCCCCCCGCGCACAGGCCGTGCGTAATGAGGGAGTAAAATGGGGGGAGGAGCCATGTCCACCCTTTCTGTTAAAGCCTCCAGATGCAAATAAGGCCCCATTTGGTAATCCGGCCCCTCACGTAATCCTATTGGCTGCCATTAAAGCAGAAAATCGGCCGCTTCTGTTTCGGAACTGCTGCTCCCTGCCTCATCTGACCAGTGAGTCTCGCTGTTCCACCCAAAGGGATGACTTTCATTCCTGGGACACCCACTTCCGGAAAATTCCTTCAGTCTCACCACACTTCTGAAATAGGCGTATTAACTTCTTTTGCCTGGAATAATTAGTTTCCAGAACTAGTCATAGTAATTTTAGCAGAAATCCACGAAGGTAATACTGCATGCATACATCCATTACCGTGACAACGGTGCTTAATGGGGATATAATTCCCCCCGACCCCATTTACTGCAGTACTTTTTGTTAATTCTATTACACCAACATGTCTATAAGATTAAGACGCTCTTTAAATATGACAGTTTCTTTGTGACAGTTTACCATAAGCATTAGACCGCTGCAAGGCCGTGTCTGTGATGGTTGTCCCGGCGACGTCTCGATCACATGACTTGGATACCCACCTGTAATTGGTTAAGACAGATGTAGAGAGAGAGCCCCTTCCCGGGGCAAACCCCAGGGCACCATTGGTTCAGGCAGACGGAGCACTGCATGTCTATCTGCTGGGGGGGGGAAGGGGGGACTATTACTGTACCTCCCCTGACTCTGCTGGCACTGACACTGCGTCCTGCTTTACTGTCTTGGCACATGGTTATGCCGGCATGTCAGCCAGGCCAGATGAGAACACCATCAAACGCTCCCATTACTTTTATCAATGCCGACGCCATTTGTGGGACGCCACAAAGAAATGTTGCAAGATACTGTTATTAATTGTGTTAATTATGATATATTATTGATATTGTTATTACTTTACTGACCCAGCATTATGTCATCCATGAAATGGAAATTGACTCTTGTTCAATGTGATGAAAAGCTATTTAAACGTAATTAGAACGGTGGGTTGGAGGGAAAGCAGGTTTGGCCCGTCGCTGTTTTTCCCGTTTCTGTCTGCGAGGCTGGCGGGCCGTCGACCCCGAGCCCGTCTGCTAGCATTTCGCTTGCTGCAAATTCTGGACGCTTCTTACTCATTCCCATAAACACATTAATTCTACCACCTCAGATGTTTATTATCATCAGAATTTGATCCACGTCTCCTCTGCCTTTTTTCCATCGCTTATCTTTCCGTTAAGCTTGGTGTTCTGTGACTCACTGAGCCCCTCCCTGTCACTCATTATGAAGTGGTTCCTTAGTCTTTATCTGATGCTGGAGGTTCAGCCGGAGTCCTAAAGCAGAACGATACCCCCACCCCTCATATTTATTTACTGAAGCAGGCTGACCACCAGGTATCTCATCCTGATGATGTGGTTCAGTAAGTTCGGATGCTGTGTCTGTAATCGGAACGTCACTGGTTGAAATCCCAGGGTCAGCCAAGCGATTTCACCATGGGGCCCTTGAGCAAGACCCTTAATCCCTCACCACTGCAGGGACAGTCTGATCCTGATTTCTTGAAAATGTATGTCACTTTTATTTATAAAGCAGCACTTTTATCCAGATGTTAATGATGTGCAGGTGATCGACAGCTATGTGCAGCTAGAGATGCTGCAAAGGAGAGTTTGCAAAGGCACAGAGACTGAGATGTAGGGGAACGGCAGAGGCTGAAGGTCTTGAGACTGACCACCCCACAGTGGAATCTGTAATGGCAGGAATGTTCCTGCAGAGATATCGCTCATGGACAGACTCATTGGTGCAGCGTTGATGGATCATGACGAGGGCTGACATCTGGACCAGCTCACCGCAATACTGGGGGGGGGGGGGGTCAAGTTTGGAATATGAGGAGATGTGTAAGTGACTGAGAGGGCGGGAGGCAGACAGGTGAGCTTAAGCAGAGCTCCCCCCCCCAGCTCCGTAACTGCAGACAGCCAGCAACTCTGTGATTTACGACTCTTTAATGGTGGGAACTTCAAAGGGTCCAAAAAAAATCATTAATAACTATTAGAAGGTGACACCATCCCTCAGCGCTGTTACGTTACGCGAGAGATGGGGACCCGAGAGCTGATTAATAAAGAGTTCTCTTTTCTTCTTGTCCGTGTGTTCCCTGTTCAGTCCTCTCCTCTTACAGAATCCCAATCCGGCCCCATCTCCCCGTTGGCATCCAGCTCGCCCAGTTAACCATTACCATAGTAACAAACGAGGCTGTCGCCACCTGGGCAGGACGACACCAGTCATGCCTGCCGATTACATCCTCATTTTGCCGGAACCTAGCTGACCTGGACCCAGACCCTATGATGGCTGCTAATGGTGCTGAGAAATCACTCTGTAAGGGACACCAGACTCCCTGGGGTTATTTGGATGCTAAACTTCCCTAATGTCCAACAGGCAAAGGTCAATACTCTGTTCACACATATCAACTGATTAAAAGTATTCAGGCACTGTGTGAGACAGCTATGGCACCGTCTGGGCCTCGTGGGCACTAACGCTAATGCTAATGCGAACCACTTTCATCACTGCTTGCTAAAATGGTGAGAAGTTGGGAAATGGTTTGAATCGGTAGGGAGGTGTAGCAGGAGCTGGTCGGTGGGCAAGCAGGGGGGTGCGGGGGGAGTGACTGAGGCACCACAAAATCGCAGATCTACTGGTGCTCATCTTCAGCATCTCTGCTGTCTGGTCTGTGGGCGGTCCATTCTGGAATATTCCCGTCACGCTTTTTCTAGAATCGGGAGTTGTGTCCCACCTCCTCGCTGTCTGGACCAGGCCGGACTGATGGAAGCACAGCGGCGCCAGTAGCCTGTCATGGCCCAGTCCGGCCTGACTCGACGTGGCCCACCTCGCCTGATTTGTCCCTTTTAGTAATCATTAACAGCAAATCACAAAGGGTGGGTGGGTTGGGGGGGGGGGATGTATGATTACCTGAAAATGTTGGACGAACACAATCTCCTCCGCCGAACAATTTCCCCATTTACATTTTTCCATTGAATTTTCGTTAATATTAC
>JABFDZ020000034.1:372034-400361 GCA_019775955.2 Pollimyrus isidori | reverse complement strand
CCAGGCGGAGACTTGAACCCGGGTCCCAGAGGTGTGAGGCAACAGTGCTAACCACTGCACCACCATGCCGCCCCCAGAGTTGCACATATTAATATTAAAAAGGTATAATACAAACTTGCAAATTATACATTTCTGTATTCTGCAAAACCTAATGGTCATTGAAGCTTACACTCTGAAAAGGACAAAAGCATGTGTGATATTTTCAGATCCTGTTTGTCAGTAATAATGATGTAATTTCCTTTCCTACTAGGACTTAAGTTATTGTACAACAAAATGTATGGCCTAATCATACACGGAAACTACACTCCTGAATTTAATACACTGAAAGTGGCTACTTTGCTACATACATGAGCTAAGTAAGACAATTTTACAGAAAGGCTATAATGAACTCCAGTTTTGGCTGTTACCAAACCCCACTACAGTCCTCCATGTGCTGAATAAATAACATTTTCAATTATCCAATGAGAACTGCAGGTCTAAATGTTTAAAAGCACTGAGGAAGGAGAAATATAGTTATAAATATATCAGTTTTAATGCTTAACGTGCCTGTTGGTCGCTGTGGCCCCAGTGTCGAAAGTAATAAGAACAAAATCATTTTAAAATGCTATATGCCACACAAATAAACATTTACATTTGTATGAATTATCAGCATGGAAGTGGAAAAAGCTGACGCTGCTCTGGAGCACCCCCCTTCCCCCCCACTGTGTTAGGTGACTGCAGCCTGAGGCGAATTGGAGAGGAGCCTGAGATGCGTGGGAGGGTTGGGGGGGGGGGGGGGTTGCTGTGGCGAAGGAGCCCCAGTGTATCTGGGACACCCCAGCTACGTCAGCCCTGGAGATGACAGTACTCACAGCCTCTCAAGGCCCCCCCTGTGGGAGCCCCGGGGACATGAGGTATGGGGGCTGACCTGGGGAGCCAGCGAGTACGTCACATCGGCACCTACGACATTCGGAAGCTGTAGAAGTGAGCATCTGACTACTGCTGAGTACAGAGTTTTGCACACGTTTTCACTGCTAAACCAGGACAGTTTTGTAATAAACATCTTTAGGGAAGATGCTAAAAATATATATTTATCTAGTCTCAAGTGAACCAGAAACACTTTTCAAACATTTTAAATTTCACTCTCACATATTTAATGACTCAGTGAGATGAGCTGTGGCCCCCATTCCTCTGAGGTTGTAGGCTCACCGGTGTCTAAGTCCCCCTCTGGCTCTGTGTGTGTGTGGTTTGCATGTTATTCTTGTGTTGGGATGTTTTTTGGATGATTTGGCTCCCTTGTGGTTGAAGTGAACTGTCCTGCCAGTGTTTCTGTGCCTACTGATGGACAGGCATCCTTACACTAACACAGAATGACACACAGGCTCAGTGAGTAACACTATTGCCTAACACCTCCAGAGATTGGGTTTCAAACCCCACCCCCAAAGAGTGCGTCCATATCTTCTCTGCGATGGATTTTCCAGGATGTGCCACTATCAATGCTGCCTGGGTTTTTATCCACCCCCCACCCCCCCCCCACGACCTTCTCCTAGTAACTAGTTGAAAGAGGCCTGTACTGATGTGCTGGATGTAACATTTTTGACTGAGGATGCACACCCACATTTTAGACAGTTCACTGCACCTAAAGAATGCAATTCTTACTGTACAGCTGACCCAGAAACACAAGTCACTTATGATGCCGTGGCCTGCAATCTGACAGCATTCAAGACACGCACTTCACACAAAGAAATCATAATTATAAATTATGTGCATCTTTGCATTGTGGTAACTGTCATGCATTACACTGAACCACATCTCTTTTAAGATGAGAGAAACAGCCCTTCATTTCATGTGCAGTAGGGAATGCAAAGATTGATTATGCAACATGAATTAATTCTAACAGTGCAGGGCCAGCATTAACTGGGCCTGATTCTGCAGACTAAATATGTCCTTTTTCACATTTTATTTTTAACTGGCTCTATTACATCACAAACTCTCTGCCGTAGTTTCAGACTCAACTGCACTGTGTCACATCTAATGTGAAAAACATTGTCAGGAAATGGACAATGCACAGGAACACAGCGATTATACACCAGTATCGGGCAAATGGTGTCTCTCTAAAAAAAAAAACAGAACTGTATTTCAGATTTGGGGCTGACCTCACATTGCAGGATTTTCCTATGATATCAGGAATAACGGACACGTAACAAAATTCAACATCCGCCAAAAATTTACTTCAAAAAGTAGGGAGTACTTTAAACTATCAGAGTACATGTAACTGTTTAAATAAATTGAGATCCAGGAAATCCTAGGCAAAATAGATATAGACAAAAAGCTGCATTGCAAATATTATAACTAAAACAATTATCTAAAATAACTAGAATAATATATAGTTATTTATGCAGTGAATTACTGGCAGAAATTGGAGTCCTTTATCCTCCAATACTACAGAGAAGCAGTGCATCATCTTCTTTTAAAAAGGCTTAGATTAGGAGTGGAAATTATTCCAGACACATTAATAATAGATTTGCATATATTGTAATTAATACTGGAATGTTTATTTAATATGAAGCCTAATTAGAGTTAACATGTAAAATAACAAAGAGGTAATTATACCATCGACTGTCAGAAGAGCGACTGCACTTTTAAATTTGGCATCGGCGTGGCATGTAAAAGGACACAGATTTTCAGCTTTGATGTTGCGTAAGATCACTCAGGCCATGCAGTGTAACGGAAGGCCCAGACGTGTAATGGACAGGCCACATAGTGTAACGGACTGGTCTGTAGTGTAACAGACAAGCTGTGCAGTGCAACGTGCAGACCACAAGACATATTGGACAGGCCCCAAGGTATAACAGACAGGCCTCAATATGTAACCAACAGGCCCCAAGGTGTAACAGACAAGCCTCAAGCTGTAACCAACAGGCCCCAAGGTGTAACGGACAGGCCTCAAGCTATAATGGACAGGCCCCAAGGTATAACCGAAAGGCCTCAAGCTGTAACCAACAGGCCCCAAGACGTAACAGAAAGGCCTCAAGCTGTAACCAACAGGCCCCAAGGTGTAGCAGACAGGCCTCAAGCTGTGATCAACAGGCCCCAAGGTGTAACAGACAGGCCTCAAGCTGTAACCAAGAGGCCCCAACGTGTAACAGACAGGCCTCAAGCTGTGACCAACAGGCCCCAAGGTGTAACAGACAGGCCTCACGCTGTGACCAACAGGCCCCAAGGTGCAGCAGACAGGCCTCAAGCTGTAACCAACAGGCCCCAAGGTGCAGCAGACAGGCCTCAAGCTGTGATCAACAGGCCCCAAGGTGTAACAGACAGGCCTCAAGCTGTAACCAACAGGCCCCAACGTGTAACAGACAGGCCTCAAGCTGTGACCAACAGGCCCCAAGGTGTAACAGACAGGCCTCAAGCTGTAACCAACAGGCCCCAAGGTGTAACAGATAGGCCTCAAGCTGTAACCAACAGGCCCCAAGGTGTAACAGACAGGCCTCAAGCTGTAACCAACAGGCCCCAAGGTGTAACAGACAGGCTTTAAGCTGTAACCAACAGGCCCCAAGGTGTAACAGACAGGCCTCAAGCTGTAACCGACAGGCCCCAAGGTGTAACAGACAGGCCTCAAGCTGTAACCAACAGGCCCCAAGGTGCAGCAGACAGGCCTCAAGCTGTGATCAACAGGCCCCAAGGTGTAACAGACAGGCCTCAAGCTGTAACCAACAGGCCCCAAGGTGTAACAGACAGGCCTCAAGCTGTAACCAACAGGCCCCAAGATGTAACAGACAGGCCTCAAGCTGTAACCAACAGGCCCCAAGGTATAACAGACAGGCCTCAAGCTGTGATCAACAGGCCCCAAAGTGTAACAGACAGGCCCCAAGCTGTGATCAACAGGCCCCAAGGTGTAACAGACAGGCCTCAAGCTGTAACCAACAGGCCCCATGGTGTAACAGACAGGCCTCAAGCTGTGATCAACAGGCCCCAAGGTGTAACAGACAGGCCCCAAGCTGTAACCAACAGGCCCTAAGGTGTAACAGACAGGCCTCAAGCTGTAACCAACAGGCCCTAAGGTGTAACAGACAGGCTGCGTGGTGTAACAGTCCGGCCTTGCATTACGCCTTGGCTTGCCGGCACTCCCCACGCTGTTCTCACAGTTATTTATTTCTCTGTCTACAATGTTCTTGCAGTACTAGGCAAAGTATTTCCTCCTGTGTTTTTTATTTTACAAACATCAGGTGTGATTAATATTTTACAGCATACATCTGTTCGTTTATTTTTTTCTCTTCACTTTTTTTTAGAGTAATCAGTTTCAACCACCACACCTGGAGTCCAGAGTGTTACGCCATCCTACCCACACCCCCCATAGGGCATGTGGGAGAATGTGAGGCCATACGGACTTCCGGCGCACTGCCTGACGTGCGTGACTTGCACTGCCGCGTGGGGGCACTCATAAATCTTTCAGTGCCTGGGGAGTCGAAAATACAGAAAGGATTCCAGTGAGGAAGGGGGGTAGGTACCCAAGCACATGTAGCAAGGAGGTAGCTACTCAGTTAAAAGAGCGAGAGCTTGCATAGCCCCAACTGCAGCATGAGAATGAGGCCTGGCCTTGACAGTTAACATCCTGCTAAGAAGTTACAGGGGAGCAGGTAATGAACACACTGTGAATGCTACAATAAGAAATTTCCATCCTGGAATTCTGCCATTTTCCTTCTACCCATATCACATTATGAATTCTATTATCAACTAATAATTAGGATTGTTTTCCTGCAAAACACTACCTGTACTATCAGAAAACATATGCCAGTTGGAGCAGCATGTTTCTGTAATATATTAATGGCAAATGGGCCATTTGCCATTAATTCCCTGGCTAAATTGATATTTCTCTCTTTAAAGATATAAAGTGACACTAACACAAGCCTGTCCTTCATATCTGTAACCTCAGATATATCCTCTCCTGCACTTTAACTAGCATTTATGAAGGCTTTGCACTCAAAGCAGATTCTGAGGCACGATAAAACATATTATGTGTATGTGTTATGTGTTATGCCTAACATATATATACTGTACTGTGTACAGTACAGCTCACATTATTTTTACTGGAAAAATGACATTGCTTTTTTTCCTTCAAGTCAAGTGGCCCAGTGATGTTAATTTGTTGGTGGATAGGCGTGTACAAGTGTGTGCATGTGTATTTACACATGTCTGCATGTATGCTTGCCTGTACATATGTGTATTGGCATATGTGTATGTGTTTGTGCATGTATGCATGTTCAAGTGTGTGTATGTGTGCATGTAAGCATACATTTATGTGTTGGTGTACATGTACGTGTGCATGAACAAGTGCATGTATGTATTTCTGCATAAATGTATGCATGTGAGTATGCGTGCATGTATGCCTTCTTGCTTGCATGTGTGTACATGTAAGTGTGTGTACATGTATGCATGCATATGGGCATGTGTGTATGCAGTTGTGTGATGATCAATTGTTAGCTTATAGGAGTGTACAAGTGTTATGTATGCATGCCTGTACGTGTGCATACATGCATGTGTGTAAGTGTTCATATATGCATGGGTGTATGTGTGTTTCAGTGTGTGCATGTATGCATGCAAGAATGTGTGTATGTGTGTTTTTGTGTAGGTGTGCATGCAAGTATGCATTTATGTGTGCACATAAATATGTATTTATGTGTATGTATGTGTGATGTATGTATGCATGTGTGTGTATCTGCACATGTAAGCATACTTGGATGCATTTGTGTACGTGCATGTATGAATGTATATGTTCATGCATGTGTGTATGCGTTTGTATTCGTGGTTTTGTTCACATATGTGTGAATGTACATGTTCATGTCCTGTGGTGGTTTCTGTTCTAATCAGAAGCTTTACCTGAAGGCCCCATGTGTATTTTACGTGAGGCCAGTAGGGAGGGGTTGCTGGGGTCAGCGGCACTGATACACCTGTCTACTGCTATTTAGGCCTCACCTTCATCGCTTCTGACAGCAGTGAGTCAAAAAAGCAGAAACTTGTCTCCAACTGACACAACAGGCCAAAAGGTTGGTGGCGAGGCTGCAGCACTCGTTACACACATGGCAACATTGACAGAACGCAGAGGAACTCTCCAATTAGCAGGTGATAACGAGGGGCATGGTTTGTGTAACTTAATATGCGGCCTATTTGACCAAAACGTCAGATGAGAGGCAAGAGGCACAGGCTGCCATTAGCGCTAAGTTAGTTTTGGTTATCACCTGGAAAGCTGGCGGAAACACTGAGCATGAAGCCATGTCATGAGGGAGGGTGGGAGGGAGAGGCTAAACCGCTCAGGCATGTACAATTCTGGCACATTCTCCTCGGAAGGAATATATTCACAGTGGAAATAAATAAATAAGTTGTGGGATTAGACAAAGGCAGGAAAACAGCTGCCTTCTGGGGGAAGTTCCTACAGGGAAATGTAAATACACCTATAAAGCGTGAGTCAAGTCACTGACACAAACATTAGCAGATTTGGGTGCGTTTCACACGGGGGCTTACGGAGCATTAGTGTCAAGGCTCCATCTTGGATTTAGCACTGGCATTTATAACTTACGTTGTGTCAAAAGACTTCCGAATAAGAATGGATATTATACTCAGGTGAGACATTTCACATCTCGGCGTCTTCGGGGGCCACTTGCATCCTGCCCTCACAGCCTCTCGCTTCTGCCTGACCCTTGGCCTTGCCCCCCACTCCCCGCCCCCGCTAATGTTCCGGCGTGACCGCAGACACTCAGTGCCTTGGCTCTCCGCGCACTAAGACCAGCGGCTCGAGCCTGGCCCTTTTTAATGAGATTATCGGGAGCGAAGTGTCACTAAGTAGGATAGAAAATGGAAGCCATTATCTGGCATTTTCTCAGAGCATCCCTCCCCATCCATCTGCTGGCCACCCACACAGCCGCTAGTCCAGGATTAGAGGCGTGATTAGCTGGGGATCGCTGCTTAAACACCTCTGCTCGGCGTCTCCGGCCGGCTGCAGCCTCCTGTTCCGCGGTAATGAGCTGGAGCTCCGCCCGGCACGGCAGGCCTTCAGCCGCACAACCCGCCAGCGCCGACCTCCTGGTCAGATCTGGGAGGTACAGCCCTATGGCTAAAAGATTTTCTGTACCTCTGTTCCTTGGTTTAATGTATTTACTTTCAGAGCATTCAGGAAAGCATAATGCTAAATGTATGACTTATAACAGCTGTATTATAAAAATAGTGAGAAATGCTGCCTAACCACTGGAAAGTACCTACTAATACTTGGTGAATAGCAAAAAACATCACCCTGCGAATACTGGAATTTTACAAAATGTACTTGCTTATACAAAATATGCATCATATCATTCTTGACCCTTTGGCGAGTTGTGATTCTCATAACACCACCTTCCTACAGTTTACTTAGACTTAGTGTCCATAACCACATTCTACAGCACATTCACGCTGTCAGCTAGCTAACTTAGAGGCTATTTTCCTCTGCAGGTGAGTCAGAAATCTGGCCTGCATGTGGCTTGGTACCCATCGCCAGCACCCCGCACCCAGGCTCTACCTGTGATCTTGTCCCGCACTAACTTGCAGGACTCGATCTCCCCGATGCTGCCGAAAAGGCTACGGAACTCTTCCTGGGTCATGTTCTGCGGCAGGTAGTTGACGATGAGGTTGGTCTTGCTGTCGTCGTTGGAGCCGCCGGTTTGCATGGGTGACGGGCAGCTCCGGCTGTTGCTGGACGGCCCATTGGCCGTGGTAGCGCTCGGCCCATTCGTGACCTGAGGCTCTATGTTGCTAATTATCTGCAAAGAGGAAGAGAGAAAAGCAGTGAGATTGTCTCTTAGAACAGCAACTGGCAGCACCTACAGGGAAGAAGCTCTTTAGTATCCAGAGAAGGTGGCACATTCCCAGCACCCAATCACTACAAAGACCCAACTACTGCTGGAGCACGGACCCAAGTGGTTAAATATCCAAATAGCTAGTTTGGTTTCTAACGTGTTCCCTCCTCTCAGACACATTTTTGACTCTCTTCTTGTGCTTGGATAGCTAGCACACTCAGGTTGGGTAACGAAGCGAGGCCTTCAGTGCTGTCGTGGTGGGACAATATCTGTTGCTGCTTGAGAGTTTCTGCTGGAGATCAGGTGTTTGAAGTGGAGCCTGCTGCCCCAGAGGGAGTGAGGAGTGAAGGCAGAGCCTGTGGGGCGTATCCACCGGCTAACGCTCATTTTAAGGTCCTCACTGCCGCTACATGTATTCAGCAATTTACATAAAATTGGTGCTTAATTTTATAATTTGCCTCTTCTTTACAGTCAGCTGACTCCCATCTTCTACTTAAGCAGACGTCGAGGCTAAAAGCATGTAGACTGGGCTGTGTTTTTGTTTGGGATTCGGAAAGAAGGGGGGTGGACTGTCAGACAACAAGCTGGAAAAGCATCTCCTGTCAGCCACATGCAGGGCCAGTAATACCGGGATTCGTGGAGCGGAGCGTTCCGGAAGCAGACTTGCAGACTATGTCTGCAGAGCATACTCTGGCTCCCAATGATTTAATAGTAGTTTAAATTTAAATTATCCATGAATATAGGAAAAAAACAGGGAAAAAACAACAAGAAAATATTCAAATCAGTGTGACTGTGAGGTAATTTCAACTCCAGGTCAGAAAAAGTCTTTCCTTCTAGTGAAAGTATGAAAACACAGTTAGAAAGACCCTGGCTGACTTTACAACATGATTTATTTTTAGTGTATCTACCTTACACAATAAAATATGTAATATCACTTAAAAAGTAGTAGTAAAATGTACTATGACAGGTCTTAGATAGCCCTGTGGTATGTGTAGTAAACTCAATACAATAAAACAGATAAAAATGTGTTGTTTTTTTGCCTTATTTTAGGTACCAGTATATTAGACTTTTACGTATATCAGCATGTTTGCATACAGGCAAGTGTAAACTCCCATCTGGCAAACTAGACAGCTTTTAGAAGAATTATGGTTTTCTTTGTTAAATCTTTGGCTTTTTTCCCCACAGTGGTAAGTATCCAAGTCCAGCCTTTGTTTTTTTAATTCAAATTAATTTTTCCTTGGTTTTGTTTGTTGTCTCTATGATATATTTACATGATACCAGGGATCATTAGGATCTGTTTTTGTTTCAGTTGAAATGGATGCAGTCTGTATGGAAATGAAAGCAAGAACTTGCATCTGGTGTAAGTGTTTCCTGAACAAGCTCCTGATTTTTAAAAATACGTTGGCGATCATTTGAGGTCTGGAGACCTTGCTGGACCCTCAACTGACTAGCAGCTGGTAGTGAATGGTCAATGGTTATGAAACCCAGAGAGGCTCAGTCATAGTGGATTTACATATTATCCCGTGTTATAAGTCACTTTTTGTAATGTGTTACAGAAAAAATGTTTTTTTTTTTTTTTTTTTTTAACAGAGGAATAAATTACAATCTATGCAGTGTTTTATTCTATTAACTATTTATAACCAGGTGCAGTCCAAATTTAAAACTGTACCCATCAAAAATGACACCCATTTTTCTTTTAAAAAAGATTCAGCAAAATCATCTAACACCTGTGGAACTTAAAGATACATTCTACCTTTTTAAAGTAAAAACTGTTGTGAAACTCAGATGCAGCATGGTAAGTACCCAATGTTATCGTGCCCATAGCACTAGTAAAGGAAAAAGCTTCAACTGAACTGAGCTCCTAGACGCCAAGAAAATGAGAAGTTGTTTCTTGGGCACAAAAAACATGCCTTATAATAAACTAAGTTTATTATCATAAGTTGCTACATTTTTTTGCATATGTAATTAAATTGAGTTGCTGGCGTATTCCACAAAGCACTTAAAAAAACTGATTTTATGTTAAGTAAAAGGTTGACGGAAGCACATTTTAGACCACACTGTACCTGCCAAATCACGACACGTTTATAACTGCAGTCCACGAAACCCTGTCGTCTCCAGGTTCTCCCGAGTGAGGTGGGAGGCGAAGTCTGAGCACGGGCACCGCGGCTGCACGCAAACGGGGCTCCCAGCTAACGCATGTCTCTCTAGAAATGCCCTTTAAATTATATTATAGGCGGTTTGTATTGTACGGCGCCTCCGTCAGTATCAGGAGCCGTATGTGTGGGCTGCGTTTGTTTGCTTTTATTCCAGGCGGAGCCTTGAAAGATTTTTATTTTAAAGAAGAAAAAAACATCTAATGTGACTGAGTCATTCGGAAGGAGTCTCCAGAGATTAGCTATTTGTGGGAGGTGGTGCAGGGAGGGTCGTGATCCGCAGGGAGCGGGGCGAGGGGTTTGGAGGGATTCACCTGACAAGCATGTCCGGGCAAGCAGGGCAACAGGGAGGGGGGGCTCTGCTGAGAATGGTTAAACTCCAGGGGTTTCACTTCCTACATCTCTGTCTTTTTACGTACCAATGCAATATATGCAAATGTTACGTTTTCAGATTCTGCATAAAAACCTCGAATAGCAGAAACACTATCACAACATACTGAAATAATTCTTCATCTATAATATTAACAAGTAGTTCAGTACTGAGACACGCACACGCACATACTATATATATATTAGCTAACAACACCTTTGAAAAATTTTTGTTCATTATTTTTCAGGACCAAGTCCACCAATATCCATCCTATTTGCAAGGCTGCTGTAAGGTTTTCTGCAAGTTCCATTTTAAGTTGTCAGAAGCCCACTGAAGCATCATGCAGCTACTCTCTCAGCAGAAAGCTGGCGCGGGGGGTGTTGGGTAGCAGGCCATGCGGTCGTCTCCTTACCATCTTTGGCTGTGTCAGCAGCCCCTTCTCTGCCCAGCCCTGTAGCTGTGGGAGTTCTGCCTGACGCCACTGTGTCTCTGTCGATCCCTACAGGAAGTTTCAGGGTCAACATTTAAGACGGCGCTCTCTCCATGGCCCAGTGCTCAGCAGTGACACTAAAACACACAGGTGGCTTTCCTCTCCGCATCATCTGCTCTGTCCGGAAACGGCGGGATTTTCTGAGAATATAGATATCAGGTGATTGTTCAAGGCGAAGATCAAACTGGGCTGCTGTATTATACCAGAAATGTTTGGAGAACTGGAAGCTATAAAACCATTTAGGACTGTATGAATTGTGGCCCTTTTTTATTCATTATTTTCCAGTAGGTAGTCTACTAGCTGAAAGAAGCTGTAGCGTTACTACATGTCTGTTTGGATGCTGTTTAAATGACAACATGGTATACAGCTAGAGAGGAATTACTAGTGGATGACATGGACAGCAATTAAGGCTAATAATTTAGATGGGACAGTGCTATCATTAAACCACAGCCTGGTTCGTTTTTGAGGTTTGCCACCTGTGTTTTAGTTTTAGTGAAGATTGCAGGTCATAATATCACAATCTGCTATATGATTTTTAACACAAACATCATATACACACAGTCATGTCAGCCTCCACAGTTACATAACAAAAAGAGGCTGCAGAATTTGCACGTTCAAGGCCGCGTCGGACTAGCATGCGTCTGATAACTGAAGGCAGCGGCTGTCCCCAGCTGCTGGGGCACCAGTCAGCATCACCCCTCTGCCTCCAACCCAAGGCCCACACGCACATCAGTGACATTAGGGTCTCTGGGGCACACACTTGCTTTCAGGGAAAACAAAACACATGTCTGCAATCAACCAATCAGAAGCCAGAGGTGATGCGACAGACACAGCACACGGTATGATACTCAGAGATAAACCCATCATGCACATTTAAAGTATGCTGTAGGAACACTCAGCATTGTAAAGCATCTCAAGCCTCACAAGTCTGCAGTGTGCTGAAGTGAATGATGTCGCATTAATAAAAATGGGTATTAAAATGAATGCAATAAAAAATGTACTGTAGTGCTCCCTCATCCATGAGGGAAATGGTCCAAGTCTTCCAGCAGATGTCTGAAGCCAAGGAGATTACCAAACGCTATAGTAACGTTTTTTTTTAAATATATATACCTACGACAAAGTTAAATTAGACAAAAGCCTAACAACAAAAATAATAAAATAGAACAATTCAGGCGATATTCTGTAATAAAAATTATGCAAATGTGGTCACGGGCAATACCATGACAGTGGATTTCATAACTGAGATGGGTGTAGGTGCCTAACAGGCAGGTAGCATATACAGCGTGGATACGCTGGACAAAGGGAAGATTCATGTGCTGGATGGGACGGAGTGACATTTCATCATGCCACTCAGAATGGCACACATTTCAAAATGTATGAATTGTTTCTTTCTGAAATTTTCCATTTACTATTTTCAGGCTGTGGTTAACTGCAGGTAACTGAAACCGTAAAAAGCCAAACTGCGGATAAGGGGGGGACGCTGTAATCTTATCTATAAAGCATGCAGCATGCAAGCAAAGTATAATGACGCATTACGGCATATCAGAATGCATCCTGTAAGCATTTTCCTTAAAATGTCATCCCAGAAAATAATAAAAGTCTCACCTCTTTCGTCTATTTTTTAATCCTCTCTCCCATACCCTCATCTCAGAACCTGAACCGGCTGCTTCATTCATGCCCACATCACAGATTTGCAACGAAATATTGCCAAGTCGTCTATTTATTCCTAATGCATTCCTGATTTGAATTAACTGTAGACATGTTAGTGTGAATGGTGCCCAATAGCGCCAACTAAAACATGGATGCAATACATATCTACTCAGGGAACAACACACTCCTCTGTCGTTATGGCGTAATGGCTGTTTTACTACAATGGGCAAAGATTGACGGTGCCTCAGTCTTGCTGTGGAGTCCAAACGGTATGACACGAGGTGTGGCTCCGAGGCGGACCAAACAAGCACGTAGAAGTCAGTATGATGTCCCCCCCACCCTGCCATCCATTGGTGTCCCCTGACTCTGCGGGAACTGACACAGCAATGTCAGCCTGGTGTAAAGCGCAGGTCACCCGGAATGCGTCTTTGACATTAAATTACATCCATAGATACGAGGAGCGACGTCTAACAAAGCAATAAATAAAATTGTTAGTGACCCTGATCAAAACAAGCATGGCCTCAAAAACACAAACGTCCTTTTACCGATAAAGTTTACAATGCGAATAATCAGTTTTTTCTCATGCATTTTTTCTCTCTGCGGCTTTAAACAGTATTGTGCAAACATCTTGTTATTTTTATATAACTCAACAAAAAAAATAAATATGTCCCAATATCAGAATGTATTCAAAAAAAGCAACAGCTATATCACCAATGTACCTATGTAAATTGCTTAGCTGCGTAAGCAACTCCTGCATTAGATAGGTGTACAAAATTGGCATGTCGTTATTAAGGTTTTATCATTATAAACATTTGGTAATTTTATACACAGAATTGGATTATGGAGAAGCAGATGGGATCGAGTGTTTTAAACGGATGCTAAAGGGCTTCCAAAGCACTCTTATTAGCAGAACTTGGTGAAAGAAATTCCTCAATAGTTAACACTCTATAGGCGTTTCTCCAAACGGCAGCTGTGCTGTTTCGTGTCGAGGTCCTGTTGATATATTTCATTTTTTTTTCCTGCAGTTTAATAAAGGCTGAATATAAATAGCCCCAACAGGATAATTGTACTGAAAAGGGTCTCAGTCGTACAATGCAGTGGATTTGTAAGCCTGTGGTGCCCATGGTTTGAAATTGAAAAGGAGTGAGCCCTGGGATGCCACTGAACCACGGCTGGGGCATGTGCCGGGTTTGCAAATCAGCCCCATGAACGAATCGGCCTCGGCTGTGCTCAGATTGCCCTTAGTTCCAGGACGGGTTTCTGGGGAACCACCAGGAACTCGACTGTCAAAAATTTGTAATATAGCAGAAAAATCCATTGTGGCAAGTTCATACAGATATCCGCCACTTTACGAAAGTCAGGCGTTCCTGTGAAACCTTTCATAAGTTGAAATGGAGTAAAGTGAAGAAGCCATTATCATAAATTTATATGGCGGGAAAATGAGCGTTCCCAGATCTACAAAATAACCTACCGAATCATACCAAATAACATATTAAACCTAAAATAACACTAATATATAGTAAAAGCAGGAATGATATGAAAAATACACAGCTTATATAAGGTAAAAATAATGTATGTGCATACATTAGCTTATCTGAATCAATACCGTCATGTGTCACTTAGCGACAGCTAGGATACATTGTGAGAAATGGACCGTTAGCCGATTTTGCCATTGTGAGAACATCATAGAGTGTAGTTACACAAACCCATATGGTACAGCCTACTACAAACCTAGCCTACATAACAATAAAAGGTACATTATTGTAAATACATAAATCAGTAATATAACTGTTTCAGATCATTATTAGGTATTATGTACTGTGCATAATTATATGCGCTATACTTCTGTATGTTTGTTTATATAAGTTTGTTTACACCATCACCACAAACACATGAGTAATGCGTTGTGCTACGATGTTACTACGGCTGCGACAGCTAGGCTATAATACTTTTTTTCAACTCCATTATAATCTTATGGGAACACCGTCGTACCTGTGGTCTCTCACTGACCCCAACGTCGTCATGTGAAGCATGACTGAATATCTACCATTAGCTCGTTGATAAACTACTGCTGGCAAAATAGTTACAAATTCCCTGAAAAATGGCGCAAATAGATGATTGTATCAGTTCAGAATATTTTTATTTAAAAAACTGTATATAGACACACAAAGTAATATATATATATAATCATATATTTACTGACCTTCTGACCTATGTTATGCCACATTACAGTGAAGCGACCTTCAGTCCCCTCCCAACATGCGCTGCTCTGAGCCAAATGACACTCGTTCCTCAGCTGCACCCCCACGTCTGGCTCGCCCCCCCACCCGAAATGCACATCAGAAGCATTCCGACAGATTTGTAAGGCTCATATCTTTTTACATGAGGTCAGTGGAGTTCCCTCTCGCTATTGATTTTTATTTTTCTGTCTTTTCTCATATAAAAGATTCCAACGCTCCCCGTCCGCCCGGCGGCTCTGGGCTCCTCTGCATCCTGCAGGTCAGACGGAAGCTGGTCTGGATCAATCAGGACAGCAATCTGGGAGCCTGTGCTCCATGGCTGCCTGCCTGCGCTCCCATCGATCGGCAGCTGCTTTGCCAAATGGATTTTTTTTTTGTGACTCAGAATAATAAATGTTCCAGTATGTACGCAATTTTTTTCTTTGCTTTGTTTTTACTATTTTTTCCCCTCATGAAGTCCAAAGTTTCATGGAATCAATACAATAAGAGATGCTGTTTGTCTCCTTCCTCTCATCCCCTGGTGAGGCTCCAGGGCCAGAGTTTGGCTCAGGGTTCAATTAAAAGCTGGATCAACCTCACTACCACCCCGAGCAAGGCCTGCATGCAAAGAATAAACCAAGGCAACCATCCTTTCATAATTTATAATAAGACATTAGAGCAAAAGTGTTTAAATATCTCCAGATCGACTGATCTGTCAAGAAGAAGCCAGAGCTAGTTAACTTCAAATTTTATATATAGTTTGGGGGATGCTGCACAGACGAGTATGACTGTACCAGGATCAGTTTACTTTACCATTTTAGTAAATCCACAATGCTGATCCCTTTTACGTCGGATGATAATCCACATCCTTTTCACTACAAAGGTTGCAAATCCTGTTGAGTGAGACAAATTGCTAGGCGGTTTCAGTTTTACCCCACTAACCAGAAAAAGATAACAAAATGAAAGGATCCTTTAGGATACAGTTTTTGGTGTTTAACTAAGCGAACGCACGCAAACCGCTTTCCTCTGGTTAGGAACAGCTTTCTCCAGCTCAGCTTAATAACCCAGCCACTGAGTGATTCCCTTTGTGTGATTCCTATCACGCTGAAAACATCACATCAAACGGCCTCCATTCTGCCGTGCGGATGCAGGGGGGGAGGGCAGGACTCTGGGCCTGAATTTTCCTCTCTGAGGAAAGGTCTTCTGAATTGGGGAATTACGAGCATAAAAAGATTCCCACGTGAAAGCGTGGCGCTTTCCTCAGACGCCTTTACTGGGGACCAGTGCCCTGTGCCATTTCTCAGATGCCAGTTCAGAACCAGGCGCCAAAGAGGATTTTCCTGGACCGCAAGTCTCCTGGGCTGAACTCTACAGCTCCATTCAGGCCTGAACACACCTGGACGTCTTGCAGCTAAAAAAAAAAAAAACATTTTCACAGAGAGCAGTTTCGCTGTAAAGGATGCAAAAATCCATTATGGATTTTTTCTTTGATGTGTGCCATCATTTAAGAAATACCAGCTACTTCAGAGGGACATTAGCAGAAGCAGCAGTCTTGTATGGAAGTGCAGATAAAGCCTAACATGGCTGAAGGCATTTGCATATGGCACACTGCTCAGCACAAATCCCACAGCAGTGTGAGCACGAATCAGTTCTAAGGTAACAGTAGGGGTGAGGAGCACTGAGGGCTCCTGTCCTCTCGCCTCCCTGAGGAGAGGGGAACTTTTCTGGATGCTGGCCCGGCCTAGTACCCTTCCCACCTTGACCTGTGCAGATCGGCGTGGGAGAGGCAGTCCACGCTCCACTGTTACGTGCTGAGTGCTGCACAGTGACACAGGCAGCCCAGCACCCTCCGCGCAGGGATACACAGGTGCCCAGAATGCAGGAGAGTAACTCTCATTTATCATTCTCATCATCAATTGACTGGGGTTTATTACTATTAGCGATAAAGACAAAATTAGTTAATTACTATACAATACATAACCGAAGGTTAAAGTACATAGACATGTTTAGTATAGTGTCTAAAAAATAAATTGATCATAATCATTATCATTATCCATCTATTAATCTGTCCAACTTTAATCTTCCATAACTGCTCAACCAATATGGAGCTGATGAGTATTAACAACAACAACAACAACAGCAACAGCAACAATAAGATATAGGGTTTCCTGGTCTGCTTTGCAGGGGTCCAGGTGTGCCCTCAGACTCATAATTGGGTAGAAAGTCAACCTGGATGGTGTGTCAGGCATCAATCGAGTGCTAATTAAAGTGGGCTCTATGAAAGCCGCAGGGGGCTGCCCCAGGGCTGCCATGTCATAAACAAACAGGAGCTCTGCTTTGAAGTGCGGGAGAGAAGGGCTATTCCAGGGAACAGTGTTCCTCATAAAAGACTTCGCTAAAGGGGCATGTCCCCTGGGAGGCAGACCCCCTATAGGTGCCACAGAAAGTGGGCCCAGGTCAATGACTGGCCCCCGCTGCCCAAGCTTTCTGCTGCCCCCCCCCCCAGGCCCACCAAACCCACAGCTGCATAGGCAACTCTGGGTGCTCGGGGTGAAGGTGACCCCTCCTTAGAGACCTCGCTCTTTACCAGGACTAACCCAAGTGCAAGTTCCACACCAGCGCTATTCTGTGCAAATGGCGCTAGTTCCACTGCGTCAGCACCAGATGTCGCGCACGCATCCCTACAGGTAGCTGGCAGGTTGCAGGTCACTGCACCTGTGCAGGCCATGCGATTTCCTGCAGTCAGCTACTTTTTTTCGCTAGTGACTTGCAACGGAGACTTATTCTCAGACAGTGTCATTAGCATAGCCGAAATCCCCAGCAAACATATCAACAAGAACAGTGAATTCGGCTTTGTGTGTGAGATCAAAGGGCTGAGAGATTTCCTTTCAAAATGCAAATACCACATTATTTCTTTCAGTCCACAAACGCGATAGGTACCTCTTCAGAACAATAGAAGTCCATCAAAAAACAAATGGCAGTCTTTGGAAGACCACTGGAAAACTATTTTCCACCAAAAAATGCTAAGAGTAAAGGAGAGTTCTGCTGTGACCTAGGGGCAATACTCCAAGTTTTAACTTGGACTAGTCTGAAATTCTGTAGTTATTTTGTAATGGATAGTTTCACACTTCACCTATATACAAAATGAGAATGCAAAATGAGGATTAGTGCATAGGACAGTAATGTTTGAATGATTAAAAAAACAAACACTACTTAAATCCAAACCTCAGCCTGATCAGCTACAACAAGCAAAGAACTGATTTATATAAATTGCCCAAATATTCAGTATTTAAGTAAAACTGAGCTTGTTGTGGGCAATTATACTTATTTTATTAAAAACTAAATATGTAGCTAATTAGAAATTAGCCCAACTATACTGATATTTCAAATTTAAAAATATATTAACAGAAGGCCCTTTTTGGCTTAATTTATCCCTTCTGGCATGTGTCCAGGTGACGGATGACAATAAGCTATAATAGTTTTCAATAAGCAGCTCATAGTGCTTTACTGTGGACACATGCCCTGTGTACTGTAATGGAGTGGTCTGCATAATCCCATAGCAGGGTAACAGAAAGAGAATCAGGCCTTGGCAAAGGCATAAACAGGAAATCTCCAAATCGCTTAACTGCTCATTTTTTCCCACACAGAGTCAACATCGTGCCTCAGAAATGTGAAAAGTGTGTAGCTGTCCTGCAGGCCAGAATGTGCCTTTGATGAATCGAGCCGCTTGTGAGGATGCTGCCGGTGGGCACGGTGAACACAGAGCACGTGGCGAGGGAATTAGACAGAGAAGCGCAGTTTGTTACGGGGACGGGACGGGGACAGACACGGATCCGGAAATAAAGGAGCACTTCTGGCGGACGACAAAACAAACAGGCAAAGAATTTCACAATGAGTGTCCAACCTATTGCCATGATGTTAACGGCTGAAACAAACAGCTATGAATAATTGATAAGTGCATCTGACCAACAGCAGAACTTCAGGTCTGGATTCACTGATGTGTTTTTCTGGTTTTTAGGGTTATCAAACTGTGCATTTACCTAACACTGCTTCACAACTGAGGTATATCCTTCTGATCACTGTATGCCAGTAATAAAGGCCAGACATCGAATGACTTTAATGCAAAATGTTATCAAAAAGCAGGACTGAAGTCCGGCAGCTCTATGCCTAAAACAGCATTCTCAGTATTTCCACATTCAGGACTGTTTCCATTTAAATGCTGTTATCCTTCTTACTGTCTCAATCCAACAGCCTTGTGTAAATATTTTTCGACGTGTAACTTGCAGGGTTTTATTAAAGTGATCTGCTGGTCTTGTTAAGGTGGGGGCCATTTCTTAAGTCAACATGCTACATTGTTTGATTAATTTTCTATGTCGCTCATTTTACACTTATTATATTTGAACAAGCGTTCCAGACAGTCACCTGTATTTGCTCATTCTCTCCATATTTTCAGTTTTCCCAGGCAAACGGGGCATAAGTAACCTACTGCCTATATGCGAAAAAAATTTCCCAAATCATCACACATTTTTGCTATGAACATACAATGTTTGTGACTAAATTATTGTTTTATTGGTAACAGTAGCTCTTTGCTGCAGACTCATAATTTCAACTAACCCATTTTGCATGATATTGTGACTTATCCATTTCTGCTGCCAGACTTATGAAATCTGATATCAGTTCCAGTTATATTACATTTCAGACTTTCGTGCACTTTTCCAGACAAGTTTTATAAAGATCTGCCTATCTTATCTTTTTTTTCATAGCAGCCCAGACTGAAATTTAATTCATGTTTTCACTTTTGGGCAGACAGTGTTTTTCCTGAAATTTATGTTGACAGCTTTATATATATGATAGATAGATATGTATACGTATCTTATCATAATTTACCAGCCAGTCTCCCTGTTGTGCTTATGATGCTTTCTTTTTATTAATCAACTCGGAACCATGAGTTGCTCTGCAAGACTTATGAATGTTTAATGTTTTTGTTGGCATACGAAGGGCTGCTGTTTTGGGGATGACCTTGAAACGTCCTGCAGCGTCTCAAATATGCATCTATTTTAATGGAAGTTAAAACAGTTACTATAATAATTATTACTGAGACTAACACTATTATTCCCTGAAATGCAAAAATTCTGTGTTGTGCAGTTCAAACTCGATCAATTGGAGAACGTGCCACCGATTGCCCTTGACTGTCGGGCACCACAGTCAAAAAAAGGTATCATTCCGAAAGAAGGAAAATTCGGATTTCTAGGCTTCTCAGCAACACACAACATTAATCAGAATTTTTGTTTTTAAGGGTTATATGTGTTTCCTCCCTGATATTATTCTTGTGTACGCGTATTTTGACTGGGAATGCTTCTGTTAAAGGCAGTGGTGAGCCCACCCCGACCCAGTGTTTATTAGTGCTAAGTAATTCCAGCTTATTATCATCTGTCTGTGGCACTTTGAATTCCTGCCAAAGGAATTAGCCTCGTGCACAGCAAAATCTCTTCATTTCTGCTCGATGAAGGGGGAACGTAGATGAATACATTTCTGAAACCATGCAGGAAGCCCATTGCATTTTTGCCTAAAAAGTTGTTTTGATATACATGCATATTTAATCTTATGGCAAAGAAATATTTAAAAAGCAATCGTGGCTTACTGCAACTCATTTTTATCCTTTCAGCATATAAACCTTGTAAAACTTACTCCCCTACAGCTGCCCAAAACAGATGTGGACAGTTTGGTATTTGATGATTACAAAGATTGAATAAGAAATTTGTCATGCAAATTTATTTTGGAACTTGAACTATTAAGATATTAATATCAATAAAGATTCCACAATACCTTCAAACCATAACATTCAAAGCTATGGTGCCTTATATGAGCATATCTTTGATGTGCTGACAATGATGACAATAAAACGACAGGAACGATCTGCGTGTTTCAAAATCGAGCAATTTTACAGTATATTCTGATGAAACTATCTGAAAGCTTATGTTCCAAAATGGATATGCACCAAATCTATTAAGTTAAAACTTATCTAGTTACACGTCGTTAACTTTTACTTCTCTAGTTCTTTAGTTGTTTCATGCAGTTCCAGTTTTATAAATTGTTGATGAAACAATCCTTAACAGCAGCTGGGCGTGACACTCCAGAGTGACATTGAGAGTCCCGGCGCTGAAGACGGCGCTGCCTGCCATCGGCCCCCACTGACCCTGACATCCTGGCCGTATTTCGGTTCATTAGCTGCCGCTCAAACAAAACTACAATGGGTGGGAGTCCTTATTTATTTAGAAATGTTTATGTTGTTTAAATTTATCTCATATATCATTTAAAATATTTAATAATTATATATTTATATTTCCATAAAATATTAGCTATACTCTTTTAGACATCAGAGCACCATTACACCAGTGGGTGGCATAAGAGAGGGTATCGAACTGGCAAAGTTACTTGTAGACTAATTTAAAGGGACCAAACAAACAGAACCGTCACCCCCTCATTCAATTAAATGAACAAACAGAACAAATCAAAGCAGAGATCATTTTGTCTACTTTAAAGATTTGCACAAAAAAATTAAATGTTTCAGAATGATGTTAGTCTTATCTCTGAGACGTAGGCAACATAGCCGATGTGAAGAGCAGAAATGAACAGTTATGACAGTACATACTGTACGGCCCTCACCTGTATCCTCACTGTAACTACTGCAGCTTTTTTGTTAAAATAAAGCAGGTGAGTAAGAGAGACGCTTCAGGCAGATGTAAGCACTAAAGGCAGGACTCATCCTTAGTACGTCACACCAGAATATTCCACAGAACCCTGCTCAGGTGTCTCCTTCACTAAACTTTAACCTTCTCTTCGTTTTTCTAATGCTTAATCTGCCCCCCATTTGCTGTGTCCCCTTGAATACGCAGCTTGTCAGTTATCCCCCTTCCCTTTCACTGGCCCAGAACAACCTGCAAAACGTACAGAAACTGCAGCAGCAAAAATGCAGAGACAAGCAGCTGGCCACTGCGTCCGATTTACGACACCCCGCACATCCTCCACCATGGTTAATCTAGTTAATTACAACCTGATGCCATCTCTCTCAGAAGAAATGCGGAAACTCCTGTAATGGTGGCACTCGGTGGCACTCGGTGGCACTGGCAGCACACGAAAATACGCAACACCTGCCTTCACCCAACTGGGCGGCTTCCTCCCCGTTAATATTCCTCACAGCTTCATGGAGAAATCGGTCAATTTCAGGCCTTGAAGGAGCAAAGCCGTGCCTATGGCCCGCTGTCCATGACAGATGAATGTGCACCATTTGCGACAGGCGGTTAGAAATGCGCCGTTAGCGGGATGCGGCTCAGCGGCCACGCCTCTGCTGGCTGCATGCTGCCACATGACGCCATGCAAACTGCAAAGTAGCGTGAGAAACATCAATCAGCCTGTGACTGTAATGGGGCCGGAGGAGGTGGCAGCCCTGGCCAGTCCAGGGGCGCGGCCTCTCGGGCCGGGAGACAGGCTGCCGCATTTCCTGCCGTCCCTCTTCCTCCTCGCTCCCACTACAGAGGCGGTGCTGACGCCACACTCCTCTCCTCACCCTGCTTTTCTCCTTGGTCACTCCAGGGCCTCCTCCCCCTGGCCAGGAGCCCCACTGCCTTACAGCCATCCACCTTTCCTACACACAAAGCAGGGGGATGAGCAGGCTTGCTGGGACGCGCAGCTCACATGCTCCTGGGGGCACAGCCTTCTGCGGACCAGCGAGTGATGACTGCGCAGTTTGGGGGCGGCTGATGCTGAGGACCACATGAAGTTCCGCACCATAAACATTCTCTCTCTCCCTCCCTCCCTCTCTTTCTCTCTCTCTCTCTCTCCTTCTCTACACCCCCCCCCCCCCCTCACCAGTACCCTCCCCTGATGCGGAAAGACAGGCAAGCCTTTACCAGCTATACAGTGGGGAGTGAGAAAGGCAGAGCAGCTCGTTCTGCTGCCGTTCACATAGTATCCATCATTAGCCTTGCAAGTCTCGCCTTGTGCTCAGATGGTGTGTGTGTGTGTGTGTGTGTGTGTGTGTGTGTGTGTGTGTGTGTGTGTGAGTGTGAGTTTTCCCCCCACTAAGGCAACTTGCATACAAAGAGGCCGAATGTTTCCTCTCACATTTACAATCCTCCCCGGTAGGTCGTTCACAGAAGCGAAATTCCTTCAGAGGACAAACCCAATGCACATGAGCAACATTTTGACAAAGCTTTTAAAAAGATCTACATAGTTTTTTTTTTACTAACGACCAGGGGAAAAATAATGGCTTCTGGACAGAATAAGCCACTTCAGCATTAGATGAAACCTTTCAAGTCGCCCGTGACACTCAAGAGGTCTTCGATAAAATGCTTCCGCCCTGAGTATTGCCAGCCGTGCTGCCTGGCACCTGTTCCTGATCGATGCCAGTTAAACTTATGTCCCTGACAGGCACTGGCTCCCACCAGCGCGGACACAGTCGGGAGGGGGAGGCCAGTGACTCAGTCAACAATGAACGCACGTCTCAGCAGAAACAAAAGAGAAAAGGAGGCAGGAGCCTGAGTTAGAGAATAACGCTACAGCATGCATGGGAGGCCAGTGGATGCGGCTGCAGCAGGGGCAGCATGCGAGGCTGAGGAGGTCTGGGCTTTTAAAGTGATAGTGGGTGGACAGGGGAAGGCACACGCACAGCCACATTCACCCCGCTCCTATGTGGGCGACGCAGAGCCTGACTGCATATGACGGACCTCGACTAGGTGCCTCTGAACACCGACGGAAACAACGCAGAGCGAAGGAGACGCCGCGCAGGAGACGTGACAAGAGCAAAGGCAGCGAGGTGCCATGGAGGAGGGACAGGCAGCGCACTGCCCTGCCCGGCGCAGACGTGACACGGATGCTCAACAAAGCCCATCGCAGCCCAAGAGGGGGGCAATCGGCGTGAGATACTGAGTCTCCTTGTTCGCCAAAGCGGGGCACTCGCCTCCCGCCACTGGCCTCCGGACCCCCCCTCCCATAGCTGTCCTCAGCAAAACAAACATATCCCCTCCCCCCAATCCCCCAAATTGAACAAAATGACACCCCACCGGCATACAGAGCACAGAGGAAGCACCGTGCGAGTGAGTCCGAGACGTGCTGCTGCGGGGTCCACAGCTGCCTTACCATCTTAAACCCATTCCACTCCATCTCTGAGCTGGCAGCCGCGTTTCCCCCACCCAAGCAAATTTCCCCACTCGGATCTCTCTCTCTCTCTCCCACTGTGTGTCTCTCTCTCCCTCAGTGACCAGGAGGCTGAAGACGGCTTGCGATGGCAGGCATTCCTCCTCGCAGGCTGAGAGGCAGGCTGAGAATGCACGCGCTCCAGCGCGAGCGCTCCTCTGCAGCCCACCCCCTGTCTCCTCCTCGCCTGTGAGGTCAGAGCGGCCCCCTCTCCGGGAGAGCGCGCTGCAGCCCTCTCACTGGCTCGCTCAGCCATCCGTCCATCCACTCTCGGAAAATTAACACCTTCATTCTGGGAGGCGCACAGGCGCTGCTAGGGACTGCTGGAGGGGAGCGAGCGATCGATTCGTATCGGTCGCGATGCTCAGCGCGTTTTACGTCAGAGATTCATTCTAATGGCATATATTAAGGACTCCTAATCGGGCGCTTTTTAAAAATACTTTTTTAACGATTACTTCTGGTGCATGATAATTAAGTGCCGATTCTCATAATTAACATATCAAAATACAAGTTACTGTTATTATTACCGTTTCTGTTATAAATGAAGTAATACTTCGCAGAAGTATTTTTTTCGACACGTGCATGTGATGAGTTAGGGAAGAAAACGAGTTTTCACTATAAAAGGTGAAATGTGACAAGCAGCTGACGATTTCGTGTAATTCGTTTAATGTATCTACTTAGAGCGTTAATTGAAACAGTTTGTTTTCTTACTAATTTTGGAAACTGAGCTTACATATTTAAAACTAACCCATCCAAGACATATTCTCAGTGAGTCAAAAACATGACATATTTTTAAAGCGAAATTATCTTTGCAATAAATCGCTGCTTCCGAAAATGACAATATGGGTTATAAAATATTCACGAAGCGAATACCACTCTTTTGCACAACTCTTATCGTGTATTAAGGCTGCCCACAGACAGCTGTGTGCCGAATGCATTTTTATTAGTGGTATATTATTATTGGGAGTCTGGTGTGATGTCTGCATAGTTTTCCCCCTTTTTGGAACAGCACCTTTCCCTCTCGCCCACAAAAGAAAAATCACGGGAAACGCACACATATAGACAAAAAAAATATATCCGAAGCGACAACTAAAAACACTGCCGCATCTTAAGTATATTAAGGAATATTAATAAGGATACGGGCAAAACACTGATCTTTCTCAAACGTATTTCACGTATCACACAGCCGAAGTGCATATTCACTAATAATTAGGCTATACATAGAAGTGCAAGGCAGAAAATCTCAAAGATTTTGCCAGAGAAAGCTTACTCAGAAATTTAACTTAAATAAATTACTCACCATGACCATTCTTGTTGTGCGAAGATAGAATAAAATTTTAATTAAAGCAACTGGAAAGTGCTTGTTCGGCGCCTTCGTAACAGGACTAAGAGAATGAAAGGGCTGGGAATCTGCGTGCGGCTGTCCGCTAGCGGAACGCGTGCGGTCCCAAGGACGATCGCGGAGACGCGGCAGCCGGCGCACCGTTAACTGAAAGGAGCAGCGCGCTCGTGTCGCCTTTCTTTCAGCAGTCTGCAATCGCTCGACTCGCTGCTGTTCAAGAGCTTTGCATGGAAATAAAGTGAACAAAATAAAACATAAAAAACAAAAAGGGAGAAGCTTCTCTGCTTTGCAAGTGCCGGAGATCCTTTTTTCTACACCTTATTTATGGAGCCATCTGTCAGTCGGGTGTAGATTCTCATTGGCTGCTATGGAGCGGAGAGAAGGGGAGGTACGCTGGTGTGTACAAAGGAGGAGGGAAGAGAAGAAAGCTGGGCGGATGATGGGGACTGATACCAATGGGATGAAATCTCAGGTGCCGGCGGTTTGTGACGCTACTGACAGTTACCGTTAATTTGGCCCCAACGACAAAGGACAGGGAAAGCAGCATTAGAACAATGAAATTATACGCACACCATAGCTGTGCTAACACCGCAAAAATGAAGAAACTTTGAAGATGATGTTGAACACATTACAGTTTAATTGTTACAAAGAAAAAGCAGCGTTCAGAAAAGTATAAATTATTATTTTTTTCCTGTCTATAACAAATCCTTTAACATTTCTGCCTCGAAAATCTCAGCCATGTCTTTTGATATTTTAAGGTATTTTGAGTATGTCCGCTGTTCCAACAGCTGTTGTTGGCATCAACAACATAAAACCATAAAAACATATATTTTTCAATATAAGCAGAGTTTTCCCCTTTAAAACTAGTTTGCGAGTTGGCATTGTGGTGTGACGCCCCCTCTATTCAGAGCCTCCTGTGAGCTCTGGATACCCTCCATTGCAGCTGCACGCAAGAAGCATCAATAATTAACATGTAGCCCCAAAGCCCCAACCACTGAAAAACCTGTTTCACGTCCATGGTTGTCTGGGTTAAGGGTGTGTGTGGGAGCTAATTGGGGCGGGAGGGGGACAGGGGGTAATTGCAAATTCATCACAGGACCGGTCTACTGATTTTACGCCCTTTTTATAAAAGTTTAGCAGCCGTTTCTTAAAAGGTACTTTACTGAAGAAAATCCTTATATATTTTACCGCTGAACAATTGTATTTTTGTATAGGGCCTACTCTCTTAACTGGGTAACTTGATTTCAACGATTGTAACATAGGGATAGGCTATACCAAATATAGCGTTTGTGAAAAGGTACGTCACTTTAAAAGTTAATGGTTGGTGGAACGAAACGCTGATATAAATTGATAATAAATCAAAGTGTCTGCTTCGGTGCATTTACAGCATGCGGAGTAAAGATAGAAATCGATTCCAGTATATATAGAATGACAATCGATAAGTCTATTGATCCATAATCGATTGCTTTCTGGAACATGGTGCTTACTTTGGGCATCAGCACACAAACTATTGCCATTTCGGTAATCTCTATTTCGACCGGTAAACCTCTCGACGCACGGGGTTACTTTTGACAGTATGAGCACGGGAGATTTCAAATACGACGGACATTTCACAGCAGGAGAAATAGTAAGGTTTGTAATTAGGGTTATTGGGTTCATTTGCTGAATATGTTATGGCTTTCCACTCGACCTCGAGTTTAGAAATTCAATCATTTTAAAGAACAACGTCGGAAAGCGAAAATAGATATTTGAAAAATGTATCAGTCACAAATGGTCACGTTTTCCTTTTTAATTTTCTGATGGACTTTAACTGTCATATCCTCTCGAGCTTTCAAGCAATTTAAAGACTGGCTTTTGGCATGAGAATACACCAATAACTGAGGCAAACATGAAATATTAACAATGTTCACCTTGGCTGGTCTAGAACTGAAGAACAGCACTGCAAACCTTAGGACATCCAAGTTCAGAAACATGGTTCCCTGTCACTTAGGGTATGATACAGTCCTACATCTATCGAAATTTCTTTCTGATTACCTCAGTGCATCTAGACCACCATGTTTATCTTGGATCCAGTCACTACTTCGTGTTGACTATGATTATCCCAACTCGTTCTGGTCTTTTTTTTTTCATAAATCAAAGATGAGAACACATTAGCTGTCTAATTTCTGTGCATTTCTTTCAATTACAGAGAGACACTCACTGTTGCAAAAAAATTCCAGTTAGTCCATTAACCTATTTCTGAGTTTTGTGAGTTTAACAAGTGCTTAGGGTGAATATTACAGCCCTCTTCATGGCCCCCAACCTCTTGAGCGTTATTAACCCCACCCTTAATGAACCCAAATATTCTCAGCAGTGCTGCTCCTTGAAGCATGGTTTTAATCTCGACATCTCCTCCTTTTCCAATCCAAATATGCATCTGGCAAACTGGAGAAGCTCCTTTGCCTTTTTACTGTGTGCTACTAACCACACTTAACATTTCTGAGAAGAAAAAGACACACAGATAAAAGCATAAAGAGCATGAAATCAGCCTTCTTTCCACTTTTTACAGTTGCCCCCTCCACCTTATTGAGTACTAAAGCTTTTCCAGACAATGTGCCTGAAATATTAATGAGGTCTTAAAGACCTCCGAGGCCTCACTACCTTCAATTAAAAACAAACAAAGAATGCAGTGTTTTCAAACTTCACAGCGCCTTTTCTGTGTGCCTTTTTGAGGAATGCACGCAGCTTCATATCTTCTCTTTGTTTTCTGTAAAAGCTGGAGACAGAACCTCATCGTGGTGTGGTGCGCTGTCAGTAAGCATGAGCCACATCTTTTGAGCTCGCCTGCTACAGCTCAAGCCCCGAGATAAAAGACCAGGCGGCTGAAGTCTCTACTTTTGACTCCTTGGCGAATGAGCTTCTTTGAACCAATAAGTAAAGATTAATTTGGGACACATCCTCTGACGGCGGCAGCGTAGATGAAGTTGCTTCTTGCTGACTCCAATTAATGTCCTTTCACGCTCTAGCTTTTTTATAACCACTTTTTTAGATCTTGCAGAAAAAAATAGCAACAGAGTGTGGTCAATGTATAAATCCACAGTGATCAATTTCATTTAACTTCTAT
>JABFDZ020000034.1:344756-356531 GCA_019775955.2 Pollimyrus isidori | reverse complement strand
ATTGGTTGATTAGATAATTGCATTAATGAGAAATTGAACAGGTGTTCCTAATAATCCTTTAGGTGAGTGTATATATGGCAGGGTTCTTCAAATTTGGACCTTAATTCCAAACCCAGGCTTTGTTTTCAGTTCTCTCAGGTAGTTAATTTAATAATTAATGATTCTGATTGGTCAGAGGCTTCACACCTAACTGACAGGTAAAGGAAGGCTGGACAACCAGCAGTGATCGGACCTCAAGGACCATGATTTGAATAACCATGATATATGGCATCAAGCATACATGTGAAAAGGTAAGACTACTGGTTTTTGCAATAGACATATTGGGTGCCACAAATGTTAAAATGGGTTCCAGTTGGCAAATCATTTACAGTGTGTTTACTTCCTTGATGTCCTGGCATCCATTTATAGATCCTTCAGATATTTTGGTTTTAGTCATTGATCTGCTGTATTCAGCTCAAATCGCGAATGTTGAGCTGGATTCAGGTCCGCAGATGAAGATGGATGGTCCTGAGCACTGATTGTATAGTCAGCCAGCCACTCCTTGGTTGATTTTGATGTATGTCCTGGATCATCATCTTGCTGGAAGGTTCATTTGTGGGCAAGATCCAGCCTCCTGGCAGAGCGAAGATCGTGTTTGGACGAAATGTCCTGGTACTTGGCCAAGTTCATGACTCTATCTATCTTAACAACGACCCCAGAACATGTGACAGGAAACAACCCCATAACATCACCCCCCTCTGTATTTTACAGTATATCCTGCAAGCTGTATCTTCCTGTAGCCAAATAAAACGTGCTTGTGAAAAATCCAAAAAATATGATTTTATTTCCTCAGTCCATAACAAACCATTTGAGTTATAAAGCTAAATGTAGTTTAATAAAATTTACGTCACCTTTTTATTCAACAGAAAATGTAGTTCAATATTTGTTTTGTTTTTCAATCGTATGAATACAAAAGGAGAGAACTCGATTCATTAACAAAGTTCATTGTAAACTAAACAAATGATGTATTTTGCTCTAAACAAAAAGTGTGTAATAGAACCACTGTAATCAGCTGCATGGAAATCATTTAGCTTTTTTATGGGGGAGGTGGGGGGGTTAATTATTCTTCAGTGAGGTAATCCAAGGCAATATCACAGACTAGAAAGCAATAATAGAAAACTTTAGACATAACAGCTATACAAAGATCAAAAACACCAACCGTAAATATATTGACACATTAGTCATTAGTGTGAGATTTTATGAAATTTAATTATATTGAAGAAAAAACATTAAATTGCGCCAAATCAAGCTAAGTATTTGTAGGGAATATTTATTATTTGTATTTACTGTATTATGTAAGGTATTGGTCCCCAGTGACCCAATTAACAGTTACCTTTGCAGCCTGGTTCTGCATTACATAAAACCATGTTTCGTTGTTGCTTGCACTGCATTATCAAGGCATTTTAAAGAATCATTGAAAGGAATATTTTGTGTGAAATGCTAAGTTCTCGCACAAGCTTGTGACCTAGCCAGCTCTTCACACACAAATTCTAGGACATCAGTCCCTTTTTTCTAAGAGCAGATGGCTTCAGAAATCTTTCTCATGTACTACTTTAAGGCTGTCTGAGATGCTGGTGGTTACCTCGCAGCTCCTGGTTTAGAGTTCCAGCTGGCTCTGTAGGTTCTCTCCTAGTGTATCTGTATGGTTTTCCATCCAAGTCCTAGTTGTAATGTGTAACCAGAAGAGCAAATGGCTTTGTGGCCCAGGGTCGTTGCTGTAGATGAGTCTTACACTTAAATGACCTCTGTGTTGTCACATTAAACATGACAAATAATGTTGCCGTTCGGAAGCTGCATATTTGTGGAATGTGCTTGGTTCTCTTATCATGAAATAGATTACAGGAACATGCTTATAGTCCCATCCAACAATTGACAGTCAACTATTGACAATGTGTGTAAATAGCATATGGCCAGAAACTTCTGGTGGGCAACTTGTCATAATTTCATTTCATGAGCATCTAAACACACATACGGGTTACATTTGTAATGCACATTTTCTGAGTTATAGCCCAAAGAGCCCTTGGGAGGAATCTTGGCGCCGGTGTTGGCACGTGGTCTATGGCCTGGAGTCTGTTGGAGGCGTCACGTTTGGCCTTATAGGCTGCTGATTTCCCCATTAGCGCACCATACACCAGGATCAGTGGTAGATGTTCGGTGGAAGTGGGATGCCATTTCAGCAGAGGCCACAGTGGTTCCTGACTCTATTTTTAAAGCTCCTTGGGAAAGAATCTGGTTTGCCTAGACTTAATGAGATGGATGAGGAGGATGCAAATGCTTCCCGTCCAATCCAACATTAAAGACTTCAATATAGACATACCCTTTAAAGTTGCATTTAAACTGTGTGAATTGAAATATATCATTGCAGATGACACTGAATACAATGTGAGCCTGCACCAGATAGGCATCTAACAACATCTAGGAGCAGCTGTATTACTGCTAATGCTTTGGGAATTAAATGTTTAGCATGAACATGGTAAGGAACGTTTTAGAATAAGAAAAAAACTCTTGCTACAACCAGTCAGCCCATCTGCATTATTTTCAGTTTGACATTTTCTTTGGCAATTTTCTTCTCTCTCTGGGGTCCTTTAAATAAGAAACAAAACACTGCACATTCAGACATAAAGGGCTGCATTTATAACATATCTTTGGCCTTTTAAACTTTTAAGTCACTCACAGCATTTTTCTTTGGGTGCTTACAATGTGAAATTCTAGACAGCTACAATTTAATTAAGGAAAACAATTATTTACACTCTTCTCCAACACATAGACTTTTCTGTTATCCATCCATCCATCCATCCATTCATCCATCTTATCCATTTTACATTCCACTTGTCCATTTCAGGGTCTTTGCCAAATGACCTCCCAGGGATGCCTTTCATGCTTAGCAGAAGCAGAAAACATCAAGACAGGTTCTGTTTTGTTGAGGACCAGCAGCTGATTAGCCTGCCTGTGACAACAAGCAATGTTGTAGGCTCACTTTAGGGTGAGCAGGGAGGACCCTTTGCGCTAGGACAAGATTTGTAAACTACCATGTTAACTGAAGAAAGATTCATCCTGTTTTCAGCCAACATTGGTGACATGCATGATGATTATAGGATACTGATCGACCAATCAACAAATAGCAAGAACTCAGTGCTTAATTGAAATCCAGATTCTTTTCCTTGAAATGGTACCTTGCAAATCCCGTGTGCTCCTTCACATGGATTATCTGGCTACCCTAGTCAAATCTTTCTCAAACCAATCCTGTGGGACCCCCATATGGTCCATGTTTTTGCTCTCTATGGGGAGTTGGGAGGGAGCAAAAACGTGGACTGGTCCCCAAGGAACAGTTTGAGAACACTGATCTAACCCACTTGTACCTGTGATGTCATCCTTTTGCTCATGACCTCAGTCTTATGACCTACAGGCTACGCTTTTGGTTCAGGACTACAGAATAGCAGAACACCTGCAGATGGGGATAAACAAAGGAAGGTGGGTATGAATGGCAAGGCAGAAATGCAGGAACTTGGTGCAGATGTAAGGGGTACCGAGGATAGAATCCACAGTGAAACAAATCCAGGTTAAAAGGGAGCTTTAAGCACAAAGGCTAATCAGACAATAAGAGAATTTTGGGGAGCATTCCCAGCCTGGCTCATATTGTTATTGAAGAATGTTTTTTGCAATATTACAGATGAGATTTGAGGTTAGCAGAGGCATCAGGAAAGATGACAATGCAGGGATGGCTCTGCACAGATTCCTCAGATTGTATTTTGAACCAATTTTACTTCCCAGTAGAAAGAGTGAAGAAAAGATAGGAGGAAGTTATAGATTGGTAAGAACACTTTTGGAGAAGCACAGCCTTGATTTGGGTGCTTCAGGTGCACATAAAGCTGACAATTGGGCAAAACCTAGCAGCTACTCAATGTTAAAAATTTCTAACATTGTAGTAATCAGTAGGCAGATGTTTAAAAACCAAATACATAAACAGCCGGTATATATCTACAACAAAAACACAGACAGAACACTGTAAAATAAATGTCTAAATGGCATAGCTATAATTCATAATTGGTGATAAAATAGTTCATTTGAATGTTCACAATATTTACAAATACTTGTTACGCAAGTCTTTTAAATGAAATAGACTTCATATTTTTAAATTATGACATTATGAATTTAATTATGAATTATCTACAGTAATGAGGAACATATGATGTAGATGTTAGCTGTACAATTTTTATATCTTTTTTTTGTATTGATAAAATAATGATAAAATTAACCTATGGTATGATACTTTGGAGTCACATTTAAAACTGAAAGTTCCACTTTCCTGGAAACAGCCTGGATGTCTGGTCAGATCCTGGGGTGTTCCTCCTCATGGTAGAGTCTTAGTTCTTGGTTCTTTGTAATCAACTCTCCTCAGGGACACTGGCTTTGCACATTTTTCTAGGTCAGCTGAAAGACCTGCTTGTGTCCACATTTATCACCAATCTGAAATTATGCTCTCACCATTTGCAGTTTCTAATGACATCAGTTTATGACCCTCCTATAACATATCATTAGCATTAGCCGTGGCTTTGTCTAATTCGCATAAATCAAAAGATGGATCATGAGGTTAATATCAAACACCTAACTTAAACGAGATTAATCGCTGTTATATAACATCTTCATGAGAAATACTTTTTTGCCTATGTTTTGTTTATCTGAAGAGCTGTATAATTCTTAGCAATTTAACATTCTTTTAGGTACATCAAAATGCCCGTACTCCGTGATACACTTAAGCCGTTTATTTCCAGTGTAAACAGAAGCAGAGGTCTTACAGGCAGGTTGTGCAGGCCCATGCAAAATTCCCAGCTGGCTTTTTCAGCACCGTCAAATGAAAATGTGATTGGAAGGCTCCTCTAATTCTAACCATGGTTTACATCCTTCAGCGTGCACTCAGCGGTCCCTTGCGCTGGGCCGCTCGATGGGGACAGTGTTTTATAGTTGTGCTGAGGGTGAGAATCGGGATGCTGCAGTCTCGCCTTTCTCCCAGAATGTATTAAACTGAGCTTCCTTCAGAAGTACAGCAGCAAAAGGCTTCCTGAAAGTGAAGGATTAAGGGATGTTCTCAGAAGAACGACTTCCACATTGTCATACTACTCGCTCTGTAAACAGATTAAACATCCCAGCTGGTTACCTTTATACCATGCATCATAATGCATGGAAAGTACTGTCCTTCTACCTTTTTTTTTTTTTTGCTTGGAACCCATTCTTTATTCGATTACTACTTGCCTGAGCACAAACAAATGTGTCCTGAGACTCATTCTGTGCTTTGGCCTAATGGGAAATTAAAAAAGTTGGCTGTTCCTTGGCTCCCACCTTACACAATCATACATAAACGTGCAGCCACACACCTGACTAACACTTACAATTTCAGTTTATTTGCTGTAACAATGAATGGGGTTCATTTAGGTAGTATAGTAGCATAGTATAGCCTTGCGCCTGTAGCCTCCAGGATCAGCTCCAGGATCAGCTCCAGACTCCTTACGGCCCTGAATAGAATAAGTCATTACAGATAATGGATGGATGGATAGATAGTATAGTTATCTAAATATTAAACTAAGAAACTGGTAAATAAATAGTTATTTTTTAAGTAATATATTTGGAAAGAATCAGTCATATTTTATTAGAACATGAATAAAAACACTTTTCGCGTCTTTGGAAAAGTACTTTTCTTAGTATTTTAAGTTTCTTTGATTTTTTTACATTTATATATGTTTTACCTTTTTGTATTTTGGCACACAAAGGAGCGGGCAGCAAAATGTCCCTGTCACAATCCCGTAGTTCTGCCATCTCTCGGATTGGGCCAAAAGCCTTGAACAGACGACCTCAGCTGTGGGACAATGTGGGACAATCATATTGAGCCGGTGCCAAGGGGGGCAGCAGTCTAAGAGAATAATGCGCTATTCAAGAACAAATTGAAATTTTGACCTAAAACAGACGTAATACCTTTGAAGTATGAACACGCAGTGAAAGTGCACCTCGGAGTGCTACGTTCTCTCTGTCATGGCCGCCTAACCCTCCTGTCTCGTCCCGAATGTGGCAATACAGTAAAATTAAAAGCAATATGGCAAAAAGCAAAAGCACACGTTTTCTTATCCTTTTATTTTTAATGTATTCTATTTATTCTTTTATTTTGATTTGTATTTATTTCACTTTCACTTACTCAACATTTATTTCCTTGTTCTTTTACAGATTTATTCTTTTTTATGGAACTCTTATGACTCCACACCCCTTTCTTTGCCAAACGCCTGCCTTTGGGTCCTTTGACTTGCAACTTATGGCACTAAGGTTTTTAACTGGAAACTTTTAATAGATACTCTATATCTTACTGCTTCACCTTACCGCTTCACCTTATTCCCATTATTGTACATACACACCAGTACAGTTAGTAACATCTATGCTTAGCAGACACTATATGCTAAACCCTTCAAAGAGGGGACAAACACTGACTTATCTTCCCATAAATTTATTTTATTTATTTTGCCTTGAAATATGGATCTACTGATATTCACCTTATTAAAATGCATCAGAAAGGTGTACATGAGTACATATTGTTTCATATGAAGATACTTTACAAGGCAGAAGGGTGCTATGGATGGAATCATTCACTCAAAACACCAGCATGCAGACTGAGGGTAAAAATACTCATGCTACTGTTTTGAAGGCAAGCTTAACTGTTGGGTAGATATCAAATCTTATCAATAACACTGACAGCAGGCACAATTTTGTCTTTACTTCTTTAGTGCATCATATCACTTTAAGCTTCATCCTATGAATAACTTAGGACTTCAGTAGCTTGTTAAAATCAGCTACTGTAGCATTGTGAAGGAGGGACTGGGTGGAGCTGAGCAGACTGTGGATGAAGCTGGAGCCATGTCATCTATGGTGTGGATGAATACTCTTCTCCGGAACAGGCTGGTTATAATTTAAATATTGGCCAACCCCAGAGTATGTTGAGTATGTTGAAGTCCTACAGGGCTCTGGGTCGGTTAGGCGCGTATCGAATCCCAAAAAGTGACTCCGAAGTAGCAACTGTAAACGTGTTGGGCATATCACACGTCTACCAGCAGTGTGCACATATAGCCTTTAGCTTTTAACACTCAGAACTGGTGATTTCATTGCAGCGCAGTGCCTCTGCCTCTAACCAGCAGCAGGACATCATGATGAGGCGGCTTCCGCAGAAGCAGAGCTGAACCATAGCGATTCTCACGTGGCGGTCATTCTGCGGACAGCCCATGCTGAGCTCTCCCAGGACTTGTACAGGAGAATGCTCAGACTGCAGCGGGAAAGGTGTCCATAGATGAGACCCCGTGGGACTCCAGACTGCGAAGGAGGCTTTTCGCCTTCGGTATGTTTCTGTTGCCAATTGTTCTCTTATTCTTTTATAATTTGTATTCTCCTGAGTTCCTAACAAAGGGAAGCATCGCAGTCAACAGGCTCCCCTGTCGGTAAAGCGGCACCCTGGCAGAGCTACTGCCTCCATTTGCCTCCTGCCACGACTTTCCTTACATCTATGAGATTGTTTTGTGCTAACAACCCTGCCGGAGTATGAATGCATAACTGCTAGTAATCCAGTAAGCCCTCTGTGTCCTCTGCATTACGCTCTGGCTTGTAAGGTAACCTTTAAAGCTTTCAGCTTCCCATTTTATGACAGGCTATCCCCGAGTATGATTCTATACATAAACATCTCTGTGTACATAGAATCCATTGAACCGGTTAACATCAGGGATTGTCATCCTGTCCATATATAGACAGCCATGTCCATGGCAAGACTTGTCTGTGTCTGTCAAAAAACTATTTTGGCTATGTTTTTAAATACAATGTTCAGTGTGAAAATTGATCACAATGTCTGTCATAATCTGCCAAGGTGCTGACCCCTGCTTCACACTATGGTGTACAGCAAAATATTATTTACAGAAGTATTATTATACTATATTTTATACATCTTTGAATCAATAATAATAATACATTCATGATGTTGTAACATACCTGTTTAAATTTTTGTTTTTGTGGAGAGCAACTTTGTCCATTTTGTAATAATTTGCCATTTTTGCACAGTGCATGCAAATAAGAAAACTGAAATATAATTTATTTACTCTATTATGTCCTCATTTATTTTGGACTTTCATAATAACATTTGAAATTTGTGAGAGCAGAATAGGATGTTTATCGTCGAGACCTGGAGCTAATCATCGTGTTACTGTATATATAAATATATGTATATTTATTCACTTCTCAATCTAATTTCTAAGATGCTTGTTCAGTGAAGGATTGAATGTAGGTGTGAAGCCTAACCCAGGAGGCACACCCACCCTCAAACACTGTCACAGACTATGGGTAACTTAAAGAAACCTACTTACCACACTGCATGTGTGTGGACCGCTGGAGAAAGACAGACTTCCTGAAGGAAACTCGCAAACACCCAGGAACAACACGCCAACTGTAGGCATATAGGGTCTGAAACAGGAATCCAGCCTGCAATATACTTGTAAATACAGAGTTCCTCGCTGAGCTGACAGACTCCTCTTCAGAAATAGCATTCAAACCTCACCTTGCAACACACCTTCTTTTCCCTGCATACTGTATGTTACACAATACATGTCACACGCACATCAGCGTAGATACTGCTGACATTTTGTTCATAATATGTATTCTTATACATATTAGTGGATTATTACCTCCAGTGTTTAGATGACTAATATTGTTTAATAAAGGGTAAAGATTAATGTCATTTTCTATGACATTTAATCACCTATGATTTTCGTTTCATGCCAAAATATGAATGGTGATATTGTAAATCTATTCCTTCACTAGAATTTAGTTATTTTAAAGGAAGGCTTTCTAAAATAAATGTAAACCATACATTTAAGTAACACCATGAAGAATACTACCTATCAGTCATTATCAGTTGCAGCACAGAGGTGAGGCTGGCTCTCTGGTACTTATCTGTTACAGGATACGTGTAACATATGTGTAAAGGCCATCTAAGTGCTGTGTAATGGGAACATTAAGGAAAATATGAAACTTTATAAAGCTTTATAGAGTGTCGACGGCCAAATTTCTTGATAAGACAGATAAATATCTGCTATGAGAGCAGATAAATAAAAATAATGAATTACATTTTGATTGATCGATGTAATTACGGCCATAATTATAATTCTAGCTGTCTACTGACGCCTGCATACTAATGTTTCACTGGCAGGAAGCCATCTTATGATGAGTGTTATCAGCCAAGCAGTTCCTTAAAAACAGCATTTAGGAGACAGGTTTTCTATAAACAGGAATGAACTGTCACTTGAGCCGCTGAGTCTGCCGGCTGATCTCTTTGTCAGCTGCCCTTCAGCCCCCCTTTCTGGCCTCTTTAGTCCCACAAGTCTCCTGATTACGGTCTCCATAGTAACTCTCTGTCTCTTCATGGGGCCACTTCTTCACTGGTCCCCTGTGCTCCGTCCTTTCATTGCCTGAACTCCCAGTTAGTGAAGGTAGTTTGTATATGGAAGTCGCAACTTGGAGATCAGGTTAATCGTAGACAAAAAACAAAGAGCATTACAAACACAACATTGACATAAAGACTTCTTTTTAGTATGAATCTAAATTTGAAGCATTTGAAATAATTTATCCATCAGTTTGAAATGAATCTATTTATCAGGAAAATCTTTGTTTACAGTTATGACAAATTGTGAATTCCTTGGAAAAATCACTGTTTCTTCATGAATGGGTCCTAAAATGTGATCTAATCATAATCAAAGCCATAGTAATAAACAAAGACACTTTTTAATTAACAAACAACAGCATTTTGTATTGCTTGCATAATGTGTATTTACTGCATAAATAGTTTAAATAATGATGGAAAACATGTTAAAAACCTATACATTTAGTAACTAGTGGAAGCTCCTTCACTGCAAATAAGCTCAAACAAACAAAACACGTCCTTTAGCTTTGGCACAGTGGTTAGGAAGTTTTTTGGTCCCATACTCTTTATAAACCTGTTTCTGTCCATGTACAGGCCACGTTCAAATAACGCAGACAGAACACTGTGTACATGTACCAATAACTGCTTTTGTCTCATCTGTCTATTGAGCTTTGTAGCAAACTTGGCGGGCAACAATGTTTTTTGTAATCAGTGGACTCTTATGTGGTTCTGTATCGTCCCATGAATAGCAGTTTTTTTCTACTGTTTTTCTTAATGTAGACTCATGGTCACAGACATTCACTGATCTTTAGCTATAGCAGTCTGTATGACTGTGTACTTATGGAGGCCCAAGCCTGTAGAAATCTTTTTGTGACACGTTCCAGTCTCACAAACATCAACTCTTCTTCTGATGTCCTTTGAACCTCTTCTGATTCGGCCACAATACCCTTGAACAAATTCTGTTGTGAAGAGTAGGTAACTAACATTGTGCAGTTTTTTTATAGGTCACACCTACACCTGAATTGACTAGGATTTCAATTGCCATTGCCTTAAAGGGTCATTATCCTAGAGGTTCATACATACTTTTTCTGCCAATGACCTTGATTGATTAAAGCATCTGTTCAATAAAGATAAACCAAAGTAAAATGCTGTGTGTAATGCTTGTTAAATAGGACTGTATTTAATATCAGAACCTAGATGAAGATCAGATCTCTAAATTAACAAAAAAACTAACTAAACTATATTATACTATAACAATAGAGTATAGGCCTACTTTACAATATGTATCCATAATCCAACCAACTGTCATGGTCGGGGAACATCCAACACTACCCCAACCTGGAAAGTAAAGGGCAACAAACACACGCATAACCATTTGCACATTAAAGTTAAAGATATCAATGCAAAAATCTGATAAATTTATAACTGTGTTTATATACTGACAAATTCAAGCTTTGGTGTCCAGTAAAATGTACATCCATTTTCTACAACTGCTTGTCCTCTTCAAGGTACAGTGGGGGTCAGGAGTGTATCCTGGAGGCTACAGGTACAATGCAGGGACATCCCAGAACAGGGTGTCAACCCATCGCACTGCACTCTCACATTCACACCAACAAATAATCTGATAACTACAAATCACCACAGCATGTTTAGACTGAGGGGGGTGGGGAGTACCTGGAGGAAACTCAGCAATAACACGGGGAGAACATGCAAACTCCACATACATGGAGTCAGGGTGGAAACTTGAATGGTCCCAGAGTTATGAGGCAACAGTGTTAATCACTGCACCACAGTGCCATCCCCAGTAAAATATCAATTTAAATTAATTCCGATATAGATAGGCAGAAAAAAAAGTGTTGTAGTTTCCTCAATATAATTACCTATTGGTACTACTAGAACTGAAAAGATAAAATGAGAAAATGATAATCATTCCTGATGATTCCTCATAGCCTCACATACTGACATGCACCTACCTGTGTGGCGCTACTGCATCACATTCATTACGTACCAGTTTAGTCTGTCAAGGTTACACAAGCATGTAGGGCTCAGGTGCATGGAAGGATGATTTTACAAGCATGACACATTATCATTTACCAAACAATCAGAGTCATCCATGTAGCTTTGTTGAAAGAGGAAAAAAAACGGCAACACTTTATAATACTGTTCCGTAGATAACTGGTAGATATGCAGGAAGTAAGCAGCAACAAAAAAGTAGTTCTTCATTAGCACCTAAACTGGTACTATTCAGTACTAAGGAATTATGCTTAATTACTCAATAGGTAATAGGGAACTAATTATTATAG
>JABFDZ020000034.1:307138-320221 GCA_019775955.2 Pollimyrus isidori | reverse complement strand
TACTTTGGAGCGGTCATTATCGGAAAATAACAGACCTGCAAATGTCTCAACTGACCAATCAGAATCAAGCATTCCAGCGAGCCATGTAATAAATATATATAATGAACCTTCAATGGGCAAGTTTCTGAAATACCCATTTAGTCTAGTTGTTGTACTGGGGATAGCACCTTGAGGAAAGGCTGATTGTGGATCCCAAGTATGCACAGAATACTCTCTGAGTCCAGCAGGCAGGACAAGGGCTTCCACTCTGTCACTAAGTCCTCTGGGATCCCACAGGAGTGAAGCACCTGATGGACGAGGAGTTGGGAAACTACATAAGGAAACAAATCTACAAACCTTAAAAAACGAATGATCACTGTTGTGCTGTGGATGATTTTTGTCAGTTGTTTTGTAACGCCCTCTTACCTTTTGTTCCCTTCTGGCCCTAGTACCAGGATTCTGTTATTTATCACCCCTCCGTATTTAGGTCTTTATCCTTACATGTTGAAATGGGGAACCCATGTGTGCCAGAGGCCCAAGTCCTGTGAGCTTTTGGACACCTTTAAACATAAGGGAGACTTACATAGCCTGCCGCTGAAACACAAAATATAACCGCCATCTTGTGAAACACACAGTGAACAGCAAGAAATTAAATAAAAAGGAGTAGAAACAAAAATATTTTAAAAGTAAAATGGAAGGATGGACAAACAAGGAAACACAGGCTTTAATCGCCATATGGTCGGATGAACAGAACCGGCGGGATTTGGATGACACGACTCGGAATAAAAAAGTATTTGCCGTAATAGCAAGCCGCTTGGAAGAAAAGGGGGTCACGCGCAACACCATGCAATGCCACTTGAAAATCAAAAAACTTAAGCAGGACCACAAGATAGTGAAGGATCATACTAACATGTTTGAATTCAGTGAAATAAATACCGTGCCGCACTTTGTGATGATGTCAATCAAGGGCGATCACTGATGATGTCATTTGGCGCCTGTACCTGGTTTTACGCCAGTGGAAAACCAACAGAAATGAAGTAGCATACTTCTGGTACTTTATGGCAGTACCGAAAGTACGGCACCTGCTGCAGTGGAAAAGCGTTCATAGTGCACAGCTAGTGTCTGCCATGTACTGCAAGGGAAGGATTAGTAGTGGTTGCCAGTGACCTTCCTGTCTGTAAAAGCCACATCCCTTCTTCCTTGTTGGCCATTTCCAGAATAGTAAGTGGTCTGTGGCTGAAAGACTCTTTATCCAGGCCACCATTAAGGTTCACTTATGCCTAAAACGCAAAGTTGCAAATGGTAGATTTCCACCTTTGCATGTCGCTTTCCTCAGTCTATCTTCTGCACATACTATGGAGTGATCCTTTCTTTGCAGCTTCCTTTCCCAAAATGTCCAGAAGACTTTGATCTAACTGCATCATAAACAAGAATTACATGCTATAACCTAGCTCTTCCTGTGTAGTATGCTATTGCCCTCCAAACCCCAGAGCCCCATCAACCAGCACTATATCAACGTATTCTGGTGTGTTTATCTATAAGGCTTTCATGGTTCATAATGTTTTCTTGCTGCCTTTTATATGGTCTGAAATTGTGTTTCCCCGTTGTTACGAATGTAGTTCAAATACAGCTATGACATAAAGAAAACATACTCAGTCAGTCTTTTGGGTGCTTCCACCGTTGTCGGTGAGCTACTTCAGTTCTGGTGGAGGACATACAAGAAGTACAATAAGTCTCCACTGGGGATTGTGTTGGGAGGCTCTGTAGGTCATGCAAGATCCAAGCACTGGAAGTCATTATCACTTGTAATTAACTGTTCTTGTTTTCAGTTGTGAGTTTTTTCAGGCCTGCTGCTTTTATGTCACCCTTAGTCAGGTGATGCTGTTCAGTTTGTAGAATTAAGTTTCTTTGCTTTTGTTCTAGCAGGAGAAATATGTGTGTCATATGTGCTTAATATGGCTATTTTACCATCATCTTGAAACCTCCATGGAACTGTCATTCCATGAGATTTTTTGTGCCGTGGCTGACTGGTTGATGACATGAACAACGGTCTGTGCATCTGTTTTGTGACATGGTTGGTGCCTCAACACCAGCTTCTATGGAGTCATTTTCGGCCTGATATCAATACTAGGCTCACTGATTGTCGCAGTTCCTAATTTAAAAAAAAAAAAACTGGATTTAAGTCGAAAATATTTTTAAATTTTGTGAATGCATGAATTCTATTTTTAAAATAATAAATAATGTGTTTTTATGATTCAGTCACATATAAATTTGAAGACGATGTTTTATGGGGTTTGAGCCTGGAACCAGATTTGAATTCTATTTTGCATTTTTTATTTTCCCTCCGTTTGAAAACTGCTATCTGCTATCTATTCAGATTTCAGTGGGGAAATTGCTTCTTCACAGTAGTTCTTTGGATAGCGATATTGGAATATGCAGGCAAAAAAACGCTGCCTGCTTTTCTCTGCCAGTGCGACGTCAGGGGTAATCTGCATCTGATGGTCCCGCTTGGTGACCATCCTTGTCACAGTTATTCTTCCAGGGAGACAACATTGCGGTGCTAAGGGACTTGGAGTACATCTACAGTGGATTAGAATGTGCTCCCCATAATGACTGGCCGTCCTTCTATTTTTCATAGATTGTCTCTTTATTGCACACCTACTGTGAAGAATGAGGCGGCACTCTTCAGCTCCGGCTAAAATGTTAATTTCTTCTGATAAAGTCGCTTGGCAAGAAGTGTCCTTTTTTGTCAGAATTCAAAAGCCAGTACAGCCAGGACCCCATTTCTGCTTTTATAAAGATGAAAAATGGAAATGATAAGTAAACTGAAAGCCTGAAAGGACACCTGTCCATTTGGGTAGGCAGATTTTCCATGATTAAAAACATAGAACTCTGTCCTATTTAGACAAAATCAGGGCAGGATTTGGTGTAATTTAACTCACTTCACATATGTGTATAGTTTACATTATTTTTAAGAAATAGTTTCAATAATTGTGGCACATTTTGAAATGTAATTATACTACATTTTAGGTCAACTGTTAGGTCATCCATTTTAACTTAAACAGGCCTTACTTCAGTTTGTATGCTAAATTAACAGATGGTAACTAGTAAATTTTTATTTTAAATGCTGTTTGGTTGGTGGCTGTAGCGTGTCCGGAACTGTACTCCACGATGCTTGTTTACCTGTCCAGGATTTTAATTTTATTGATGATTAGGTCTGTTTGTCCTTTATACCCACAAACTGTGTAAACTGACATGTCGGTTTTTGCTTTGGCCCCTGAGAAATCTTATTATATTATAGATGCCAGGACCTTTGCTTGTGTGTTATTTTGGTCCCAGCTTTTCATTTGTTTTCCTGTCTGCTGAAGCAGCTCCTTTATTTTTGCGTTTCCTTTTGAGTGCTGTTTAACCTGTCCTTGTCCAGCACAATCTTGTCAATGAATGATGCCTCAGCGCTTTCTGCCTCACACCAGCAGCAGAGCAGGTCTGAAATCCAGCGCTGGCTCCCAGTGTGAGGCATTCGCAAGGGTTTTCCTGTCTTCTCTTTTGGCTAACATCTCTGTCAGCAATCTTAGCCCTTTACAGGCACAAATACCCACATCTCATCCAGCGATCAGTTCTGCCGCAAAAGCACCATCAGTGTTTGTAATTCAACTGTACTGCTATCATTAAATCTGTAAATGCAAAAAAACACACATTGACATTTGTCAGCATCAGTGTAGATGACGAAGTTGCTCTAGAACCCTGTGACCCAATCCCGCAGACTAAAGTCCAGAGGATGTGCTCTCCCACTCCCTGTAGAACACTGTGAACCTGCTTTAACCAGGCTGTGATCATCTCTCACCCACACTGCAGTCTCCTGGCTGGACATCTGATATGCATCACCTTACCCTTCCACCTTTTGAGAACAGTGCTTTGGATTCCTCACATCTCACTTTCCTGCCTCCCTCCATTGGCTGCGGTTTTGAATCTTAATGTGGTCCATTTGCACAGAGCATGCATACTACCGCCAAACCAGGATTTCTACACTGGCTGATGATGGTATGTACTCACTGACTGTTCATTTCTGTATATAAGGCACATTATGTGTGATTATGTGTACCTTCCATGTTGAAGCTCACACAGAAGACACCCTTACAGCTGTTCCACATTTGTGACGTGTTCTGTGAATTAGACCCCAATCAAAGCAGAAGTCATACTCATGAAGGGACATGAAAGAGGAATGCGGAGTGACCCTCTCTCAGCCACATGCCTGCAGGGGGCTTTAAACTGTCCCCTTGCAGAAGGCTTTGGCTCTGCCCCTGGCCACAGATACCCCAGAGGAACAGGATTCCCTGACTTTACCTCCGAAACATCTTTGAAGTTAATCTGAAGATTTCCCAGAAGCGAGTGGCTGGTGTAGCATGTCTCCAGCCTGCCACATCTCCTTCACCTTGTGAAGCAGCCATGAAAAGTAGCCCACGTTTTTTATGGCCATTGACAGTGGCTCAGAATATCTCCCTCTGACGATCAACTTCATTACTCACAACATTTTAAATTTTTCTTCTATAATTTTTTTCTCCTCTAAACATGTTTGATATGTATCTCGATTTAGTCAGTCAAGTCAGGCCTCATGTACACTTTATATTTAGATTATTTTTGATTACTTTTGCATGTCTCTTTACTGACCCCTAGTACATGTTGTGGTACCTAGTTTGAAATAGTTAAATATTTCACACTCACTGTTGTTGCTATGGTGCACCATTACCATACCCAACATTGAGGGACAATGTAAATGAATATTTTTGAGTATTTATAAAGAAAGCATAGACATGTATGCAAGAAATGAAAAACATGTAGTAGTTTTTAACCATAGCATTGTTACAGATTAGCAAGGCTACCCACAAGTAAAACAAATCAGATTCCATTCACTTTATATGTGTAATGTTCCAGTTTTAATTGGAGTAACAATTCAAAACATTAGGCTTGTCTGGAACAGGAAACATCCACTGTGGACAGTTCAGTGATATATTGTAGAGGGGCTGGCCACCTAGATTTGTCAATTGTCTTGTATAAAGTAAGACAATCTTTTAAATGAGTTTTAAATGATTGTTTTGAGCATCATATATGTTTTTTAGTATGGTGACATAACAGAAATTGGGTTACGCAAAGTTAGTCTGATTCTGAATCCTTATATTTGATTAACAACATAACTATCTTGGGGTTGCATAGTCACCCTGTGCCACACCAATTTCCTCTAGGTACGCTGGTACAGTACGAGTGTACATGCTCTGTGATGGACTGGCATCCCATTCATGGTGCATCCCGGCCTTGTCCCCTATGATACACTCCAGGCACCCCGGCATCCCTGACCAGTATCAGCACTTAGACGATGGATTGGTGTTTGTTCTTTAGTATTTTTTTTAAAGTTTGTTTTTGGCACCCAACATTAGGTGTTCAAAATTCAAAGAAGTCGTGAGCAGAGGTCATCCCTTTCCAAACTTCTGAGTTGTTGTTCCTTTAATTACTGATGGAGACAGACCTGGGGATCAGGTTACAAGGGGAACATCTGGCAGCATGCATGCGTCTGTCAATTACCAGACCACCTCCATCTGAATCTCCTGGTAGGAGAGCCCTTGATAGTTTCTTTACAAAACTGCAATGATAAAGTTTTCTGGGCTGGCTAGAAACTTCGGCACTGATCAAACTATGCCATTGCTGTGAGCAAATGTACAAACATGAATAAAATGTTTTTTCTTTATATGGTCTCATGGACTTTCACTATTTTTTGTTTGCAATCAGCCACCCAAAGTCCCTGGGTCCATAACGCCTCTGCTCTCACCCTAGTGAGTTGTCTAAGCCAGTATCAAGTAAGGACCTTGGTACTGGAATACAAGGTTGCCAAGGGAACAGGGCTTCATCAGATCCTTCACTGCTATGAGTACTTCATGATCCTTAACGGGATTTCTGGCTGTGCCCTGCAAGGCTGCCAATCAGGCCTGTTGGTTCCTGGCCTTGGGCCCGGTGTGGCAGAACAAGGTGCGAAATGGGCATTGAAGGCTACCTTACTCCTAAGGTCCTGAATGCATCCTAAGCACAGTCACAGTGCATTAGGCCTGCTACACTGGGCTCAGTGGCTGTTTTGTCGACAGCTGGTCTATACTTGTATACCTTAATATTTAATCCAGTTCTCTATGCGGAGTATTAGAAGACTATTAATTTCCTTTCTAAAATTTGTACACCATGTTTCTTATGTGTTGAATGGTTTTCTTGTGCAGGGTTGCCCTTTGTATACCAGACATCATATACCACCTACTTGTATCCACTAACTAAATGTAGTCATTCCTTTATACAGACCTTTTTAATAGCTAGTCTAAAAAAGTGAATGACATATGGGGGTACATGGAACATCTGAAGTCTTTAATGAATTTTCTTTTTGCATTCAGAATTATCTATCGCAGTGATAATGCTGAAAAATTCTCACATTTGAATAAAGGGCTGCCATAAAATGGACTGGGAGAGATTTATTATGAGGATAGACTTGCTGGAAAACTCATTTACCGCTGATGAAGTTTGAATTGTTTTCAGCTGTACTGTTCCCTCAGTGTGGAACACCTTATCACACCTCGGAAATGGTCACGTAGCAATTGCTGAGACTGTGGGTGAGATTTCAAAGCAAAAATTGTGAAAAAAGAAATTAAATAGAATGAACACAGGGAAAAAAAGTCTGAAGATATTTATGTACTCTAAGAATCAAGACAGCTGGGTTTTCATTGATTAAAGAAGAGGGGCGCGCTTTAACAATCAGCCAGGATGCTTAGCATAAGTGCCCCCAGTCGACAGAAGCTTTGGAGCCGGCGGAGCCATGTGCTGCCTCAGATCAGGGTCCTATTGTTCTGTGTGTAGGACAATCCAGTAACAGAAACCAAAATCTGCAGTCCTGAAAGAAAGCCAACAGATTATTATTTTGAAATGTGCAGCCAGGTAATAGGGATTCGTCCACAGTTAATGGTTATATCCCTGCTTCCCATCAACAATATGTATGTGAAAACAACATGAAAATATCATGAAGATTAACTACAGTTTATATAATTTTTGTATTTTAGTTTAAATGGAATTCAGTAATTGCTTTTTTGCATGATTTCTAAGAAACCCAATTTAGTGTAATTTAGTTTGTTGAGCCTGAAATGGAGAGAAAATCATCCTGCTGAACTTTTAGTTGTCCTATGAATTATAATTAAAATTACTGGCATTAATAGATGGGCCTTGCAGTTTATGCTTATATTTCATGTGCCCTGCATAACCACACACACACACACACACACACGCACACACGCACACACGGAGCCTCTTTGTCTTTCTCACATGTCCTTGATGCTAGAAAAGCTTCACTGCCCAAAACAGTAAATGGCCTCTTTTTATATCCTTCTGTGTTTCTTTCTTCTCTTTAGTCGTGAGGAGAATATGGAGATAAATTTGGCCTGTCAAGCAAGAGTGGGCTAACCTATTCCTTTTCATTTATTCGGTTCCTCAGCCATTTATAAACTGTAGCAGTTTATTTATTATCATCGTTATAATTTTTTTTCCTGCGATATGTCGTCTTCTCACTTGCTCTCCAACTCTGTGTCAGCTGCGTTATAATACTCCATATTTTGTAAGTTCTTTTAGCCTTTGTACAGGAATACCAGATATGCTGTGACAAGGAGCCCTGCCTGCACATGTCCTGCTTAGAGATACAACCTTCCAGACCCGTGCAGAAGCTCTCCAATCCATTTTCCTTTAGAAACCATATTTTAAGCACACGGGGCACAAATTCTGCTTATGCTTTATAACAGGTTAATAGTGTAGTGATCCCCGGTGTGCAAATAACAGTCAGGTACTCATGCATGAACACAGTGATACAGGAACACTGTAAGAGTAAGGACAACCAAGCCCTCCTTGTTCAAACATCCTCAAAGCGCTCGATGGCCAGGTTCGTTTCAGCTTGGTTTGGTTTGCTGTGGCGTCACTTTAAGGGCTGATTAGTCAAGTTGTGACAGCTGTGTGATGAGGGGGCAGCTTCAGGTGCTCACTGAAATCGAAACCTGGCTAGCGGAAGCCGCCTGCTGCCCTCAGGACTGCCCTTTCCTTGTACATCTTATCCTAGCTGGCACCACAACCACAGTTTACGTGAACATCAGATTCAGCACACGAATGTCAACATTTTATTTAGTTAGCAAAAAAATCATTTTGTACAGGCACATTCATTTTTGCTTTTATTATTGCATGCATGCCTGAAAAATGTTTTACAGCATATGTGACAGAAATTGAAACGAAAAGATAGGAACTTTAGTCAGTTTTGCCTGTAACATTTGATAACTTTTCAATTCAGTTATCTTACTGTGTGCATCAGAAGCTGAAGGAGGCAGGTTGGGGCGATATCTGGGCTGAGCTGCGGTGGAGCCCTGAAACAGGAGATAATGCCGCCTGACATTCTCCGTGCTGGACTTACTTACATCTAATGAGAGGGAGACACCGGCACGCTTCCATTCCGCTTCATGCTCTTCCTCACAGAAGAGCTACAAACATCTTCAATATTTTGAGAGTTAATTGCTGATTGCACAGATACATACATACATAGTAAAAAGGAGCTGGCTTTCCTTTTGTTTTCTAAAATGTCACAAAATATTACATTTACATTTTTTTGAAGAGCAGTGGTTTAGTGGGGCTGTTGTAATCCAAAACAACTTTTTAATTTGAATAGCCATGTGTGATATATGACATTACATTAACCTTATTTACTCCAAAGTAAAGATGCCGTTAAAATTACTGTCATTGAAAAATTCTCCATATAAAGCGGTAGTTTTTTTTTTTACGATAAAATCATTATCATATGGTACATGATGGTTACCCGAACAATGCACTTATACCTCTTTTAAAGCTTCAGCACTGGCAGTGTAAATATTACATTCTGAAATAAGTTGGATCTCATCCATCCATACATTTTCTGTAACTGCTTGTTCTGTTTGGGGTTGCATGTGCCCAGAGCCTATCCCAGAAACTACAGCCACAAGGAAGGGAACAACACAGGATGGGGTGCCAACTCATAACAGGGCACACACACACACCTATGGGCAAATTGGCAAGTACAAGTTTCCACTGTTTCTGGTCTATAAGGGGACACATGGAGGAATTCCTATGACAACACAAGGAGAACATGCAGTCCACACACATGGAGTCAGGGCAGAGACTCAAACCCTGGTCCCATGGGTGTGAGGCAACAGCGCTACCCATTGCACTATTGTGCCACCCTATTCAGTTAGATTGTTAGATGATAATAATGTATGTTTAATATTTTAATACATGCTATTCATTGAATTTAAACTAAATATTTTTTGGCTGCATGCCAGCATGGTAGTAACATCTGCATGGATCTTTTTTTCTGCAACAAGGAGCTCAACTACCAGGCTTTATCCATCCAGTGTGTACAATTCATTGTACTGCTCAGTATATCAGTGTGAACACATCTGGTGAATTTATGAATGTAAAGTGGAAACATAACATATGTCTTTAATAGGCATATATATCTAGATGAAGAGAGAAAGTTATTTCAGCCTTAAAAATAAACAAACACTTCATACCTTATGACATGGGGGTGACTCAACATACTGTAGCAGTCCTGAGAAATGACATCTCTGAAGAGGTTTTCTATTGTGCAGAATTCCGGGGTCATTCAGATGGGTTTGAACTCTCAATAAGGGGAACTATTTTTTTCGCAACATTTTGTCACAAGGGTCAGTTTCTTAATTTTTTATTATGGTATACATTCATTCATTATCCAAACCGCTTATCCGATTGGGTCGCGGGGGGTCCGGAGCCTATCCCGGAAGCAATGGGCACGAGGCAGGGAACAACCCCGGATGGGGGGCCAGCCCACCGCAGGGCAATTATGGTATACATGTTGAAACAAATTTCTGCTTTCAGATTTACTGTTATAGAATAAGTCATGCTAGTAAATATGTCTATCACAGTTCAGAAAGGGGTTCTTCAAATCTGGACCTCAATTCCAAATTCAAGTCTTGTTTTCAGTTCTCCCAGGTAGTTAATTTAATAATTACTCATTCTGATTGGTCAGGCACTTCACACCTGACTGACAAGTAAAGGAAGGCTGGAAAACCAGCAGTGCTCGGACCTTGAGGACCATGATTTGAATAACCCTGGTTTAGAAGGTGAAAGAATTTCCTTTCTTCCATCTACAAGCCTTCACTGCACTTTAACAATACTACAGAGAGTCAGTGCGGTTGATCTGGACAGGAAGCAGATTGCCAATATAGCAGTGATGGTGTTTGTAGTCTTTGGGGTTTAAGTTGTACGCAACACAAACCCCTTTCTTTGTTTGAATGATATAAAGATCCAGTAAATAAAAATGACTGCAACAAACCTCTATTGCACCATAGTGTTGTGCATGCATACAGCTCCAGTGATGGGGTAATTTGTTTCTTACCAATCCTGATGCCATAAACACAGTTTTGAGGCAGACGTGTCATTTTTCATCTTGGGCAAACAGATGCAGTTTGGAAAAATGGCAAGAATTTGTAACGCTTTACCAGTCTGTGTTATTTAAACAGCCTTTGTTTATTTTTCCTGATTTGCTTGAAATGTATTCGCAGCCATATTGCTTTATTGAAATGTCATATTTTGTTTTTCTGTCACATTTTGATGCGAGGAAACCACAGATTGAGGCATGAGAAATCCATCCTTCAACTTTTAAGTGCTTATCCTGGTTAGAGGCGTGGAGGGGCCTGGAGCCCATCCCAGGCAACTTAGGGCACAAGGCTCACGTTCAGCGCAGACACAATGCCATGGGCTCACACTCATGTGACATGCAAGCTCTGCAGACAGGAGGTGGCATTCAAACCCCCACCAACAGGTGTGAAAGGAATAGTGGTACCACAGAATCGATGTGACACCCAGCTAAGTTGAGTGACTACATGGAACTGTCATTTAGTAAATACATTTGATTTCAAAGAAGAGAGCATCCAAAAAGGCAGTAGGCCCAACATGTACAGTATTAGCAGTCTGAGGTTCTGTTTTCATCCCTGCTCGTGTTGATGTTAACAGAGGGCACATATTTTTTTTTCTGCAGTAGTATCATCTTCCAGAAGCCTGGTATGAGACAGCAGGCCCTTTCAGCAAAAACAGAGGAAGACATTGGCTGAATGAGACCTGGTGGTAATGGGCGACATTTGCCAGCGTCGATCAGCTGTCGTGCTGTAAGGAAAAACCCGAGCATTATCATGGATCCATACCAAGATAATGAAGGCTGTGATGGTTCCTCGCTGGCTAACCTTTAAGTGGCCATGTCTGTAACCTTCCCGTCAATATGCCAGCTTAAATGAGTCCCTGTGGTGTGTTTGGACCAGTAATAAAACAACATAATATAACCCTAAAGCTTTTTGAACATATTGAAAATGAGAAGTAATGAGGCTCTCAAAACTGTCATTCCAATTTGTTACATATTTATTCCTTTTTAGGAATATTGTCTTTTAACCAGAGCCAGACCACTCATTCATTTTGAGTCTGATGCTGAACATGATATCTGAGAGGCCTGTCTGACAGATACCGATTAAACAACTAACACGTTTAATATGTCAACCATTAAAATTGAGAGAGAAATTGAGTTTTTTTCCTTTGTATCTGTGGAACATTGTTACGATGCAACCAAAAAAAAGCAATGGAAGAAATTAAGTGTTTAATACAATAATTATGTGTTTATTATGTTTTCATAGCTCCTGTCTTCAGATTCAGTGCAATTCAGATGTGTGAAGCACATAAAATTAAAAAATATGTTCAGTTTCTATGTCATTCTGAAACACCTTATCTAAACCTATTGCACTTAGTGGTATACTCCAAGTAAATTGTCCTGCCATGGTTACTTTTATTAAAGATAGAATTAATACCGATAAGACCTCTGCTGCTTTTTGTTGCATCACGTGGTTGGCTGGGAAAGCGTCGAGCATCTGTGGGATGCGATGGACCAACAAGTCCCGTCCACGGCTATGTAGCCCAGTCTGTAGAAGGGATCCATGCACTGTGTGTGTCGTGACACATCACTTCCATAACCATCATCAAAATGATCTACCATTTGTGCCATAGTAGCTATTTTGTTCGTTCTAACCCCACAGGGTTGCCTCAGTTGACTTCTCACATTGACAGGTCTTAGTCACCCTACTCCTTGTCAGTGGTTCATGGATTGTCCCCTCCCCAGACCGCTCTCAAGAGGTCCTCACCATGGCTGACCGTCATCACCGCATAAGCCTTTCCATTTTGGTGATGCTCTGACCCAGTCAGCCAGTCACTCCAAATGTTGAGTATAAGTATTGAATGTTAGCTTACCATGTAATGTATCGCAGACCTTTTTTTTTATATACAGTGTTATTTAAGTCGCATGAGATGGGCATAATGTTTTGACTCATCTGTGTGTGTTTGTGTGTGTGTCTGTGTGTGTACTGATTTAACAAATACTGCCCAAATAATCATAGAATATTAGATGAGTTAAGTAAATGTCTGGCTACGTATTGTGCATATCATATATGTTGAATATCGATATGTCTGAATGTCAATAGCTATTTGGCATTGACTCCAATAACCTACAGTCTCAAATTATACAGAAAATGTTGAAAATAGTCTTGCTAGTCTACTGTTTGTAGTGGCAACTCTCTTTTTATAAATGTAAAAAAAACAAAGACTGAAACGATTAATATCTAATAAGCATTTTCAACAAATAGTCCTTTTAATTTATTTTATACAGGATATGTCTATGGTATAAAGGTTTCATTTATTGAGTTCTAAGGAACAATATGTCAAAAATAGCATAGACACATTTATTTGCATAAAATGCAAAATTAATCAACCATGTGTTGTTGCTTGATAAAGCTCAATGTGTCTAACTATGTTATGGACAAATTATCAACAAACAGCCAACAGCATATTAATGTCAACACCACGACTTGCACAAAACATAGTACAGTATGACTTTCAATTCTGAATGGATGGAGAATATGTTGGAGAAAGCGCCGAAGCTTTAACCCACAACACTCGTCAGAAGAAGCGCCGTAGCTTCAATTCTGACACACAGCACACCTA
>JABFDZ020000034.1:272984-302145 GCA_019775955.2 Pollimyrus isidori | reverse complement strand
CTGCGGTGGGTTGGCCCCCCATCCAGGGTTGTTCCCTGCCTCGTGCCCGTTGCTTCCGGGATAGGCTCCGGACCCCCTGTGACCCAGTAGGATAAGCGGATTGGAAAATGGATGGATGGATGAATATTTTACAAGTTTCTATTTCTCTTCCCCATTGTTATTAGGTTCAGATAGTTTAGGGAGTGAGGCTGGTCACTGTCCATCCTCTTCCTCTCCTTTGCCTCTTCCTCCTCTCTCTACTGTTGTTGGCATTCAGAAGTGGTAGTTTCCTGTCCAGGTTTTCCTGGCCCCCTGGGTGCTGCCCCCTTTTGGCCATGCTAAGTGCATGCAGGTGGCTTGTAGCCTAAACTACTAAGAGCTAAGGAGTTGATTCACCGCAAAATACACAGTAGGCAATTATATCTCATTATTTCATCATAAATAAATAAATCAACAAAATGAATGGTAATATGTGCAAGGTTTCACGCCGGCCAGCAAGGAGTTGCATAACAGACATTCCTGGGAGAGGACAGGGCAATTTCTTTGTGATATGGGCACGGCCGCGTTTGGCAGAGGAGACAAATGGCACTGTTCATGCAGACACAGGACCATGCCTCAAAAGCCGATGGAAGTCATTATTTTCACGGGGAGCTGGCGACAGCGCATGGTGCCTCGCGGCCCGGTGAGGTGTGCTGCTCACGCCACCTCTCACACCAATGCCCTCGCACGCCGAGGGTCTGGGCCACCCATGAAACCCCAAGCCAAGGAACATTCTCTTTCTTTATGAATTTCAACACATGACCATCCATTGTTTCAGGAAGTAAATGGACAGTAAAGGAATATAATAAAGAAAACAATTTGGGTAAATTCTTAACTCTTGGTAGAATAAACCCTCTGTTTGAAGGGGCACTTCTTGTGCATATATTTGCTAGCACAGATTTGGTAACATTTCACCAAGCACACCTCAGTAAACTGTTTGTAAGATTTTTCAAAAGGAAACTGAAAATGTGCAACCTCAGAGGATGCAGCCTCCATTAAGAAAGTCATGGAAATTAGATTAGCCACGTTAAATGCTCCATGAATGGCTGTTGCAGCTAGCTGCTCACTTACCTTCTTATGTTCAGGTGACTGTACCTCTCCATATCGTAAATATGCTGGTGGGGCAAGGGTCTCTCATTTATATTTTAATGCAGTGAACAGCAGAAAACAATAACAAATGTACTGCAACATGGATCTATTGCATATGTGCTGCACGTATATAATTAATGTCTGAGGTCCCCCTGTGATTAATAGTATATTATTGGCTCAACGGTTTTACTCTTGGAACAATAACAGGTGCTGATGTTTCGTGAACCATAATTTTCTGAATTATTCTCTCATATCCTCCTGAGACCCAAGGAAAAAAGTGTCCTTCATTTTTAGGTTATTTGTCTTTGGAGGAAATAAGATCTTACAATTTAGATTTTTTTCAAATTTATTTTTATTTTTTATTTCATAGCATGTCCTTTTTAGTGTACTACTGGAATAAATTTAATTTCCTTACATCAGTGAAAAGATAAATGCAAAAACGAAATGTCCATTACAATGGACATAAATGGATGGGAGGATATAGCAATGAGTTTAGCCATGTCTTTCCAACAAGCCACAGAGAAGCATTTCAAGCTTTCGACATGCATTGCATATTGTTAAAGGGCTTCATCAGTGTGTGTTCATATTCTGTTCATATGTGCTGTTAAACCTATTACTGTAAATATGCCCATTAAACATAGAGATATTCAAGTTGATGGATCACAAAACACATCTGCTTGGAACAGGTGTGGATCACATTTTTAGCCCATCCTACTCACAGCTGTGCTTGTTTCCACTAATTCATGTTTTAAAATCCTATATGCAGAAGAAGGCCCTGTACTCAGTTTCTGGTGCGTTTATATATGTGATCCTTAACTGAAACCACACACACACATATGGTAAGGTAAGGTGTGAATCTTTTACATGCAAATGATTTTTCTTCTTCATTATTTTCCTCCAGTTTTAGGAAACATTCTCTTAATGATGATGTATTGATATGCTTTGCGCCCATATAAGGTGACGTGGTGTCCCAGCCCTGTGTGTGGATTGTGTGTCTCTTTCCCAAGCGCCTTTCGCCTGGGGATTTCCGGTTTCCTCCCTCTGTGAGGAATATGCACTTTAAGTGAATTTGTCTCTCTTAATGGTGTGGGAGGGTGTACTGTGATGGGCCGGGAGCCGACCCAGAGTGCTCCAGACCCTCAGCTGCCCGTGCTGGGCACTAGCTACCACAGCCTCCGATTAGGAAACCAGTCATGGAAAACACAGGAAAAAAGCATTTAAAAGGGAATAAAAGAATAAATTAAATTAAATTTTCATTTAAATTTTACAATTTGAGACATTTAAAGAACATTTAGGCTGCTGTTGTGATCATTGATGAATATGTAAAGAAATAGAAAACAAAATATCTATACTTATACACTCATAACTCAAATTAAGTTAATAAGTTAGAAACCTCTATTAGAGTACTAGCCTAGGTTACATTTTCTTATAAATGCTAAACATGAATTAATAACAAAAGAAAAAAAAAACAATTCTGATTTAGTACTTTTCGTGCTTACCTATTGTGTCCACTTACTCGTTTTGCATATTTTGTTCTTACGCACTTAATTTATGATTTTCTGTTCAGTAATTTTTTAAAAATATTAAATCCTTTGGACTTGTAAACGTCTAGCTTTTGGCTTTTATCTGATGTTGAATTTGAGCACAAAATATAATTTACATTCTGTAGTTTGGAATCTAAATGTGTAAAGTTGAAAATGTCATGCTTTGGATTACAGAGCTGACCAGTGATATTTTGCCGCTTTCGGAAAGATCATCTGTTATTAGCTAGCTTTCTTAACGGCAGTCAGAAAAATGATTTATTTATTCTGTGCCTGTCAAGGCCGCTTCCTGTTCTTGTATTTAGAAGGCGATCATTTCTTTTGCACCAATATGCGGTCCAGGTGCATACAGACTGTTAGTCCCGTTAGGGTTAATCTGGCAGAGGAAAGGGCACTCGGGAAGTCGATGGATTAGCTATTTTTGATGACATAAGGAGAGCTATCTGCTCTGACAGTGTGGTAGTTACCCCATCTGTCAGTAATTAGCTCTGTGTTACCTGGCACCTGCTGGCTGGTCCCACACTCCTTCCCTACCACATGGTCTGACTGGGGGAGGGGGGGGCCTAGGGGGGTCTTTTCCCCCTGGGCCATTAATGTTGCAGGGTGTGGAGAAGTGCTGGGCGCTACCGCAGTGTTTACATTAAACAGTTTTATCCATATATATATATATATATATATATATTTTTTTTAAATCTGTTTTCCCCTCCAGACTCTGGTGGTTTTTTAAGAAAGCGTTTCAAAAACGGTTTGTTTTTCAGTGCTGTTGTCTTGCGAGGCCTTCTGTCACACTCTTCCATGGAAGCAGTGTCATACTCAAGTCATCACAGGAGCACTCGTGCTGAGCAGAGCGACTCTAGAAGCTTCTTATGCATTTGCTGCCCATGTCACGTTTTCCTTACACCCGTGGTAGTGCCTGTGTATGCTGGACCGCATTGTTTCGCTTTGCGGATTGCCCTGGCGTCCCAGGGAACCCCCTGTCCCATTTGTGTACTGATGTTCCTCCATTTCACTGTGTTTATTCTTATGGACAAGGGGAAGCCTGTCTACCAGCTCTGGCTGTGGCAGACAGCTGGCAAGATGAACAGACTGAAAAGTACCATGTACTCTAAAATCCGGGACGGCTGATTTACCAGAATGTTCCTCTTGAATATAATACAGTTTAGAGTGTTAAGCCGTAAAGTATTCTTAAGTAGTCTACAAAATTGGGGGTGCAGTTTCTCTGCACCTGTTCCCGAATGACCAAACCAAAACATAGCTCAAGTTCACAAACATAACAGGCCAACCAACACCTGAGTGAAATCGGCTTGCTAAGTAGGTTCCCCCTCTGAAGATGATGCCCTAGGTGGCTACCTAGTCTTGCCTAGTGGGTTCACTGGCACTGCTAACATGCCCTAAGTAGTACGGCGAGTCTGCTAGAGTCTGGCATGGAGGTGATACATCACAGTGATCGCATTGCTGATCATAGACTGACAGATCCCCGTGTCCTAAGACACTGTTTGAATGTGAGATGTGCTGGAAGCAACCAGCTTTTGTCCCCTTGAGCAGAATCCTTAAAACGACTCGTTAGACACGGCAAAGGAAATGTCCATTAAGAAAAATGACTAATGATTGGACAGCCCCGCCTGGCCCTGTGTTTTTCCTGATCTTCGTGCTCATCTGAGGATCACTTACAAAAAGCAGAGCTCTCATCAACACAGCCTTTAATTTGAGGCCCTTCCTCTGCGGTGCTATTACCTCTGTCATTGTCCCCCAGTCTGTGGTGGAATCTCCTTTGATAATATGTATTTAAACAGACTACCGTGATGTTATTGCAACGCCGTTACGAATGAAGTGTCTTGTGGCTTTGTCTCGTGAGAAATACACTTTTTAAACATGCTGCACACATATTGTATGTGTGTGTATAATGCTGTACATAGTAGAATTAATTTTGCTATTTTGTCATTGAGCTGGAACAGATAATTCTTATAGCAAAGAATGAAATGAAATTAAATGAAAAGCACAACTTTTTTTTTTTTAGCTATCTAGTGATATTTTAGATAAAGAAAAACTATCCAAAACATGTTATTCATAAGCATTTTAAGTCACCGCTAACAATGTTCACTGAATGTTGATTTCTGAAGAACTCAAAATGGAACTTCTGGCCTAAAATCGGAAAGCATACCAACTTAATTTAAATGCTAGCCAGTGGGTAATTAGGTTCCTTGGCATTGTTGGCTTATGTCAGTAAGCAGCCAGTGCTATCAGTGAGGCAGGAGATCCCTTCTGGGCTCATGTTAATCATCGTTAAATGCACCCCTGACCGTGTGCCTTCTCCCCCCACAGGTAATCTTGGCCGCGTGGATTACATCAGCGAATTTGAGTTTGACCTGTTCATCAGACCAGACACTTGCAACACACGCTTCAGGGTCTGGTTCAACTTCACGGTGGAGAATGTTCGTGAGACTCAGGTGAGTTTGAATACAAAGACTGAACACCCATAAAAATGGTGACAGTAGTGGTTGTTACTGCTAGCAATTACTAATTTTGCAGACTCTTTTATTCAAAGCAAGTTCATTGTATAAGCACTGTCAGTCAGTCCCGAGGGCATTTGGAGTTAAGGGCCTTGCACAAGGGCCAAATTTACGTTCACATGTGTGGAAGGTCATTTACAGAAAGAAAACGTTCGCTAACCTGGAAAAATACTTGACTTATGAGAACTAAACAATATTTGGTAAGACCCCATATATGATGAAACTCCATTAACTTTATAATGGAGCGGAAAGTTTCCTATCGCCTAATGACAGTAAAACCCTTCTAACATAATGGTACAACCTATTTGTTTATGGTGATGCTTGCTGCACTGCAACATATAACAGGATAACACATGCAGTTATGTACAGTACAGTATGATAATAATAATAAACAACTATATTAATGCTTTAATTATATTACTGCTTTATGTATTTATTGTATTTTTATCATTATTTGGGCTATTGCCATATAGCCTAGATGTGTAGTAGGCTATAGAACATATCCTTGTCATTAAACGACACATGACTGTATTGATTCTGGTAAGTGAAACTTCACTGATGCATTATTTTTCTTTATATTGGATGTGTATGTATTACATCATTCCTTCTTTTCCTATATGTTTGTGTTATTCTATGTTTTATATATTTCTTTGATATAATTTGGTAGGTTATTTTTTTCGATCTGGGAATGCACAAATCTTTTCCCCTATAAATGAATGGTAATGGCTTAGTTTTTATGCCATTTCAGCTTATGAAAGGATTCATAGGAACACGATCAGTTTCGGATAGTGGGAAATACCTGTATTGCAAAGCTTAACAAAATATAAAGAGCCACCATGCCTTTGTTAGGAAAATACAGTGCATCAGTCTCATTTTTCCTCCTGAATGGTGCACCATGGGAGTACAAACCAAGTGGACCTATATACAGTTACAGCACAACATGAAACACAAATTAAATGGAACACTGCTGGCCAATGTCACAGTGGAAATACAGCTGTGGTGCCTTAATAAAATAATAGAGGCAAACTCATGTCGTCTCAAACTTTTATAGCTAACAGCGTATTACCAGTATAACTGCCATCTATCCATCGCCCATGACCTTCGTTCAGTTCAGCTCATACACTTATACACTTATACTTATAGTAACACCCAAGCCAGGGGATCGAGGGGTTGACAGAATAATGAAAACACCTAACAGTATATTAAGATGCAGGACCTAATAGGGGGTAGGGCAACTCTTTGCCTTCAGAACAGCTTCACTTCAGCCCTTCTTGGAATGTAAATCCTGAACTGTGCGTACTGCTCACGCATTGGGCCATTCATTAAGATGGAATCACGACCAGTTCTTTGAAGGATAGAGGAAAAACCTATTTTACATTCTTCCCTCCAGAACCACCCATGTAGGTTCAGTGATGATTAGATCTGGTGATTGGGGAGGCTGTGCATGGTGTTTGACTTCATCTGGGTGATCATGAAACCACTCTTTAATTTGTGTGGCAGTATTTATGAGGGAATTATCATCTTGGAGTATTATAATATCACAAGCAAACTCTGTTTGTATCTCAGGGTGCACCTGCTCCTGTAAAATTGCCTCTCATTCCTTGGGCATTGTAGGACCCTGCAGGGTAGTCATTGGGCCTAATGACTCCCATAAGATGGCTGCATTGACCATCAGACATTGTGGACTGAAGCCATTCTTTGGGTTTTTCCGCATGTGCAGCTGTTCAGATGAAAGGAAAAGGGTGAAAGATAATGCAACAGACCACATACATTTTTCCATTGCTCAGGTTTCGCGGGTTTGTGCTCCAGGTCGTGTGTCTTTGCACTTGGCCGTGGATACAATTGTGTGACGCTCGCAACATCATTTTTTGTTGAGACTGTGTCACAGAGGTTTCAGTTCAGCTCCAATTTCTGAGGCTGTACTTTTGTGGTCAACAGACACTGATCCATGAAATGTTTGTCTGCCATCTTGGTTTTGGTGGGCTTGAATTGTGAGCCTTCTGCCTGTTTGCTTGATATCATGAAGACAAATAACCGTAGAATCCCCTTAAATGAAATGAATGGACCTGAACATTCACACATGCAGATGGAGGCTCATTACGTCACAGGGTGTCTACTGCTTATCCCTGGGTGCAGAACATCACACGAGTGTCTTGGTATTTACGGTTAAGCTGTCTTTTAACTGACAGAAATATAAGCAGTGAGAGTATAGGGATCCTGGTTAACTTTGAATTTCTAAGTATGTTTCCTTTTTGTCATAAGGCTTAAAAATAAAGTATCTTCTCCAGAGTCACAAAATATCCCTGTTATCCATCTACTAACAGCTTATGGGGGGATGGGTTGCTGGGGCCCATGCTGGGCAGCACAGAGTACAGGGAACATTCTGGGGAACAGGCACACCCCAGACACAGAGGAGGACCAGGAGTGAAAAACACACAGTGTGCCTCACCAAGCTACCTAATGATGAAATAGCCTTATGGTACTTCAGAATAACTCTGCTTCTGGTAAAGCAAGCATAAATTCTAATGATTTAAAAATGAATGATTCTTGTTTTCTATTCTGGTGAATGACTATATGGAAAAAATAGCTTTTTCAAATTGTGCACATTAACAAATAGTGATTTGCAGAGGTTAAGAGCCAGTTTCTCACATGCATATAATCAAACATAAATCACATTTAGCAGAATTCTTTTAATTGTACCAAAAGAAGCACCCAAATTACTTCCCCATTTACTTCAACTATATTTAACACAGTGGTACATTTTTAATTTGGTCTCCCTTAATTTGATCAACCTCACATAAATGATTTTAACATTTTTGTAATACATTTAAGTCATAGTGAAGAAAATCAAGCTGATTAATGTTGTATACATTGGAACATTTTTTGTGGATACAAAAATGAATAACAGCACATACCCTATGGCGGGATAGTCTTAGGCAGCCAAAAAAATGATGCTTAAATGATTTTCATGTTGATGTAAAAATATGCTGCCATCAAAGTGTGTCAGCTTATCCATCTCAAAAACCTCTGTTAAAATCACCCCAATATTAATTTTATTAATTAATTAAGTAAGCTGGAGGTGAAATGGCAGTGGTGCCCCTGAGGAGAGGTTTAGGAACTGAAGCGGTGTTCATCTAGCTGTCCAAGTAGATATCAGGAAATCTTTGGAGAACAGGAACAATTCTTACTAGTTTTTATCGTTAGGCCTACTATTAATTTGCATACTAAACTGTGTTTTTTAGTTCTGAGCAAAAGTGCACTTACTACTCAGATAAATTCCTTTAACCATTTCTTTTGACTGCCTAAGACATTTGCTCAATGGTGTAAACATATATAAATTTATATAGCTTTCTGGTAGTTTTAAAAAAGTTAATTTGAAAAGGTTTATTTTTTTAAGTTTTCGTTTTAGGTTTAGGATTTCAAGATTAGAATAGGTGTTGTGATTAACAGGTAACCTAAAATAAAGGAAACACCAAGACAATTAATGTAGCTGTGTCATTATGTCTCTGGAATATCATTGTTCAATAAATACATCACTTAATATTTTGATGATGGTAGAAACAACTGTTTCAGGGCCTGCTCTAGAGTCTCCCATGAGTGTTTGACTGGTTTCCAGTCCAGTGACTGGGACAGTCATGGCATATGGCTTAAGTCATTTTTATGCTCATCAAACCAATCAGTGAGTACTTGTGCCCTGGCGATGGGGACATTGTTATCCACTCCCATTCCCAAGAAGAGTCCACTCCCATTAGGATAGAAACCATTCACCAGAGGCTGAACATGATACACTTTCATTGCCATTTGCTCTGCCCTCCAGGGGGTGGCATGGACCGAAACCGTGCCAGGAAATCGCAGCCCACACTGCATCTGGGCCTCCAGATACCCTAACTATTGGAATCCAGTGCTTGACTCCTCTTGGCTCCTGCCATCCATGTACCTGTCCACTTGGGTGAAGGCTGACACATGTAACAGATGCTTGGGCATCGCTGATGACAAGTGTAGGCTTCTATCCCTGGATCGGCCTAGAAGATGATCAGGGTTGCCAACTTTGGTCAGCTGGCTGGTGTGAGATTTTCACACACTAGAGCTGGGCGGTATGACCAAAAATTTATATCATGGTATTTTTCAAAGTTATATCGGTTTCACGGTATACAACGGTATTTTTTTTTTTTAAAGTATCACTGGGCATTTACAGGATTTTACAGGGCACATTTTTGTTTTACACTTTTGCATTGTTGCCTATTATTAGCCATTGCAGCTATCTACTATGTTAATGATGACATATGGCTAATGTCCTTGTTGGCTAACTGCTTATAAATAAATCGCTAATATTAAGGTGTGCGCCGACCAAGTTAACATTTTTCATAAGCATTTGATAGTTCAGTGTTGCTGGACCGCGAGCTTTACTGACCTTTCAAAACTTCTCATAAAGACTGGGATGTCAGTCTTTAAGATGCTTCTCCAGGTTTGACGTGCTACTTGACTGTTGCCACAACTTTGTAGCACCGTTTGCATAGAGGCTTATCGACATGTGAATGTGTGCGTGCATGCATGCACACCTGCACCGTACTGGTGCTGTGTGAAGTGTGCCAAATGAGGCAAAAACTGCACTGTTGGTATCAATAATGGTGAAAATGAGTACCGTATCTAATCAGATACTCATTTTTAACATTTTTTAGTATCTGAGAATCGATTTTTGATGCGGCACTTTCCAAACATTGTGTAAGCTCTTTAAACCGGTATTGTGGTAATAGAAAAAAAATCATATCAGAACAATGAGAAAGAAAAAGGTTTTCGGTATGAACCAGTATACTGCCCAGCACTAGTACACACATTTACATGTATGTTATAGTTTTTTATTAAATAGTCTGTAGAGTCTGCAAACTACCCCAACACTTTAAATGTAGCTAGTTGTAGGTTTATAATGAAATAATATAGATTTGCTGTAAGATTTATTCCGTGAGCATCTGAGTCTGAAAGCGTGAGTGTCACACCAAATGCCAAAGAGTTGGCATCCCTGAATGATACCATTTCCTCTGAATTCCAAACCAGCATCACCTTTGCCATTGTTCCCTCTCAAACTTCAGAAAATAGGACAATCCTCTTCTCTAAATGTCCTGTCCCAATTACAATTACCCCCTGTCAAGGCACATTGGAGCCTGTAATTTTATGTATGATTAAAACCATGGGGTACTGAGTCTGGGTAGAATTTTTAAACATGACTGTAAGCATGATGAGATTAAAAATCCTACTATTTTTCTTAACCCCTGTTCCAAAGCATGTGCTGCCAGTGCAGGCAGTCACCACGTTACCATTGAGATGCATTCCCTAGTTCTGTTTTTAAGCTCGAATTTGTAGGTAAGTCAGAAAAATTCCTTTATACAGTAGATTCATACAGTGGTACCTCTGAACTCGAACTTAATCTGTTTGGAACTCCGGAACTCGAATCCTAAAACGTTTGAGTTTCGATTGAATTTTCCCCATAAGAAATGATGGAAAACCAAATAATTGGTTCCCGGCCCCAAAAAATTACACCTAAATATGTTTTTTTTTAGCATTTAAATACAAAACAAAATGGAAAAAACAAGGAGAGCATATACTGTACTAAACACTTCTAAGCACATTTATCAAAACAGTAACTTGTAAAGTGAAAAAATGTATCCAAACAATGTGTAAAGTTAAAAAAAAAAACAATGTGTCCTGCCCCGATCGTCGACTCCCCCCGTGTGCCCTGCCCACTTGTTAACCCTGTGTGCAATCCCAGTGTGATTGCTTGTTCTGGTTGTTTTTATTAGCTCTCTGTATTTCGTCCGCGTTTCAGTTTGCTTCCCCAGTTCGGTCATTGTATTGTCCAACTGCATTTTGTCTGTCTTACTTGTAATTAAGCCCCGTATTCCCCGATACTCTGACATCTGCGCCTTTGTCTCCGTTCTGTCCCTGTTCGACACGACAATATTATTATAAATAAACATATTAATGGTTTATTGTTAATATGCTGCTCAAAAAAGGAATGCTTTGAATGCATCAGATCTCAATGCGGGGGGAAAAAAATCATGCTGTATATCTATACTGATATGTACTGGGTAATGTGTTAGGAATGAAAGGATGCCACATTGTTTGATGGAAATGAAAATGATCAACCTACAAAGGCTGAATTCAAAGACACCCCAAAAATCAAAGTGAAAAAGTGATGTGGTAGGCTAGTCCATTTTGCCAAAATTTCATTGCAGCGTACTCAGTAGTTTTTATGGCCCCCACATGCTTGTAGACATGCCTGATAGTGTCAGGGCTGCTCCTAACGAGACGACGAATAGTGTCCTGGGGAATCTCCTCCCAGATCTGAACCAGGGCATCACTGAGCTCCTGGACAGTCTGAGATGCAACCTGGCGGCATCGGATGGACTGAAACATAATGTCCCAGAGGTGGATTTAGGTGATGCGAGCATGGGGGCCAGTCAACGGTATCCATTCCTTCATCCTCCAGGAACTGCCTGCATACTTTCGCCACATGAGGCCGGGCATTGTCGTGCACCTGGAAGAACCCAGGACCCACTGCATCAGCGTAGGGTCTGACAATGGGTCCAAGGATTTCATCCTGATACCTAATGGTAATCAAGGCGTCATTGTCTAGCCTGTAGAGGTCTATGTGTCCCTCCATGGCTCCCCAGACCATCACTGGCCTACCGTCAAAACGGTCTTGCTGAACAATATCACAGGCAGCATAATGTTCTCCGCGGCTTCTCCAAACCCTACGGAAGCCCTGAAGGGCAAAACACACCAACAAATTCAAAAACACACCAGCAAAAGCGAAAACACTACAACATTAACGGCAATGAAAAGGGAAAGGGTTTACTTCTATTGAACTTAAAAAGGGTATAACAATGAATAGGGGAGCTGGACCAAGTAAGAAGCCAAAATCCTACCACTTCCATACGGAATGGAAGGAGTTTTTTTTCACAATGTCATATTCAATGTGCATTTCCTTCATCTGTCAATCTACCACTGCTATTCCGAAGACTGGCACTTATCATCAAAACTGACATTAACTTTCTTCTGAAAAGCGAGCTGAGAAAGAGAAAGGTGAAGGAACTAAAATCCCAGTTCAATTAAAAGATGCTTTATTTATCTCATTTAATTGTATTTATTACATTTATAGGGAAATTAATAATAATTTGCGTTTTCAGTGCCGTTAATGTTGTAGTGTTTTCGCTTTTGCTGGTGTATTTTCATTTTTGCTGGTGTGTTTTTGAATTTGTTGGTGTGTTTTGCCCTTCAGGGTTTCCGTAAGACCCTTTCACTTCTGTCACATGTGCTCAGGGTGAAACTGCTGTCATCTGTGAAAAGCACAGGGCGCCAGTGGTGGACCTGCCAATTCTGGTACTCTATGGCAAATGCCCATCGAGCTCCTCTAGTGGGCAGTGAGCACAGGGCCGACTAGAGGACGTCGGGCCCTCAGGCCACCCTCATGGACTCTGTTTCTGGTTGTTTGCTCAGAGACATTCACACCAGTGGCCTGCTGGCGGTCATTCTGCAGGGTTCTGGCAGTGCTCTTTGTGTTCCTCCTTGCATAAAGAAGCAGATACTGGTCCTACTTATGGGTTAAGGACCTTCTACGGCCCTGTCCATCTCTCCTAGAGTAACTGCCCATCTCCTGGAATGGCCTCTATGGCCGTGAGACTGGGCTGGGAGACCCAGTAAACCTTCTGGCAATGGCACATATTGATGCACCATCCTGGAGGAGTTGGACTACCTGTGCAACCTCTGTATGGTCCAGGTATCTGAATGACGACATCCCAGTCTTTATGAGAAATTTTGCAAGGTCAGTAAAGCTCACATTCCAGCAACACTGAACTATCAAACGCTTATCAAAAATGTTAACTTGGTCGGCGCACACCTTATGCTACCAGTAGTGACATTGACCGTAGCCAAATGCAAAAGTAGTGAAAGAAGAGTCGGGAAAAATGTTAAACCATTCCTGTTTTGGGGGTCGTCTCATTGTTGCCCCTCTAGTGCACCTGTTGTTAATTTCATTAACACCAAAGCAGCTGAAATTGATTAACAACCCCCTCTGCTACTTAACTGATCAGATCAATACCCCAGAAGTTTAACTGACTTGAAGCTATACTCTAATTAAAAAGTGTTCCTTTAATTTTTTGAGCAGTGTATATTAAAATAATAAATAAGAAATCTTTATTCATTAAATGTATTTTATTGTATAATAATAATTTCTAAATATATGTATTCAGTTTGTGTAAACATGCAGGATGCTGTCACAGCGAATGCGAGGCTAAGACTGAAGCGTTACCCTTTGTTTCCGCTGAGAGATGTGCTGCATGACTCATTTCCCCACATGTACTAGTTATCTTAGGTTGGAGCTCACGGTTTGACTTCTGAGATTCAGATCGAGCACTAGGTATTTTTTTTTCAAACTGGTTGGTTCAACTTTTAAGAAATTCGAGTTTGAGAACTGAGGAAACACTGTATTCTGATTCTTGACTCGAGGACTGTCTGTATTCTTATTAAATGTACTTTTTTGTGTTCCCTTTAATTAGGTATACCTGTAGATATCTGCTTTGGTCCGAATAGGGTACAGCTCTGTCAAGGATGGGATAGTGAGCTGTACCTTTGTATCTGAGATGGTACTCAGTTCAGGCTCCATGTTAAGTAACACAACCAAGATACACAACCATTTTACTGGTTAGTAAGAGGAGGAGGAAATGCAATGTTTACTCCTTTGAAAATATGTATTTAGGAAGCTTATTGAGGGAACCTAAAGTGTTGTTATTCTTATTTATGTTTGCTAAATACCTGTTTTAAGAAGGACAGAGTATTACAGTATACAGAAACGACACTGAAACTTAATTTGTACTAATTTAATAACAAACAAGATCCCACTAAAATGAATCACAGAGAAGTAGTTAAGAGTGTAGATTAAATGTTTATGCTGCATCTTTGTGTGAAGTTTAATAGTAGTGCATAGTATACAGTATCGTAGCATTGTGTAATTATGTTAATTGCGATTGTGTAATTATAATGATTGCTGAAAAAGCAATGCTGGTATTATACTTGTCTTTATGTGGATTATACTCCCCGTGTTGTATGGCTTTCCTCCACAGTAGTTAGGCTGATTGGCATCTTTAAATTGCCCCTAATGTGTGACTGGGTATGCAAGTGTGTGCGTGTCTGTGCCCCTGCAATTATAAAGACTAGTTTCATACCCAGGGTGTGCCCCTACAATGGTCAGGTATCCCACCAAGGGCGTGCCCCTACAAAGGACAGATCCTGCCCAAGGTGTATCCTCACAAGGGACCATCTTTTAATTGCCCCATGTGTGTGACTGGGAATTCAGTTGGGTGCATATGTCTGTGCCCCTGCAATTCTTAAAGACTGGTTTCATACCCAGGGCATGCCCCCGCAAAGGACCAGTATCCAGCCCATGTCATGCCCCTGCAATTACCAATATCATGGCCACGGTGTGCCCCCACAATGAACAGGTATTCTGCTAAGGGTGTTCTCCCACAAGGACTGGTATCCCACCCAGGCGTGCCCCTGCAATGGACCGGTATCCTGCCCAGGTCGTGCCCCCACAATGACCATTTTCGCAGCCAGTGTGTACCCCCACAATGGACCGTTATCTGCTACGGGTGTGCCCCCACAAGAACTATGCATACATGCAGCCGCTTCCTAGAGAGGCCCCTGTATCACTGCACAAAGGAGCGTGTGTCTACCCTGCCTCTCGTCCAATGGCATCGCGCTGCACAGAGCATTCAGACAGGGGGAGCTTGGCCTGCCAGCAGCAGCCAGCACATTTGTGTAGCCCTATTAATACAGACTGTAGTTTTATCGGGACTGTCACTAAGAAGGAAGAGAAAACCTACAGAAAGAGACAGGAAAGCAAACAGACAGGTGTGCTGCCGTGTGCTCCCTGTGATCCGTCTCCGTAACGTCTGTGAGCGTCGGAATCGCACACCAGGGCAGAGCTGCGTAAAGACAAGCTGCTGAAAGAGGCAAATGAGGGGCGCTGCCATGCCCTCCTGCGGCCGGACTCCATCGCAGCATCTTCCCGCAGTGCTGCAGTCAGCACTAATCACATTTTATGGCAAGGAGATGAATGGGAGGCCTACAGTGGGAGCCTTATCGATCGTGGGGCCAGATACGACACAGCATCCTGCATCAACAGGATATTTGCTGCTGTGGCAAAAAGAGCAGGAGCCCCGTGAAACAGACTCGAACATGCAGACTCGTGATATACTTATAGGATAACCTGTGGGCAGTGAGAAAATACGTATTTACTCATAGTTAAGCTTTATTCGAATGCATACCCCATGACCCTATAATCCTCTCTTTTCTCAGTCTGATTTGAGCTTAAAATGAGGTTTTATTGTGGATTTAATTAAGTTCTCTGTGAGGTGGGAAGTTAATAGCTACATTGCCTGAGTAAAATGGTGTTTGATGGGTCATGCTTACATCAGATTCACACACCGTGCTCCTCTTTTCAGCTGGGTACAGTCGTTCCAATTCAGTACTGATAATGTAACTTACTATCTAGAATCAGATTAAATGCCTAATTGAATGTGTTATTTGAAACCTTAGTGAGAATTTTTTTAAAAATATTTTAAATTGAGGCATTAGGTCTAGGAACAAGTGGCTGGGCTGTAGCTGTGGAAAATGGGTGAGCAGCTACAGTAGCTTGTTATGAGTGTGCCTGTCAAGGGCCTCTCTTTCAGGCCTGTGAATCTGCATCTCAGCCATTAAAACTCGCTTGAGTGCCCCCAGTATTCCACATGCGTCTCTTTGACCATCAAAAACACAATGTTTTACAGGGTAAATAGTATATTTAATGAGACCTCTTTTAAATGTTCTTCTGCACTCATTTACCATAAAAATACAGAGCATAGCTAAACTGTAAAACTCATTTCAGGGTATTATTAAACATAAATGAATGATTAGGTGTATCCTGCAATACCAATGACCAATATCCCTTTAGGGGTCAACTATCATGACCAACCAGCATGGAGTAATGTTTCTTATTTATGAGACTTAAAGAGTGTTCATGTACCTCTTGTGGGGTCACATACAGTATTACCTCAGCAAACGACTGTTCCAAGCTTCGTCAGGCACTGAAACGCTAAGTGGACCAGTCTGTCATGCCGAATGTGCACGCGGTGACTGTCAGATGATGACTAAGGTGGCAAGGTGTGTTTCTCTTTGTGGGAGTGCCTTTAATGAAGTTCAGCATTTAGGGAAGTACAAAACGTACCAAAGGTAAAAGGAAGTATTTTCTTTGCTCATACAGTCTTTACATTTTTTAACAAATCCTACTATGTTAAGGTTTCAATAAAAAATGGTTAATTAGATGGAATTTTCTGGCATATAATAATATTTAGTTTATTGGTTTAATACATCTATCTATCTATCTATCTATTGTCTGTCTGTTTTATTTTATTTTGGTATTTTTATTTTTTTTGGGTATGAATTATTATCTTTCAATTATTAAACTCGCAACTTCAAAATATGCCCCCAGCAGTATTGGGGTCGCAGTATTGTAAGAAATGTTAAATCTATATTTTTTATACACCGTATATGTCTATGATGGGGAATCTGTATTTAAGAAATACAATTTAAATTGAGCAACATTAAATTTGAAAGAAAAAAATTTTTTAAGGAGGTAAGCAGAGCTGTCCTGGATACATGTGGAACAGTGGAGTGAGGTGTTGTCTCCCAGTTTGCCTGCCACTTCTCACCAGTGGACGGGGAAATTGGAAATGGCAAAAGACCATGGATATTGGAACTGAGATGTCAATTTTGAAGGAGTGTAAGCCAGAGAAACAGCTCTGGTTGGCCTCAATCAGCTTAACAGCTTTGTCAAAATTGGCTCTGCCGTGGCGTCGTTATTACGGATACATTTATTTTTCTTTACTTTTGCCCCTTTGCCCATCTCAGAGTCTACCTCGGGTGACTCTGGAGAGTCTCTTGCTGATCAGTAGTGTGGTGCGGGCTGTGGCCTGAGCAATCACATCGAGTCGCTGAGTGTCGTGTTCTGCCAAATTGGTTTGAAGGGTCAGTGTGCAGCAGATATAGGATTATCACCGGACTTTCCTTAAGAAATAAGTGCCAGTGATTTTCAAGGTGATATTCCAGAAATATAGAAACCAATCCAATCCAATCTAATTGCATCTCCCAGTTAGCCACTCCTGGGGCCCATTGAGGCAGGAATGAGAGCGGTTTGCAATCTGTGCATGCTAGTTCTTTTCGGTCAGGGTCTTCCAGGGATTTGGGATCGATCCATCAGTCGGCTTCACGGGGTCCCAGAGCTCACTAAAACCTCCGTTGTGGATGACCATGGCTGGATGGGGGGGCTCATCTCCCTGTGTTATATCTCAGTGCAGGTTAGGCCAGAGGTACAGGGTGACCCCTCCCTCACCACATACAGGCTCTGCGGGGGTGGCACCCCGCACACTGACTGGGAAACGCTCCCATTCCACCTGCTAAAAGACCTCCCTCACAGTGCGTTCTGAGGGCCCGCTGGCTCCAGCGCTGTTGGGTTCCCCTTCCTCTCTATCAGCTTACATATCATTGGTCTCATGCCAGACTCTGCTTGGGGCCATCGCTTTACATTAGCTATTGTGGATTATGCCATCAGGTAGCCGAAAACCCATTTCCTTAAGCTGAGCCACCGCCAATACTGTGGCGTGAGAGGTAACCGTGCTGTGGGCCGAGGGAGGGAGCTGTTCCTGGGGAAAACAGATGAAGCCAGATGAAGCAGATTTATGCAAAATTTTAAAAACAGGTATGACTGACACCTAGCTATTGTTTGCTGACGGAATTTGCCGCCATTTAAAAGGTAAATATGGCGCGCATAGTCTGTGAGTGTGGGTGGTTGCTCGTCGTTCTGTGATGCTGTTACTGGCGGTGTCTGGCACACTTTGGGACGTGGCTCACCATCATGGCGGATTACGTAGGCAGCATGTGAATGATAGAAGATGTGCACTGTTCCCTGTCTTAGGCTATGGATCAGCGGCTACATTCATTCCAAGATCGCCAAGGCGACGCGTTCCCTATCATGGCTGATTTGTAATAAACCATGTCAGTTGTCAAAACGTTGCCTTAATTAAAAGATTTTGGCAGCAGCAGTGCCTTGGAACATGGAAACCTCAATCCTGGTATTATTCATGTCATCAGAAAGGCGGGGCTAAGACTACAAGCACATCTGGTCATAAATCATATCAGATATTTCCTAATATTTAACATTAATAGAGGTTCTGAGCAATTACACATCTTTCCTTAGCTATAGGAAGTATATTGTACAGTTTATTTTCTACTCCACCCCCAGGTGAACTTCCAGAAAGTACTACCCAGGCTATATTGTAATTGGCTTTGGAACTGTGGCGCTCCCGTGATATAGCTGTCATTCCACTGATGTATAGGTGCCCACACCTTATTACAGAGGCAGGAATGGACCTCGATAGCTTTGGAGCAGGGGTGTTATAATGGATATGATGCATATTGATTTCTTGGATAGGGGGGCAGTAATCAGTATAAGCCCCTGTACTCTTTCTTTCTGTTGTCACCCCCACCCCAGGTAGGACTATAGAGACAATATAAGCCTTTGTCAGATTCACGCTTCAGTGCCGTCGGCAGGAAGCCTGAAATCTGCATGGAGGAGTTTGCGATGCTCCCTTGTGGTGTGGGTGTGTCTGACCTCTCACTCCGCGGCAGAAAGTCATCCTCCATTTTCCAGGCTGCTCGCCCCTGTCCTCCCCGTCTCACTGTCCTTCGCTGTTTTTGGGGGCAGGCTGGCCTCAGCCTCAAATCTCCAGTCCTCAGCACAGCGTGGCACAGTTCGGTGCGTGTGGCACCGCCTGCTGCGGAGCTCATGGTGCCAGGTCTGGATTAGAGGATGGCACCCACTTCATCAGGACGGTTCATGCTGGCCCACGGCTGGCAACAGGTTTCATCTTCAGTTTACGCTGCGCTGTAAAAACATGTCATTTTATTTGTATTTCCGTGTTACTAGCAGTGACGTTTCCAAAATGTGTTTTCCTGATTCGCTCAGAGCAGCGTCCTCAGGGACCCATAGGCCGTCCAGTTTTCCATCCATCCCAGCTCCCTGCCAGACAATCCACATTTATGTGAGGCCTCATTGGGAAACACTGGCTCAGAGGATGGCAGTGCCCATTTTTTTGCAGCCTCGGTGGTGGTGGGTGAGTTATGGATGCTGGGTGGCTGAATGTGCCCCAGGGCGGATGTGATTGAATCCCTGAAGCAAGGTCTAAAAACAATCATGGCATCTGGGACGTCCTGCCTGTGAGTCCTGATACTGTCATCACAAAAGCTTTGTTTCCCAATCCAGCCCTTGGGGACCCACAGAGAGTTTACTTTTTGCTGACTGGGAGGGAGCAAAAATGTGTACTGCCTGACAGGGAGCAAAAACATGGACCGACTATGCGTGCCCAAGGAACAGATTGGGAAGCGCTGTACTCAGCTAGTCATATAGTTATATTAAAATAAAGTTCACTCATGTTTATATGTGTGTCATGTTATCGATGAAAAATATACAACACGCATGGGTACCTCTCAGCTGGTGCCTTGGCGTCATTAGCATGCTTGTATGTTTCATTGTCATGGCTCGTGTTACATTTGATGTCGCCTGCACTAATAATGCAGTCCATGCTTAGAAATTCATAAAATTAAAGAAACACACATTAATAAAGGAAAATTCGTCCATCCTTCCACCTCATCAAGGGCTTGAAATGTGGATCCAGTAGATGAGGAAACAAGGCTGCTGCATCACAGGGTTCACACTCTATGGGCAATTTAGAGATGCATGGGGAGAACATTGAAACTCCACACACGAAGGGGGGGAATCAGCGCCTGGAGACATACAGCTGGAATGTAACCCACTGAGGCACCCAGTCCTATCTGTATATGCAGTACTGTGCATAAGTCTTAGGAAGTCAGAGAAAATGATGTTTAAATGATCTCCATGTTGGTGTTAAACTATGATATAATGTCTGTAAAAGTATAAAAGCCACCTCAAAACTTTTCCTAAAGTCACCCATTTATTTCAACCACCACCCCAGCTCATATGGCTAATCAATACCTCACTGACTTTAGTGCAAATGTAGTTAATTAATTTAGTAAGCTGGTTGGGAGATGTAACAGTGCCCCGGAAGAGAGGTTTTGGAACTGAAGCGATGTTCATCTAGTGTAGAACAGAAGAAATTCCTGTTAGTTTTTATAGTGTTATTCTTAATTTGCATATGTTCTAAGGTAAAATTTTCTTCTTTGTTCTGAACACATATATCCATACTAACCAGATAAATAGTTTGAAACATTTTGTCTGACTGTGTAGAACTTTTGCATAGTGCTGCATATACACCAGTTGCTGGTGAGGTTTTTGTGAATCTCAAAGCCCCCCCTCTTCCCCCATTCAGCACTAGCTTACTATGGACATTATGATATAGAACAGTGAGCTGGCAAGATGCTCTGGAGAGGGAGGCAAGAGTCTTTGTCTTTGAAGAGCACCAATGTTTACCAGCGCTGGACACTGACACTACTTTGTTTTGTCTCTTACCCAGAATCCTTCGGTTTGTCGTTGGACACTGACTGATCGACATGCTGCCAAAGGCATTATTGTAAGAAAAAAACTTGATTTGTGCTATTACAGCGAATTTCAGTGCCACTAAAGTGAGTTTCAGACATAAAAACGGTGAAATATCGCTGACACGTCCACATGCAGTCCGTTGGGGGCCCGCCGGCATGCCGCGGTACCGGGGCCACCCAGAGCGCCGTGCATCTGCATGGAATTACGCGTGTGGAGCCAGGACACAGATCATCATTCACGGACTGTGATGAATACGAATCGCATGGCAGACAGAGACACCCTGCACTCTGCTGTTCTGCAAATGAAACAACTACACCCCTAATCGAATCCTCTTTTCATGCCAGCGCCGCCTTAAGTCGGCCTGAATCTGATTGCAGGCTCCGCCTTGCACATGTCGTAATTAGGCCGCCATTTAAAACCCGGGGCCTCCTCCGCCTCCCGGCTCCGGGGGTAACCCTTCAGTTTCAGGGAGACCAATCACAGTGCGGCGTCGCTCGACGGGACCATAGTGCTGCTGACAGATTCATTATGCCAACTAGTGGCCTGGGAGCACACATTTCAGCGTGTTTATTAAACAGCGCCGAGCTGCTAAATAAGAGCAGCGCTGCTGGGCCGCCGCCGCCTGCTTCTGTTTGTGTGGCTCATTTAATCAACGGCCTCGTCCGTCTCTCTGCACCATTTGTTCATTGAGGATAATTACTCTTCATATTGTTCTCCCCATGTTATCTGTTTCGCTATTTTTTTATTTCCGTGTGGGGAACCTTCCCAATTTTACCGCAGTATACTGTTTGTGTTGTGATGTTTCAGGCTTGTAATGATACAGAATATAATACCTATGATCTTATATGGCTATGTTAATGTATTAAGCTGTAGTGTTGTTTTGGGTGCCAAAAAGAACCCCTTTCTTATTTCAGATACCGTACTGAATACTGAACAAAAGCTTACTAAATAAGAAGCGTCATAGGACACGCGGTTCCTTTTCAGGCTCCTAAGCTGACACGCTATAAGCCGCTAGAAGCAGCACATTCAGTTATGATACGTGTTTAGCGTCTTTCTTACTCCCCGAAATATGGAGAGCCCTTTGACAAGCTGAACTGGCGACGCTGCACATTTTCGTTTAGCTGGGTCATGTAATATCATGCCGTTCTTTCCCAGCAATCTGCAGACTTAGCATGTCTGCAGCGAATCACGGACTGGGGCTAGTCGATGGGATTGTGTTTGGAGTTTCAATTTCAGCAGGAGTGTGTTGATGTTCTGGCAGCAGCCTCTTGGCTACGGCACAAATTCACTGCCTTGGGTTGATCCGCGTGATTTACAGCCGGCCTGCCCATTGTTAGCCTTTGAATAGGCAGCCATTTTTTGCTTTATGCTGAATTTTGTGAGCCTTTACCAGCTAAATTGTTGTCATTATTGCATGCAGAATATGTCTGGCAGCGACATACGGTGTAGGGAGCTGTAATTAACGTTGCTGGTTTTCTGTGTGAATGCATTCAGGCTCTTCATGTATGTGCTAGTGGTGGCTGTATACTGGTGAGCAGCCTGTACACCTTATGGGCCTCTGGAACCCCAAAGCCCATAAATGCATCTATGCAGAATATTCTGAATATTCAAATTAACAATATGGGTTTGTCTTAAGTATTAGGACAGCGATAAAATACATAGTGATACTTTTTTTATTATTCATCACTACTACTAATAGTGTGAGTTAGAGACTCAAATGTATTTTGCTGGATGAATTCATTTAATTTTTAGATGATGTGGACAGTTCATGTATGTATTATGTGTTACAGACAAGCATGCAGATGTTTTGCAGTGTTTAGGATCAGTTTACTTACACCTGGCAAAGAAAACTGTTTTGACTGCTGTATTCCATCCTTTACCACTGTGATGAGAATCTCCTCGGTGACTCGGATTTGCCCTTATTCTGTAAATATGCGTGTGTTTGGCTGCCCTGTAGTTTCCCAGTAGTCTGTGACATGGCCCCTAACTTATACTGTTTCTCACACTTACTTGGATAAGCAGTCATTTCAAACAGGCAAGATCCCCATATAATATCACAAAAAAATCACATCGATATATTGTAAAAATACATGACTTTGTGTGTTTTCACAAAGTTTTTGTAAGTCTCCCAGGAAGAGAATTACTTGACAGTTTATATGCAAGAGGAAGTTAACCTGTGTAAGCTGGCCCTGCTGCCTTCATGATGATGTCAAGTTTTAATGACGGCAGCCCTAAAGCCCATGGAAAGGAAATCGCCAGGGGGAAGCCAGGAGCTTAAAGGGCTGAAGATTTGGACTCATTCAAATCCATGGGGGCTCTCCTGTGGTGCCTTTCGGCAAGGTACTTTACATAAAATTCTCCAGTAAAAGATCGTGCTGTATATAAATGTGCTGTAACTTTATGTTGCCTTGAATAAAAGTGTCTGCTAAATTGAGTGTATTGGATGTAGACTGTGGTCATTGCTGCTCCTATCTCTCCATATTGTCTCTCCTGGCTTTTTCCTTTTGTCACTGTTCACCGTTTCATGGACCTGAGCTTTCTGCGTCCGTCGTGTGCAGCAGCTCTGAGCCGTAGGTTCCTCTCGGCCTTTATTCTGGCCTCCTCAATGCTACACTAGGGCTCCCCTGGCTTTGCGCCTGCAGTGTGTCGGAGTCACCGATGGTGCCATGCGCCTTTACGGCGTACCCAGTCGTTCCCAGGAGCTGCGTTACTAGTTCACATTTGTCAAAACTAGCGCACATTTGTGTCGGTGTTCCCTTGAATTCTCCCTTGGTGCTGAGGAGCCGCAACCTGCTGTTGGCTACTGGCCTCTGTTGTCTCGGAGGGTCTCTTGGCCACTTGTTGGGGATATTTGGCCATAACTATAAATTTTCTTTTTGTGGCCATCTAATAATAATTTCCCAGGAAAGTGGGAACGTGGCCCATGTGTCCTTAAATTGATTTCTTCACCTGTTCAATTTATTTTTACATTCTTACCCATAACGCTGCTTCACTTGACGATGAGCTTCACTCATTTTCTGTCTTTGGGAAGGTTATTTGTGCTCCGTAAGTGTATATAGCTGGCAGCAGTGGATCTGGGAGTTTATCCTCAGTTTATACTGCCTGTGTTGTTGGTTTTCATTTAATGAGTAACATATTTGGGCAGCCATCTGCTCAGGGAGTCTCCAGCCTCACCTGTCTAGGCTCACTGTCATACGCTGCACACCACTGGAGGCTTAGACCACCCCCATCTCCTTCCGTGAGCTGGGCTCGGACAGGGTCATCTGGCAGGCATCCACACCTTATTCATTTATGCTAATGGACCAGAGGCCCATTAACTCCGACCAGAGTGAAGTTGTGGACAGCACCCAAACTCGAACCTGGGTCCTTTAGTGAACCAATGAGTGTTTATGAAGCTCCAGGTCTCCACGCGAGCCTGAAATGATGAGACGTGAGCCACGGCCTCCCCAGTGACACTCTCCAGTTGCATTGTGCAGGCCTGGCTTTTATACCCGAGGTGCTGGGAACCCGCCTGCTCCACTGGGATCCGTCACTGTTTAACAGCATCGTTCACATAGATCTGGACCCTAAGCCAGACTGGATTAAAACAGGCAGTGAGTGATGTGCATTTTCATCCATTTAGGGCGGGTTTGACTCGCAATCTCAGGCTCCCCCGGGCGCCTGAGAGGCACGGAGGTCCTCCAGGCCCACCGACTCATCTCCATGCCAAGGTTTCCCAGATGAAGAGCAGCACTCCGTTTGCTGTCAGAATATCAAGACGAGATCAGCAGAGACAAGGCAGCAGAAAGCACAGTGTTAACATTTGCCTTTTTTGTGAGAATATGAAAAGTTTCAGACTTGTTTGTTGTACATTATTTTCAGTAGCATTGTAACACAGAAAGTCTGATTATAAAAATGGCGTAATTACCATTGTGAGCACTGCTGCCTTTTGTCCCTGGGGTTGGGGGTTCGAATCCCACCCCTGCTTGTGTCTGGAGTTTGCATGCGCTCTCCATATCATGTGGCTTTGTTCCTGTGGTCTAAAGCCATACAGTCAGCCTAGCTGGCTTGTCTAAGGCTCCAGGACGCCCACCACCCTGACCAACAGTAAGTGGCTAGAAAATGGATGGATTTCTCACTTTTAACTGGCGTTGCAGTTCATGGTGAGACTTTCACTATATTATGCAAGGGATTTATGTTACCCATATGTAAATGAAAAGAAAATACATCTGTTGCTTATTGTTATGTTTAATATTTGAAGCACAATAGTTTGTTATTGCTAATACATGAATTGTTGTAATTGATTGTTAAAGTCTAACTCCCTCGATAATTATTCATAATTACACCTGGGGTAGCCGTTGCAGCTAATGGAAGATAGTATTTCCTACTGCGCCGTGGTGATGGGAATGTAGGCTACAGGGTCCTGGAAACCAAGCCTGTCCACATAAGCAGATGCCACTTTCCTTGATTACTGATGTAGCACAGTAGATAACACACTTCCATTTCCACCCCCCTCAGTACTGTCCCCCCACCATGCAGAATATGCTTCAGAAGCTGTAATTCCAGGCACGGCTGATCCTGAATGCTGTTTAATTCCCTCTGCAAAACGGTTTGTCCGGCGGGAGGAACCGCTCTCACTGTGTTTCTGTGCCTGAAGCTCTTAACAGTATGCATCAGTAAAGCTGGATTTCAGTTCCCTGCTTTTCAGTTAGGGTTCGTTTTCACGGCACAGAAACTTTATATTTATGTTTAGAGACATGCAGTTTTTAATTACAGTGACACTGTTTCCGATGGTAAATCTGAGTGTCTTATTTCATGTGATGTTTTGGAGGGACCCTCTCCTGCATAGGCTGTCTCTGGTCCATTTAACAGGAAGACCTTCCTCAAAGTGACTCGTGTTCAGTTTCCTATGGGCGTAATGTAAAACTTTAATTGAACTGACCTTTTTCACATAAAAATTGCAGAACATGAATGTAATACTACATACAAATATTATAGATTTTTTTCTAAGAGCTATAACATTATGCACTGGTTTTATGTTTGGAGATGTGAAGAATTTGAGGTTTTTACAAAAGTCACAAAGGTACTTACAAAAGTAGAGATTGTCTGAATGTTAGCCCTAGACAGACAACATAACAATATCATAACAGGCTTTTTTTCTTTCATTTAAAGGTGCAACTTTTTGCAGCTGCATAACTGAACAAAAATATAGGAAATGCAGAAAAAACATAAACCAAGTTATAAACCAGCTGTTTCTACCATAGCTGATAGCACATTTTAATACCCCTCATAACACCTTGGAGCAGCATAAGGACATTATCATATCTGTTATAACGTTTTATTAGGCCGAGGGCGCAGCCTATTGCACAGGCAGTCTGTATGAATAGATGTTGCTTCCCTGACAGTGTGTGTTCCTGAGCAACACGCTGCATGTGAGACCTTCACCTTTCTTACAGAGGAAAGGAAGAGCAGGACTTCTCACACCAATTCACCTTGTCCACGAGTTTCAGAGCTTTTTAATGTGTAATACCATATTCTTGAAAGTTGCTGATGCAGCTTATTTGGCTTGGAAGGGGCAGTTTCTGCAAGACCAGTATAAAGCCATAGAATATACGGGCTGTTATGTTACTGGTGTCATTCTGGGGGCTGGAGTAAAAATGTATCGCATCATGGCAGCCATGCTGGGCTGCGATAAAATAAAACATTGCGTGATGGAGGTCTGGTTTTATTTCAAAGCAAGAGCCACATGGAAATTTCCAAAGACTGTGCTAGAAGACTCGATCAGAAACTAGCAGGTTAAATATGAACTCCTAATACTACTACTACTGCTAACTTACTGCTGCTGAGTTGGTGAGCACAGTTGGGATCTATTGTTCCTTTTGGGTCACAGTTGGGTAACACAGGCTGGAAGTGGTGCAAGCGGGTCTCAGCGAGCTGGCCGTGTCACCGGTGGGGGGTGGGGGGCTTCGCTCCATGAGGGTTTTATCTCCCAGCAGCACCTTGGGCTGTGCTCAGACCGACCTCCGCAGCTCTGTAAATCAGAGCCTGGGCTTTGACAGCATGTGTGCAGCCTGTCACAGACCAGCAGAGGCAGTGCGTCAGTGAAACAAAGCGGCTCTTACACGCACCAGGGCCGCTCACTGGACACTGCGGGCCCAATGCTTCTCTCCTTCACAGCCTTTTTTCCCCTCTTTCTGTTAGAGCCTTTGGACATGTCGTCTTCTGTGAGTGCTTAACCCGTCAGGCCTCTCTCCAGGAACAAGCGCAGACAGTAGAAAATACACCGAAATATTTTTCTAGCTAGAGGATTTAAACACTTCCATTCCGACGTGTGAAAAGAGTGCAAAACATCGAGAGTGATGGTGATTTTAAGAGGATTTTAAAGTGTAATAATAACTCACGCAGAAAGCTCTCAATTGGCACAATATGCTGTATTGTAATGTCAGTAAATAAAACAGGGGCGAATTTGTCAGTGTTTAAAATCTTTTTTCCATCCTGGAGTGCTGCAGTGTAGCAACAATAACAATTCCGTTCTGCAATAGGTAAACTCAAAAACGAATTGGTTTAATTAAATGCTAAGGAGCTCAGGTAGTAAGACTCTCCGCTGTAAATAAACTGTGGGTGAAATCCACCATCTTGCTTATTGTAATTTGTTGCTCACATGGCTGGGTGTCCTGGTAGGCTGAATACATTTTGAAATTAATGCACACCACTAGGATTATCTGGGACACCTGTAAATAAAACTGAATAGTAAATGCCAGTATTACAGAAAACACATATACAACAGATTTAGTTATTTGTGCTAATAAAAATAAACAAAACAAAATTAATAAAAAATATTTAATTTGTTTAAACAGCCAGCCAACATTTTTTTCACCAGCCTTGTCTCTTTCTTCCCCCTGTTCTTTCTTTTCACTGGGCCTCTCTCTCTATGCTGTTATTTTATTTTCACCAGTCCTGTCTCTCTTTCAATCATACACTTTCACAGGCACAGTGGCAGACAATGAATAGACAAACTTTTATAATGCTGTGGTATAACAACCTTAACCCCTGCCCAACCCTAACCTTAGCCATAAGTAACCAACCCTAACCTTAACCATAAGTAGCCATAAGTAAGTAAAGCTTTTTGACCTTTGGCATTTTTAGTTATTTGATTTCATTCACGTGTTTTTATAAAATCAAAATTATCTGTGTGGAGAGTGAAAAAATGTTACTGCAAGTTGAAAGGTTACAGGTTTATATCAGATTGTGGGTAGATCTGGTGCCACCGGTGTAATAATTACAAACAGTCTAACCTCAGATTACAAGTGTCACTATTTGCAGAAGCCCTGTGTGAATAATTAAGGATCAATAAGGATACCCCTGATTCAGCGGATTATACAACCACCTCTCCCAGCAATAACCCCAAGTAGTCTTGTATTTACTTTCTGTATGTCTCAATGTCTCTCACACTTTGGTTTTACATTTATTCCGTTGATAAATTTTATTACATTATATACAGTATTTTCATTATATTATTTAGCATGATTCTCCTGAGGTCTTACTACAGCCTCTCATGGGGTTGTGGCCTGGACTTTGACTTAGTGATTCCAAAACCTTCATTCTTTTTCAGACATTCAGCTGCTGTACTTGGAATCATTGTCCTGTTGCATGACCCTGTTTCAGCCAAGCTTTATCTATCACACAGATGGCCTCACATTTTCCTCTAGAATACTTTGGTATAAAGAGGCTTCAATGACTGCAAGCTTCCCAGCTCCTTTGTATATGAAACAGCCCTCCGCTGTCCTCCTAGATGGTTGCTGTTAGGGTCTCCCCTGTTTGCCCTTCCATGAAAGCTATACCCCTGCAGCCTTTTTTTTATCGAAAAGTCATAAACTTTAAAATGTACCATAGTATCCAAGGCCCCGTGACCCTGACCAGAGTAAGTGGATGGAAGATGAATGGATGGATATTAACCAAGGTCTGTAGGTCACTGGATGTTCCACTGAGGATTATACTGTCTGACCTTACTAGGAAACCTGCTGCTGAGAAGACTGGCACCTGTCTTGTGTGCTCTTCCATTCTAAATAATCCGTCTTACTGTAGAATGATGGATTTTAAAGAGTGTGCAAAGGGTCATATAATGCTTCAGAGATTGATTAATAGTAACAATTCCTTCTCTGAGATAATTTCTGATGTCAGTTCTGCAAACTGAACACTCCAACCCACCAAACTGCTAATAATTCCACTTTTGTTGAGATGGTCAAGCATTTTGATGATCAGCTAATCAGGTGCATTTGATTGGTAACACCTGGCTGCTAATTAACTTGGTAATTCCTCTGGAAGCAGTGAGGGAGTGCTTATTTGGGGGGGGGGGCGGGGGCCGGGCGCGCGGGGGGGGGGGGGGGGGGGGGGGGGGGGGGGGGGGGGGGGGGGGG
>JABFDZ020000034.1:261402-272884 GCA_019775955.2 Pollimyrus isidori | reverse complement strand
TCCGATATCAAGGGGCACTTCTTGGGAACCCCCGGCCTGTTATTTCATGGGTAATTCCCCGTGCATCCCGGCGGTTTTGGGGTTTTCCCCCCCCCCCCCCCCAACCCCCACCTGGCTTCTGCAGTTTTGCTTGCATCTTGTTGAATAAATACTGACATAGTGAAATCTGTGTTGTGGCTAGATTTGTCTTGTTTCAGAAGTTGATGAGAACCAGATGAATATTATGTCCTGCTATGCAAACACCATTATATTAAAGGAGGGTGCATGTTCTTTTTCATATTACTGTATATAGAGATATATTCTTAGCTTTCTGCTTAAGTCTTGCACACATCGATTCCATCAGGTTTGTAAATGACTCTAACACCAAAAACATTGCAGAACACTCAGACAAAGGGAGGATATGAATCCTACTCTTGTCTTTAGTCTCAGCTTCCTGGCTGCGACAGCTTCATTTTAGCCGGAGCCCCTGGACCACGAGGTATAAATAATCCACCACCACAGATACGAGCTGCATCTCCACGTGTTCATCCCACTTCTCATGCCATACATGCTGACTTACATTATGAATGAGTTTGTTTTTTTTTTAACTCATTGACCTAGTAATAATTCCTGGTGACGGTTCAGATTAAATTTAGTAGATTCCAGATGCTGGATTTTGTTGTTGGCTCTTAGAGAGGGGTTAGTATTGATTGTGAGACTTTTAACCCTGACCCTAACCCTTCATACAGCTAAAATATGCAGGTTTTGATTGGTGGACCTTGGCTTCTTCTTTGCCTTCCTAACTGTTCTTTTTCCTCTGAATGGGGATTGCTGATGGGTGGAAAAGCAGCTAACATGTGTGCTAACTCATTATTATACCCAAGTCAACCAGGAAGTGACAGAGAGTGCACTACACAGTTCTCTTAAAACCGAGACTAAATAAGTTATATTTATTTTTACATTTGTTAATGTTTGGTTTTATTTAAATGAATGTATAGGTATTGGTTCTGCCACCTACAGCTTCGAGAATAATAATATTACTCAATAAAAACAAAATGTGTTGCTTTAATTGGAATATAAATATACAGTTTTCCTATAAATCATTATTTATGGTGATATGTTTATTTTCTAGCTCTTCTTATTTGTCCCTATGAAGGGTTTGGATACCGCTGGTCCTGACTATACATACATGTCAACAATGCACATTATTGTAAAATATGTTTGTTTATAAAACAAGATCATGAAAACTTCCAAAAAAAAATCTTTTAGTATCGGTCTTTTTAAAGCCATTCACTCTCTCTGCTAACACTGATATGTATCGTCTAGGTTTTTGTGCTGTTAAACAGGTTGTCCCTGAGCATTGCCGCTATAGGCTGATGGCCTTGAGCAGACAGCGATGCACAAAGACTCAAGGCAGAATGCAACATCGACTGAAGAGCTCCCACTTCAAAGGCCAAAAGGGTGAAAGTCTGGGGTTTAATGGGGATGTGCAATGTGGGTTTATCATTCAGAATTAAAACACATCAAACGTAGGCTGAATAATTTAGCTGTGACAAATGTGTAATTAAGAAAGATTTTATATTCCCTGTGCTTATGGAAGGAGGACAAAGGAATTTTATATTGCCCTGTGCTTAAGGAGGTGCAGTTTTTAATTACACTCCCAGTATGGTGACACTGTTTCCGATGCTAAATCTGAGTGTCTTATTTCATGTGATGTTTTGGAGGGACCCTCTCCTGCATAGGCTGTCTCTGGTCCATTTAACTGGAAGACCTTCCTCAAAGTGACTCGTGTTCAGTTTCCTACAGGCGTAACGTAAAACTTTAATTGAAACAGCTCTTCATGCACAAAAGCTACAGAAATAATGTTGCATAAAAATAAAACAAAATGATATTGATTTTCTGTAGATATTGTAATATTATACATGTTTTAGTCCTTCTTGTAATGGGTGAGAGGAACTTCTCTATAGGGATGGGTTCCTCCCCAGTTGTTGCTGGTAACTTTAGGTATGGAGACATAACAGTGTCCTGTGACCCAGGTTGCCACCTACTGAGATCAATAGAGATTTTGTTGTTCAGTATGAAATTTAATATTAGCAGGAAAAGATGACCTTCATATAATTGAGAGAACAACTGATTTCATTTGAATACTTCAGATTCCCCAATAAATAACTCAAAATCTACACAAACAAAACATACCTCTTCTTTCCCAGTGTAAAATCCACCCAGCTGACCCTATTTAAACCATAACGAGGTGCTTAGTGCAACAAGGGTCATCTGGGTTCCATTACTTGAGCATTTTTTGGTCCAGGACTGATGACCAATTACCATGGAGACATAATTGCTCAGTTTAACACAGTGCTTTCTTGTTATTGTGTGGCCGTCAGCCAAGTCGCTACATGTAAATGTAACATTTTAGCATGTGGTGCATAGCACTTTGCTTTTAGGCCAACTTAATATGTCAAGGTAACAGAAAAGGATGAATGGGATTGAAATGTGGATTATGTAGTACAGTATGGAAAGTTTATGGAATAGGGATGGGTGAATAGATGATTCTTATTTAGAGAATTTATCATTTCTTCCTGTATTTATTGCTATATTTATGCCAGGCGCAATTAATTTTGTTTTCATTGACTTATATGAATGACTGAATCAGAGACATGCAGCCCGTCCACAGAATTAAGGCGCTTATTAATTTTCCCTTGTGGGTATTGGGAGAGGAACTTAAATCAAGGGCTAAATCCATACTGTCCGTTAAAAAAAGCCATTACTTTGCTTAACTGTGATTTCATATTAGCTTTAGCTTGAATTGTGTTTGCCACTGAAAACAAGAAAACTGGAAGAAAAATTCAAGTTATGTAGGAACGGAAAGAAAAATTGAATGAGGCCAAATAAATTGCCGTGCACTTGGTTAAGGGAAATTAATTGCAGGGCATGTATTAAAACAGGCTGAATTTCTAATTCAGTTTACATATTGGGAGTTGTAGCAGAAACAGTCATCAACACAAACTGAATTAACCTCCATGAACGTGACCGTTGGGCCAGTACCGCAATTTCTTTTTCATCATTGTGAATTTTGTTTAATAAAGGGCCACGCTCAGGGCTCACTGACAGGCACCATGTTTAATGGCTTATTTGCCATTTAATAGCTATACTGCAGCAGGGTGGCAATTAACACTGAAAGCCACGCTAACAAGAATGGCTTCGGATCCCATAAGAGGTGTATTTACACTGACATGCAGTCACATAGCTCACACATAGCCCTGGACGCACATGCCCTTACAGGCATCCTCCGTTGACATGGAACTTGCACCACAGTAAACAGCCAGTGCCTTAGGATTGCTGCTTTGCCATGATACCCTATTTGGGGACTAAAATCCCTTCCTCGGGACATTTAGTGGCGATCCATCCATCTTCCAGCACCTTATCCAATATCTAGTGTGTATGTCATCTTATACTTGTATGTGTGATATAAGAGAAACTCTTTCAGTAACTCACGATTTACTCTTTGCGCAGGGTTCCTTCTAACAGTACATGCATTCATTATTCCCTAATTTAATTTGCCTGGCTTATAGTATAAAGCCGCATAGTTGTCCCAGTGTGTCACTGGATTATTCTTCTGCTCAGTTTTAAGATTTAGGTCTGCTCCGTAATCTCTCTGTGCAGGCAGCCTCCCCCCCAGTTCCCCCCGCTCTCTCTGCCTGCCCGCATGCCATTGCTCAGGCATTGAGGTGTTGCTGACCGCGGTGCTGCTGCGAGCCTCTCGCCTCCAAATTGCTAGAATGTTCATTTCATGGTTCATATAAGCTGGTCTCCATTTGTCAGGGTGCCGTTAGCGTGGGCCTTTATTTCCTTAACCCTTTCCTTTACAAATGATAACAAATCAAAGACACGTTTTGTTGTCCCCGAGGCGCCTTTCCACCACCGCTGTTGTTTCGCTTAAGTGGGAGAGGCGTGCGTAGAATGGAGAGGCTGGTGAAATGTCAAAACGTCCTTGACAACCGCTGCTAACGTTATTTCTCTTTTGAGAGCCACTGCAGGATCATGAGCCAGCTGACCAAGAGAAAAGAAAATGAACAGTGCTCATGCAGCTGAACCTGTGCTATACTTTATATGTCAGGTATAAAATGTTAGAGAGCTTGACGTTTTATTTTCACTGCGGACTGTGCGAAGTGGACATATTTTATTGTATTTATTGTGTTTCTCACTCAGGAATTGCCATCCAGCCTTCTTTGAGACTGCATTAAATAGCACAAGTATTCTGATATGATTCCTTCTACTTACCTGCTCAGAGCCATAAATAAACCTGCGAGGACAGGAAGTAAGCTAAGGTTTGCTACACCAGCATTCTCGTCACTTGCATCCGCTATCGCTTGCTCTCTGGTGTCCTTGATTCACACTGTTGCCTCTCCCAGTTCCAAATTGTCCTTCATGCCAAACTGGCTTTGTGAGCTATATGCCAAACGCTAAGTAAATGTGTTTTTCAACCTTTCAACCCGTCTGCCCATCCCCATCCCCTTCTCCAAGCCGGCAGGCCTCCTTCGCATCAGCAGGCCTTGTCTGTCTCCTTCAGCGCTAGCTGCTTTGCTTTCTTTTCCACCGTCATCTGCTGTCACCACTTGGAGGCCTCGATAAATAACCCTGCACTGACGCCCTCGAGCCCGGCTGAATTGCATTTGTTAAAGCATCACCTGCAGCGGGAAATTTATGCTTTTGCTCCTGTCCCTGGGGGCCTTTGGTTTGAAATGGCGAGGGCCTAAAGTGTCAGCAGGCCCTTCACCTATCCAGAGCTGTTAGGCCTGCAATGGACAGACCCCTTTGCTGTTTCATAAAATATCACAGACTACAGGGGATGTTTCTGCTACATTCAAGGAAACAGAGTTGTTTGTTTCAGTAAAGCAGCAGAAGAAAACATCCCCCGGAAGTCTAACTTTCAAAGACACGTAATTTCCTTGCCGTGTTCCTCAACTGGTTATTCCTGGAGTCTGAAAGTGAACAGGACACACACCCTCTGATGAATATGCACCAGTTTAGCTGTTACAAAAGAAGGAACTTCATTAAAAATGAAAAAGAGTTTCTTTTTTGGTTCCACTCTGCTGCTCTGGAGTGTAGTAAAATGAAGAATCCCAGATGACCAGGTAGAAGTCTTCTCTCTGAAATTGCCATTATCCAGATGGCACTGTTAACAATTAAGCCAGTGCATTTTCCATTTTATAATTGACTCCATAGGCTATTAGGCAGGTTGGCACAAGGTTGGGTCTGGGAAACTTGTCCAGATGTTCTCCTGCAGACAGCCCTGCGTCAAGTGGAAGATTTATTTCTGGGACTGCAGGTTGCGGGTTTGGATGCATGTGGTGGGTCCTGGGCTGCGTGCAGATGGACTGGGGGCTGGGCGGGGTAGAAGTCAGACTCAATTAAATCAATGTCTGTATCACTCCTTATGGCCTCATCCCTCCATGTAAGACCTTGAGGTAAGAGGCTTTATAGAACCCTCATATTTTGTTATTATTATTATGATTATTATTATTATCATTATTGTTGTTGTTTTTTGTTAATAATAATAATCATAATAATCATAATGTATTTTGATGCTTTGCATTCTGCCTTTTACATGTGTGTGCATGCATTTTTGTGTGTGTGGGGGCATGTGCATGTTCTGTGTGTGTGTGTGTGTGTATGCACGTGGACAGATACATCATATTACTGTTAAGACTGGGTCACCATTAATGACATGAAATGTGTTGGACAAGAGAAGACACAGGGTCTCTCAGCATTGGAGAAGAAGTAAAACATGAAAAGAAAGTCATTAATGAGGGAATGCATGCGTATGTTTACATGGGTGGGGTGGGGGTCGTGTAAGCGCCTGCATTGCACTTTGGAGGAATGTATAATCCATTTCTATATAATCCCTTCTGTGGAAACTACATTTAACTGTCATCTTCACTTCTGAAAAGGTGATTAAAGGAAGTGTGTCTTCTTTTGAGATTTCGGTTATGGATTGCACATTTGCATAGTGGAGATAGGCAAAGAAGAAGAAAGGTTTGATTCCCGTGCTCTAATACACACAGACATTGTCAATTACTATAATGAAAGCGCATTTCAGCACTCTAGCTTTTCATCCTCTCATTGGTTGGTCCATTTTTCCTTCTCTCTTCTTCACTTCTCCATTTGTCCAGTTGACAGATTCTCATCTCAAATGACTGAAATAAGTGTTTCAATGAACAAGCATATATACATTTAACAGAACATAACTGCCTGTAACACGATGGCAAAATTCTTATACGTAGCCAGTAAATAAAACAACATAGGTAAGTAACCATTGTTCTGCTTCCCACTACTTAGACTGTTAGTTACATCACATTTCAATGTTTTTCCTCATTTTTCACCTTTACATTTTGGCTTCATTAAGTAGGGCTGACATGGTAGCCTTTTGGCTTGCACTGTTAACTCACATGCGCGTGTGAGGAGTTTGCATGTTCCCCCCATGTCATTGTAGTGTTTCCTCCAGGTACTTGGGTTTCCCCCCACAGTCCAAAAATACACTGAGGTGAATTTGAGTTACTGAATTTCCCGTAGGTGTCCCTGTGTGAGGGACTTGTGTGTGTTTTTGCCCAGTGATGCATTGGTGCCCCATCCTGGGTTGTTCCCTGTCTTTTACCTATAGGCTCCAGGCCCCCAATGACCCTGAATTGGACAAGCAGGTACAGAAAATGGATGGATGGCTTGATGAAGTAACCAGTATTGATTTTTTAATATGTCATCCTTTGGTATATTACAGTCACAGTAAGGCTTTATGATGGCATTCTCATCTGTGTGTTCTGTTTATCCAAGTATTTATATTGTCATTTATTGTGTTCGTGAGTACTGCCAGTACCAGGTTCAGCATTTTTGTGTCACCTGCAGCAGCTTTAATCAATATAAAAAAAATTTCAATATTTTGATGGTTCTTAATGCATATACTGTTGTGGGGAAATTATCTGGATTTTGTTTGAAAGGTCCTAAAATGTGATCTGATCTTATAATAAATAACGACAGTCTTATCCAACAAACAACACACAAATCATTTTACATTACCACATATTTATTGAACAGATGATCAGTCAAGGTCATTGATGGAAAACGTTTGTGAATCTATAGGATAATGACCCTTTTAAGGAGGGTAATTGGAGTCTGGTGTTCCAATCAGGTGTGGGTTTGACCTATAAAAAAGCCACACAATTTTAGTTACCTGCTTTTCACAACAGAATTCTGTTGAAGTGTTATATGGCCCAATCAAATGAAAGGCCATCAAATTAATGAGATCAAATTAATTTAGAGGGCATCAGAGGATATGTTGCAGTTCATAAGATTAGTGGAAGTGTCCACAGTCAGAAAGACACAGCACTGTTGCTCCACTTCATAGTTGTGAGTGTCCTACAAAAATCAGTGCAAGGGAACGATTTACAATCCTCAAACAATTGACAAAGACCCTTGCCTGACAGCTAAGTATCTGATGACACTTGATAGTGTCTGTGATCATGAAAGAAGCTCCTTTCAGACTTGCACTGCCACCCTGAAATTCTCTAGACATTACCAGAAGGGCTGTATGTGTGAACTCAAATGTCCGAATCAGTTGTACCGGACAATAAAAGGACTTCCCAGTAAAAAGGCTGGGTAATTTCTGATTGACCCCCATGTGTTACTGGAACAAGGAGAATTCTAGTGAATTTACTGTGAATGAGTGGGCATGTTGATTTCCTTTCTGTGAGTCGACTGGCATTGAAATGAAAGAAAAAAAAACATTTAAGAATGAAGAAAAAGGGTCATTTACACGAAGACCCCAGCAAACATGACTAAATACCTCACCTTTAATGTGCTGTAAACAGAACACTGGAATTTCTATAGTGTACTTTTTGCATCATGTCCTGCTTCTTGTATGTTCTACCCAAGCCCCACCTCTTATCTAAACCAGCCAGATTTTTTTCAGTAGGTGTGAATGTGTCTGACACAGACAATCTTTGGTTTTGTGTCATGTGTGTGAATGAGCAGCTCTGGAAAATGTGCTTCATGTGTGAAAACGGCTTAAAGAAAAACACACTGAAGCAGTGTGGTTTTGAGCAAAAAGGCTTGAAAATGTTCCAGATGAATGGTGTCATCTGATGCCTTTCATGGAGTAGAGAATCTGATGTCATATAACCAATTGATTGTTTGAAATTTTGATTGTCATCATAGTCTGTTGTTGGTAGCAATTGTTAGTTGAGGAGGGATTATGGTATTGGACTCATGGACTCATTTGGCATGACCCAACAAGGAAGAGACCTACATCACACTGGCACATGCCATATATGCCTGCCCAAATATCCCCTTTTATATATTTTAAAACAGTATTTCTCAATCTGATCCTCAGGGACCCACCGGGAGCTGTGAGGGAGCAAAAATGTGGACTGTCTGTGGGTCCCGGAGGGCTGGGTTGGGAAACTCTGCTTTAAAAGGCTTCAGGGAATTCCTCAAACCTTCCTCAGGCTGCCCTCCTGCTGTTGGAGAAGCAGAAGTGGCTTTGAACATCTGCAGGCACTTGCTGATTGATGGCTTCTTTGAGGTGACATCTAGGCCGGTTCTCTATACTGCCGTTTCCTTCCGTTTTCATTTCCCTCTTTGCACTTGCCGTTTCCTCATATTCTTTGCAGCATTTTTTTGTTTTCCAGTAGTTCACTTTCCTCTAGCAGTAGTTCCTTTAAGTTACCAAGCTCTTTTTGGGGGCAGTTTGGAAGTTACCACGCCGTACACTTACATTTGCTTCCTTCTCCACCCGACAGCTTGTTGTTTGTCACTGTCGTATGTTTTTCATGTCAAACATGACGTTCCAGTAAGACTAGTCTCTGATTGGTCATAATGGGAGATTTTCAGGATACCTCAAACAATAGCAATATTCCCATCCATAAATTCTTCAGTGATAAAAATGACATGCTTCTTTATTCTACACTTGCTTTTCTGCTTCCTATCAACTGCAGCTGAACAATTAATCCTCAGAGCATGATGTGAAGGTAAACCCCATCTTCAAGGAAACCAGCACAGCCATCTTCACGAACCTTCTGCAGGGTTCTATGAGAACGTTGTATGTCGGACCACTGCTGTGATTTCAAATCAAGGAATAAAGCAAGGCAAAGGCTCAAAGGGAACATTTTCAGATGTCTGCTGCTGTCTGCTCACATCCAGGTCTCACTGCCCATAGCACAAACTGCCTCTTCCCATTGATTAAAGTAGCACCACTTGTTCTTTTGCTGTTTTTGTTTTGTTGTTGGGTGGAGGATATGTGATGAATTGATGAGACCTGTCCGCTAGTGATTTGACTGGAAGCAGCAGGTGTTTCTGCCCGGGGAGATGGTGTACAGCTGATCCATCTCCCAGGCATCCGCAGATCCTGTGTCGTCAAAATATTCCAAAGATACGTGAGTCTCAATTTGCATGTGAGGAAGATCATCTTCATAGTCTTATCGTACTGGCTTCCATTTTAGCATCTTGTCTCCTCCAGCAATTTTTCAACTGATAGTTATGGAGGGGGCACAATATGATGCCTGTCCTCGCCCCTCCCCCCACTGCAATGGGAGGAGCCTTTGCTGGCCTTTAACAGACACAAGCAATGCACCACTGATAACCATGGAACCAAATCCATTTCTAATGATGTCCTTTTGTGTGGCTGGAGTCCCGCATGGTCTCAGTGGTTCTGCTTCTTTCATTCTTGCCTTTATGTAACAATTGCAGCAGTACCTGGTATATATGGTCTATCTGAAGCTTTAGCCATTCTGTTCATTGCCCTTATTGTTGTTTGGTGGTACCTGTGTTCTCTTGCCTTACATGCCTTTGTTTTGCATCTCCCAGGTTTTGGACGGTACACATACTGTAGGGGTGTGCATCCACCCCCTCAAACACACCTCTGAGTGTCAGGGTCTTTAAGGTACCTTAATTGGAATGAAAACATCAAGGACACCTTATTTCCTTTATGGCTTCCTTTCTTTTATTTGCCCCCCCATCCTCTGCTGTTCCATTCCCTGTCCCTTGATTTACTTTGCCCCCCCACCACCCCCCACCTTAATCTCTCTGCCATTCTCCTGCTCTGTGCTCTGTATAATGGTGTGTGTGGAAGTGGTTTATCTGTGGCAGTCATTCAGGGCTGGTGCAGACTCACACACAGTCACACACACGCACACACAATCACATACATGCACACACACAGACACGCATGCACACACAAGCGCGCACAGACACACACAGTCACACACATGTACATGTACACACAGTCACACACATGTACACACTGTTGCACACATGCACAGTCGCATACACTAACACAGTCGCATACACAAACACAGTTGCATCCACACAAACGCAGTCGCATACACACGCTCGCACACGCACAGTTGCATATATGCACGCACAGGCGTGCACACAAACACACATGCACATACACACATACATGCGTGCACACACACATGCACAAACACACTCGCACACACAGGTAACTGTGCAGTGATATATTTTAATTACAGATTTAGTCAGAAGTAATTAAGGTTTTATATCAGGGGATGCATCTCAATGCCTCCTCCTCAAACACACCTCTTACAGTCAAAGAGGGGAATTTTATTCTTAATTTAACTCTACAGCTTACACAGCTTTTTCCTATTGGCCTGCATTTATTTTCAAATCAGCATAAAATAGCATGTGCTGCACTTAAAATTAAGTACTAAAACATAAATTTGCAATAGTGAGAATTCAGACCAAGATAAGCATTTAGAAGACGGACGGACGGATGGATGGATGGATGGATGGATGGCAAGCAGCAATTGAGATTGCTAATTTTTTAAATTCTAAGTGAGCATTCTTCAAAGAAAAGAATTTGTGCTCAAGAGATCGATAAAGTTCATAGATATTTTATGCAAACTCAATTTTTAGAGAGGAGAGGGAGAGTTTAAACAAAATGCAATCAGTATACTAAATAAAAACTAAGGTGAAGATTTAGAGTGGATGGAGTGTATGCTGTAGTATGGTTGGTGGAGCATTAGCAGTGGTTAGGCGCCCAGTAAGTTGTAATAAGATGAGGGTACCCCACACTGTAATGAGGTGTGCTCAGGTGGAGATGCTATACCTTGTATGATGCTGGAGTCTGCTAGAATAAGGTGGAAATAGTGCCCACTGTAATAAGTTGGTACCTGCCACTGTAAAGTGGAGTGGTGAATGCGGGAGGTGGATATGGTATGCCATGTAGTAAGCTTGAGTATAGGCTGGAGTAAGGTGGACATGGTATACCCTGTAATAAGGTGGAGGTAGTATAGGTTGGAGTGCAGTGTAGGTAGTAGACACAGGAGAAAGGTAGTGATAGTAATAAGGTGAAGATAGTATACCGAGTAGTAAATTGGTTTACCATGGAGTTGGGTGGAAGTGGTATACCCTATAGCAGGGGTGTCCAACTCCGGTCCTGGAGAGCTACTATCCAGTAGGTTTTTTGCCCCACTTGGTCTCTGATGAGCCA
>JABFDZ020000034.1:244516-254975 GCA_019775955.2 Pollimyrus isidori | reverse complement strand
ATATAAAAACTAAGCAAAAACTTGTCTTTCAGGTTCATTTTCTTGTACAGTTTGTCTGGTACCACTGCAGCTTTTTAGTGGGTTTTCTAAGGCACTTCTTCAGTCTCTGTCTCCTCTCCTGCTCTCGTCATCTCCCTGTTTGGTTTGTGCCCCCCCCCCCCCCCACAACATGCCCCCCCATTTACCAGGCGGCTTTATTAGTCAGCCTGCTCAGTGACGGATGCGGCCCCCTGCGCCCGCACATTCACGGCACGCTGATCTCCGCTAGCTAGCACCCGCCATATACGACATTAATCCATTTACGCTTCTCATATTCATTAGGGCGCATGTGATTTGATTCCTGCTGCATGTGGCACGCTATGTCGCCCGGGGAGGCATAGCAAAGCTCACAGCCTTCAGCCTGTGATTTATTGCCTCTTTTTAGGCGACCTGCTTGGTATTTAGTCGAGTCTCATTCAGAAACCTGAGCCACCAGAATCGGTTCTGATGCCAAACTCTTTCAGGCCTGAGTTCAGGAAGCGGATTCTGCCATGAGGGCTGACTTAGAGAAATGGACGGGTGTCCTACACGTACATTTTCATACCACCCTTTAAAAGAGTTTAATTATATTTGATTTGGTGAATTTGTTCACAGTAAAGGCCTTATAAGACCACTGTTAATGTTTGGCAAAAAAACAACATAATGCCATGCAGTAGTTTGTGTTCTATATAATGAACGATTATGCATTCTGACTGAGGTGCAGGTTAATCTTAATTCTAAGATATTAGGTTACATGAAAATGGTGCTGCACCCCAGTCATGGTGTAAATTAATGTGCAGTATATGAACGTGTGTGACACATGCAAAGCAGGCACTCGAGGAGCAGTGACTGAAAGGGAATCGTCCGGGTGCAGTCTGCACACTCTGTCAGAATCAGTCAGCTAGCAGTGTTTTGGAATGGTGGCCAGTCAACAGGAGACACTGGCATTTAGCTGGAAACTGGCCAAAGCACTTTCAGCACTTTGAGCTGATGGGGACGTAACATGCATCTTAAAAGCCTTGTTAACAATGAGCAATAAAAATAACGATAAAGAGAAACACATATAAGGTTAATATGCTAATAGCGTATCTGTGACATTTTTCACAAATTGAACCATTTTTGCAGTTTGCATAAGTGTAAATAATAGAATATTCTCCTGTCCTGTGCTATTCTGTTGTTGTGATCAGTTTTATGTCTAAGAATTGGGAGTGTCTGTAAATGTCCTGACAGCAGGTTTGGCTGCATTACTCTGTCATTTGGCAATAAAATATCCAGTGAAAAGACGACATGATATCGCAGTGGCCTTAGCTGCCTCCCCTAGGCTGTGGGAGCCCCTCTGTGAGTACTGTAGCATTGCACTAGAAAAAAGGATTGCCGATATGAACTGAAGTGAACAAAAAACAACCAAAACAGCACACTGTGAGTTCACTAGTCCATTTCAAGTGTGGGAAAGGGTCACATTCATTTACTACAGCAGTCTTTGTGTGCTATCGTCCCAATCTCTATCTAGACCTTCAAAGTCCTGAGACTCAGAAAGACACACGTCTATCACCGCATCTCAAATAAAAAATTCTTCGAAAAAAATATTTACAGAAGAGAATGGAGAATGGCTTTTCTCGTCGTGTACTCACAGATCCGCCCTAAATTGTTACTGCAGCCTTTTTTTGTCTTTCCGTGTAATGAATGATGTGACACGATGCCAGGTTTTCACATCTGTCGCTCTCCAGGACTTTTCCGTCAGGGGTGCAGCTAAACAACCTTTATTTTTATCATCCATCTCCTTGGTGACACCGATTAAGGCAGGAAAATAAGTCTCTGGAAGCGGGACGTGCAGCTTGCTGGGGAGGCCGGCCGCCTGCAGCTCCATCCCCTACCCCGGCCCCGTCCGGTGTGAGAACCTCCCCCCTGCTCTCTGTCACGGGAGGGATGACAGTCATATCACCTCCACCCCTTAATGCGCTACCCCCCACTTTACCGCCGAGTCTCTCCATTAACCATTTCCTCTTTCTTCTCATCTTTGATGGTCCATCCATCATTTTAGAGAGTGTATCTGTCTGCTTTCCTTTAACATACCTTTAAAACCTTTCTCTCTTAGTGTTAAAAATCAGGCCGCGCAGCCATCCTCCCAGATATACTGTCTGCTTTCCTACTTTTTCTCTTTTTAATAACACATGGCTGTTAATCCCCTGCTTTCCGGGATATTGGAGGCCGGCGTGAGAGGCTTGCTAATTGATGCGAGTGGAGCTGACATGCTGGATAATACACTGTGCAGGTTTATTCTCAGCTGTGACACAGCAGCCCATCATAGGCCGTTATTAACTACCATGGGCTTGGTTAAGCCACCCCGGTGGGAAGCCCTGCTTCTGGTAACGCTGCCTCCGGTGGAAGGGAGGGCAGCGTGCACATTAGCAGCATCATGGTGACCCAGGCTGGGCCCTTCCGAGGGCCACCATCCCTCCTCGCGAGCTCTTGTCTTGTCTGTCTTGTCCATTAAAAAATAATTTCCCCAAAGCAGAAGGATTCAGGTCTCTGAACAGTTTGAAAGTTTCAGAAGTAAAACCGACAGCAGCGGAGTCAGACACTTGTCTTGTCTCTTGTCCTGCCTTGCTTTGTCCCTGCACTTCACCCAGAATATCTCTCTCTAATAGGTCCATGCTGAGTGTATTTCTTGCCCAGAATATTCAGAGCTAAGACTGACATTCCATACTTGAGTTTATTGATATTTATAAATTCTATTCATCAGTTCATCCACCCATCTTCCTTAACTGCTTATTCAGTAACAGGGTTCGGTGAGTTTACAACCTATTGCAAGAAGCACAGGGCACCATGCAGGGCACAACCGAGGCGAGGTGCCAGTGGATCACGGGGAACACACAGTCACACACATGATCAAACACTAATCTGCCTCAGTCACATGTCTGTAGAGTCTCTGGAGGAAGCCCGTATGGACACAGGGATGGGCACAGGGAGAACATGCAAAATCCACAGACTCAGAGCCAAGCTGGGCGTCGATCCCACAGCCCTGAATGTGTGAGCCCACACTGATAGCCATTTCCTGTGTAGTGGGGCTCCTCCCAATATAATATAGTCAGCCCTAGCATCAGATATAGCTGGAGGCTTAGCATTACTAATATAATTGTACAGAGGCCTTTGTAATACTATGTTAAAATTCAGTTTGCAAAAAAAGAAGAACATGATTTCTCAAATTTAGCAATAAAATTACAATAAAGGTAAAGGGAAGTCATATATTATAAAATGTTGGAAACATACATTGGGAACTGTGTAATGCAGAACCCTGAAAATAAGGCACTGAAATAGCTCAATGCACTACAGATGCAGATATGTTTTCCAGTATATCTAAGCCTTTGGAAAGGGAATGGACATGGGTATTATTACACTTCCTAAAAAAATGAGTAAAATCAGCAAGAATCAGCAATAATTTACAAATTGGGTTCATAGACAAGATGTCAGCCTGCCCATGATGGAGGATTTTTCTAAAGAAAATCATTGAGGCATTTGGGCAAACAAAAATCCATTGCATATTAAAATGTGACAAAATAAAAGGCTTGAGTTGAATAATACGAGGTCACCTTGTTTGAAATCAGCTCCAAGACTTTCTCTCTCATCTACGATACCCACCAATCACAGTATTCTGCTTTCTGCTTTGAGCACTGGTGCTCAAAAGCAAACTATACCAATGTGTTTGGCTCAGTGGTAGGTAGTTTTAGAAATCTGCTAGTTCAAATCCCATGGAGAGTGAAGTAATTATATCATCGTTGGGTCCTTGAACAAGGCTGGCTGTTAGTGGCAAAAATGTTCACGGGTGCAAGAATACTTGCAGGCTATAATCTTCTCATAGTTTTGTTTCCTCCCTGTGTCATATGCTCACTAGGCATTGGTTAGGCATGGATCTTCCTACTCCATTTGAATGATCAGCCCATGTGATCAGTTTCTCTAGCTTGGGCTATAGGCCAGGAATGCAGGTGTGGTGCAGGCCATCACATAAAAACACAGAACAGGGCTCCAGGCAGAGCCGACTTCTTCAGCTGCCTCGTTAGACCAAGTTCTCTGAGTGATAAAGTAAGTGCGGACTGCTCGGTCTTGTGAAATCCGCCCCAAGCTGGTGCTTATCCACAGAAAGTCACATCCATCATTTGTAGCACTCGTCCAATCAGACTCTAAACGAGACCTGTTACAGGCTTGACAGAGTGCTGCCTTCACTGAGGTAAGCAGGTGTGGCTTTATATACTTTGCTAGACATAAACCCAAGTTAAGTTGGAAGTGAAGCTTGACAACTTCGTCTTATTGCTAGTGGTTGTAGTTAAATTTACAGTATGCCGCTTCCCATAGTGACAGTTAATGTTTTTAGTAGTGATGCTACAAATAAACCAATAGATCGATATATCTACCCATTTTGCATAATGCTTATCTAAGACAGGGTCTTGGAGCTTAATTTGCAATGAAATGCATACTACTGCTGACCACAGTACTCATCCGCCTATCATCCACATAATCATGATGATGTCCACTTCCTATATCAAATGTCACATACTATCAATTCAAGCTATGCACCTTAATCAAAATTGCATCAACAGGTCCCAAAACCACACTGAACACAAAATATGTTGTCCATGGCCATAAGTACTACGCTGCCTGTTCTTGAGGGTAATTGTGTAATATATTAACAACTGTAATTTTATAAAAGCATACATGGAAAGCAGTGGAAACACCTAATAAGTTATCTAATACCTAATAAGTCCTAAACTATGTGTAGGGGGAAATTGAACTACATGAACATCCATTTCTCTGAGGCATGAAGGATATTTGTTTAGCAGTGTATAAGGGGACATTATGGTCTTGGATTATGGGAACATCATCGTGGAACAATGTTTGGACAATGGGGTATGCTTGGTCCCTTAAAATGGGCTCATATTTCTTGGATGTTTATATGACCAATCAGAGCAATCATCAGACCGAATTACTCCCATGAAATGACTGCCTTTACCAACACACATCTGGATGTTGGGAAAAGGATGAAAGATGATGCATCAGACCATATTAATTTTTACCATTTCTCAGGGTCCAGGTTATGTGTCTTTGCACATTAGCCTTGGACATAAGCATTTTTGAATGGAAATACTGCGATAAATTCCAGCTTTGCAAAGCTCACAATGTACAGCTTTTGTTGAGGTGCTGACACAAATCTGTGATTGTTTTTGAGGCTGTATCTTTGTGTTTGTAATTGAGATTTAGTTACTTCAGAGTCAAAGCCCTTTTAAAGTGGTTTTCTTTTACGTACATCCTGCTATGCATATCAAGTCATTTAAATGCATATATTGGGCTGCTTGTGGAGCAAAATAAAATATGTTGAATTGCTCTTTGCTTCTGCATAACTACACGGCCGTATGCATATCCTGTAGAGACACAATATACCTCCTGTTGCAGTGCTTGAGAAAGCGTGTCGTTATTATAAACACTGCACTAGAAGGAGTGATCTTCAGTGTCACGCACAGAAGGGCCCTCTTCCCGCATCTGTGATTTTCAACGAGTCCTGGAAGTGTTTTTCTGAAGACGCTCAGAGGTTCTTCCCTTGGCTTTGTGGATCTTGCAAACAGCCGTGCGTTTGTGCCGACCGCGTTGTGCTTGGCTCTTGCTTTTGATGAAATTCCAAAGTCTGTCAGTCAGGCTCCATCTTCTGTATGGCTAGAAAAAACAGAGTCAAACAGCAGATTCTTATATCTGCAGCAGCGCTGATCAAGGCAATACGAGCCAAAACATCAGGAAATTTTTTATAGTGAGCTAGTGCTGTTTTATCGTTCTCCCCTCTTCAGTTATCATCTCCCTAACTGCCTGTCCGAGGTTCTCCTCTTGGCAGGTAATTGCCACTGTGGTGTATGAACCTGCCGCTGTGATGCGCCAATTGACGACTCTCTCAGAGTCTTTGTTGTATAAAATGGGTCGTTTGCTCCTCACCGTATGTTACACCTTTTATGCAAGCCAGGCAAATTCAATGTCATTGTCTTGAGCAACACCCTAGGCTGATCTCTGCATCTGTGCCTTAGAGTGATCCTATTGTGATATGCATTGTATCATGAATTTTATCTAAATCTGTCAGCCACAGGAGTGTGATAGGGTTTGAGGTCAGGCCTGGGCTACTAGACCTTGTCTATAGATCTGTCCAAAATCAGTATGATGATAAATGCACATTTTTGGCTGCATGTTAATGGGTTTTAGTAGAGTATTGAAGAGTATTAACTTATGAGAATATCAAGAAAGAATTATAAAACAGTTAAACTTGCAAAAGGTAGGATTATATGTTAAAAAAGCAATCAGAATTTTTAGTCACCGGTGGGCACAGCTAACCGAAAAGTTTTAGTAACTGCTAATCCACTAACTCCAAAGTTTCGTTTGATAACACTAAACTGATAAACTGGTAAAAAATTTTGTGATAGCTAACAAGTTGTTAGCCATTAACTTTATGTGAATTTAGCTTAAGTTTATTTTCGCGCTATGAAACCCTTTAAAAATACATTGAAACATACATTTCAAGACTGAAATTTGAATATGTTGTAGTTTAGACAAAGAACTTTCCAGAAAGGGGTAGCATGCCGTGATCAAATGATACAATAACTTATGCCGCCTCTGACATCTATAATTAGTATAATGAATGGACCAATCACAGTTGTTGAGGTCTGTGTCACTATGATGCGTAGTTACATTTCTGGGAAGGTACACATCAGGCTATGGTTTAGGTTACACAACTATGTGTCATCTATGGCATTGATTTGACACTGAAGTATAAATCAGCTTTTAAGACTGTAATGTCAACTGAACCTCAGTGGTATGCTGCTAAACTGCTCCTGCGTTGACCAATCATGTTTTGTGTTTACATGCAGTCAGCGAACAGTGTGCCAGATAGACTGTTGCAGACATACTCATAACAGACAGGAACAAAAATGTATGAGTTTAGGGCTTACAATCGTTTTGATTGTTAAACATTATTTACTTTACTTGCAGAAAAATGTTAGTGGATTTACGCTAATCTGCTAACAAAAAAGTTAGTTTTGCTAATTAGCAGTTAGCACATAAACATATATTTTTTCACGTGTCCAGGTTTTATAAAGTATTGGTTATATATTTTCTCATTACAGAGTCCAATTCTGAGTGTGTATAGTGGTATGAACTTTAATTCTTGGCTGGTTTTCCCCTGTCCTCATTTTTTAACAAACCACCCTTCGTTTTCATATCTCTGACATTTTTAAAATGATTATATGGCTTTGGAGACAGTAGCTGTTTTGCCACATACACAATATAATATAATATTCTGGGATGTCAAAACCCCAGCTGTAGTGAGATTGGATCACTCTGACTGGTGCTGGTCCTTTTAGCATCAGGGCTAATCTCAAATTCAGGGAACAGGGCACACATAATTGTTCATTATCGACAGTGTTGGCTGCCTTCCTCTTCCCCACACTGGGTTTTATTATTTAACAAATGTAATTTAAAGAAGTGCACAACTGCAGGCCGGAGTGACACTCCATCCCATTCCCGCTCATTCGATTTTGCTGCGCCCCATATTCAGGGCTCCCCATCTTTTAACTGCCTGGGGAGCCATTCACCACCACCTTTGTGTCCTCCATGTCACGGAGAATGAGATGGCACCAGTGCTAGACCCGAGTGCGTTTGGGGCGGAGACTTATCTAAATGGAATATCAGCCTTGTTTGGGTTATAATGGAAATCAAGCAGTGGGCACAGGGGTCCTTCCGTGACTCTCAGGTCTGTTCTAAAATGTGCCAGATTAGAAATATAATGTGTGATTCATGAAGAAGCTTAACAATGTGCGACAGGATGATACCGCTTCCATGAAGCCTTAATAAAGGAAACAGCATGATGAGTGTCGCCTGTGAATACAGCCATTGAAGTTTTAGAGGCGATGCATCCCACTGCATATCTCTGCTCTCAGTGCTGGGGGGCAGCTCTGCATGAATTTCTTAAAAATCCCAGTAAAGCTTCAGTGCTGTTGCTTTTTTTGCGTATTGTAAACTTGGAAAGGTTTCAAATCTCACATTATTTTGGCCCTCGGTCCATCCACCCATCTTCTCTCCTGGACAGGGGGACTCAGCTGATTTGCAGGGCTCAGGGCTGGTCTGTGTCACCCTGAGTCGGATGTCACCCCTAAATGATAGAGCTGTATCATAAAAATATACGCAGACAGGTTTCAGCACAATAGTATCCACAAGATTTATTCAACTCTAGTTATTTTCCTGTAGAACAAGTGAAATCCATCCATCCATCCATCCATCCATCCATTATCTCCTGCTTATCCGAAGTCGGGTCGCGGGGGCAGCAGTCTCAGCAGGGAAACCCAGACTTCCCTCTCCCCGCCCACTTCCAATAGCTCCTCTGGGGGAATCCCGATGCGTTCCCAGGCCAGCCAAGAGACATAGTCCCTCCTGCGTGTCCTGGGTCTTCCCCGGGGCCTCCTCCCAGTGGGACATGCCCGAAATACCTCCCCAGGGAGGCGTCCAGGAGGCATCCTAATCAGATGCCTGAGCCACCTCATAAGACTCCTCTCAATGCGGAGGAGCAGCGGCTCTACTCTGAGCCCCTCCCAAATGACCGAGCTCCTTACCCTATCTCTAAGGGAGAGCCCAGCCACCCTGCGGAGGAAACTCATTTCGGCCGCTTGTACTCGCGATCTCATTCTTTCGGTCACTACCCATAGCTCGTGACCATATGTGAGGGTAGGAACGTAGATCGACTGGTGAATCGAGAGCTTTGCCTTTCGGCTCAGCTCCTTCTTCACCATGACAAACCGATGCGGTGCCCGCATCACCGCTCCATCCTTCCCTCACTCGTGAACAAGACCCCGAGGTACTTAAACTCCTCCACTTGTTGGAGGGCCCCATCCCCGACCCGGAGATAGCATTCTACCATTTTCCGGCTGAGGACCATGGTCTCGGATTTGGAGGTGCTGATTCTCATCCCAGCCGCTTCACACTCGGCTGCGAACTGTCCCAGCGAGAGCCGAAGGTCACGGTCTGATGAAGCCAACAGAACCACATCATCTGCAAACAGCAGAGACCTAATCCTGAGGTCACCAAACCGGACACCTTCAACGCCCTGACTGCGCCTAGAAATCCTGCCCATAAAAGTTATGAACAGAATCGGTGACAAAGGGCAGCCCTGACAGAGTTCAACCCTCACCGGGAACAAGTCCGACTTATTACCGCCCATGCGGACCAAGCTCTGGCACCGGTCATACAGGGACTGAACAGCCCTTAAAAGGAAGCCCGGCACCCCGTACTCCCGGAGCACCCCCCACAGGACTCCCCGAGGGACACAGTCGAATGCCTTCTCCACGTCCACAAAGCACATGTAGACTGGTTGGGAAAACCCCCATGAACCCTCCAGAATCCTGTGGAGAGTTTAGAGCTGGTCCACTGTTCCACGGCCAGGGCGAAAACCGCACTGCTCCTCCTGTATCCGAGATTCGACAATCCAGCGGACCCTCCTCTCCAGAACCCCCAAATAGACGTTACCAGGGAGGCTGAGAAGTGTGATCCCCCTACAGTTGGAACACACCCTCTGGTCCCCCTTTTTAAAGAGGGGGACCACCACCCCGGTCTGCCAGTCCAGAGGCACTGCACCCGATGTCCACGCGATGCTGCAGATGCATGTCAGCCAGGACAGTCCCACAGCATCCAGAGCCTTGAGGAACTCCAAGCGGATCTCATCCACCTCCGGGCCCCGGCCACCGAGGAGCTTTTTGACCACCTCAGCAACCTCTGCCCCAGAGATAGGCAAGTCCACCCCCAAGTCCACAGACTCCGCTTCCTCATTGGAAGGTATGTCGGTGGGATTGAGGAGGTCTTCGAAGTATTCCCTCCACCGACCCAAAACATCCCGAGTTGAGGTCAGCAGCACCCCATCCCCACCGTAAACAGTGTTGATGTTGCACCGCTTTCCCGCACGGAGCCACCAGATGGTGGACCAGAATCGCCTTGAAGCCGTCCGGAAGTCATTCTCCATGGCCTCACCGAACTCCTCCCATACCCAAGTTTTTGCCTCAGTGACCGCCGAAGCCGCACCCCGCTTAGCCTGTCGGTACCTGTCAGCTGCCTCTGGAGTCCCACAGGCTAAAAAGACCCGATAGGACTCCTTCTTCAGCTTGACGCCATCCCTCACCACTGGTGTCCACCAGCGGGTTCGGGGATTGCCGCTGCAACAGGCACCAACCACCTTACGACCACAGCTTCGGTCAACCGCCTCCACAATGGAGGCACGGAACATGGCCCATTCGGACTCAATGTCCCCCACCTCCTCCAGGACATGGGTAAAGTTCTGCCGGAGGTAGGAGTTAAAACTCCTCCTGACAGGGGATTCCGCCAGACGTTCCCAGCAGACCCTCACTATACGCTTGGGCCTGCCAGGCCTGGC
>JABFDZ020000034.1:185745-201312 GCA_019775955.2 Pollimyrus isidori | reverse complement strand
ATGGAAGGAATATCTTTTTTCATTTATTTGAAACTCTTGCCTGACTGACAATCATTAAAAAAGGAGACTCCTAATTAAAGATGTAAAAAGTGTGCATTACCACACAATAAAGCCATGAATATCCCCTCTGCAAACACTAAAGCTTCCTTCCTAGCAGAAATGATATTACACTCAAAGGGCCATAACTGTATCATCCAACCAAAGATTTGAGGCTGATTTTAAAATGTGGCAGTTTTTTTCTGACATCTGGTATCTTTAAAACCCTCGTTCTACGTTTCCGCTGCATGGATGGATGTTTGAATGAACCATTTCCCCCCCAAAATGAGGTAAATTAAATCTTGACATTTAAAGACTGCTTTGAGCCTTGTGATTAACAGTGGATATAAAGAGTCCAGCACATAAAATCACAGAGGCTGTTTCTTCTGTATTTTTTTTTTAAATAAAAAAGTAAAAAAAAATCTGTTGCTGTTTCTTGGATGGCAAACTAAAGAAAGATGGAACCACTCTTACTGAATGACCAGGTGCCACACTTCACTTTCCATCTCTCTCTGATTGCACCAGTCACTATGTCATGCACCCTCCCAGTCCTACCAGTTAAATTCCACTGCCTGTACAGCTATATGTCTTCATATTGCACTGCTTCCTACGTGCTACATGCCACACATCGTGTCACTGTAGAGGACATTAGGGGACGGTATACACAGCTGGGCCCAGCACCTCAGGGCATCTGTAGGGGCCGGTGCTTAGACAGTGTGAAATGGGTTTTGGGATGGAAGTGTGCTGCCTGCAGGGTGGTAGTGGTGCCGGCTGGTTTGCTTCTCGGCCCCTGCTTTTCTGCCACTGCCTTAGGCCACGACATCCACTGCCGCTAGCCAGCCTGTGGTGCCGTGCAGTGTGAGTCATCGAGTGATCAAAGTCTGCGCAAAGAGGAACAAGAAAGGTGCTGTGGACAGCAAAGCAGCCATCTCTGATGAAGGAGGGGCTCCCTGTGCTACCGCAGCCACTACAGACTGCTGCGCTTGCCAAGCCCCAGCTCTGGTGCACCCTGGCTAACAGGGCTCCAGCCGCTTCTACTGGTCACTTTTAATTGTGTGTGAGGAAATATACTTCCCGTACTATTCATGTAACCAACAAGTATCCAATGTGACTCACACCCCTTACTCTATTTTTAGCCTGTTTACACAAACGCATATGTGCTCAGGGGTACATGATGCTTTTGGTTAAACCAGCTAATGTATTATTGTGCTGCAGACTTTCACCACTACCAGAGTGCCTACTTATTATTACTATTTACATTTTATTACATTTAAATATTTAACAGATGCTTTTATCCAAAGCAACGTATAAATGAGGCAAAAACCACACTGCAAACATGATGTAAAAGAGTTGACTAGGCATAAATACAGCTAGAATGAGCATCCAGTGAGTATCCACATACGATTGGAGCAAGAGCTCCACAACTATTAAAAAGAACCAGCTAAATTGATTCAAGGGTCAGCATTCAAAGCAAAACGACGCATCACTATTATAATTGTTATAAGGTTTTTTTAGGCCAACTGCTGTTTAAATTCTATAAGACAGTGTTAAGTTGCTTGGTGATTGTAGGGGGTCATTTGAAGAGAAAGGGAAACTAATACTCTCTTCAAAATACTTTTTGTTTATATTTACATTTGCAGTAACATTGTCTTAAGAGTATAGTTATTGCTGTAATTATGGATGCTAGATGAACAACATCATTGTAATATATTTCACTAATATTTGACAGACGGACGCCTGATTCTATTCTTATACGTTTTAAGGAGAGAGAAGACAGGAACTATGGCTGTGACGCGCCTTTACGGCTTGGAGCAGCTCCATTTTAGTTGTTATAAATCTGGAATGAAACTAATAGGTCATGTTCGATTTATGTCGGCGCGAGCGCGGGACAAGGCAGCGTTGGCTCCACAAGCCTCAATTGGTACGGGGCACAGAAGCCAGCGCGCGCCTCTGCGCCCTGATTAACGCTCTTTGGTGACCGGAGCCGGTTCGGTTCCTCGTTGGTCAAACCGACTCGTTTGCCCGACATGTTTTTTTCACTGACCATGTACGAAACTCGACGCAGCCTGGAACTACTTATGATATAAAAATAGCCGGCGAGTGATTGGCAGTTCGGCGCGGCCCCGGCGACGGGTGAGTGACGGTTTGTCTGTTCGGGAAATTTAAACAGCGTTTGCTGTTGGCCGGGCAGAAATCAGCGTTTCATCCGGAGAGCTCTAACATCCAACTCTGTGCTTCTCTCCTAATACCCACCTTTGACTTAAGTCGTATCAAAACAAAGATGTTCCTTTTTAATTAGTGCAACTTTAATACACTGAAGCCACCGCATTATTCTGTGGTGAGTATAGTTCATGTAGTCTCTTTTACAATTACTTGCCTGAGGATGAATGCGCGACGAACAACTAATATTAATTGCATCAGCCCCACAGAGACAATGGACCCCCAGACATAATACGGTGTAAAATACCTCCCCCTGCCCCCACCCGCCGGAGTTAAACACGCTTGGAAAAATACATTATAGACATAAGCACTAAATAAGACAATATGAATTTCTGAAAAAAGGAAGAAGACTGATGTAAGCCAGAGAATGAGTATGTGTTTGCCTGAGGAACAGCTGAAAGTAGGCTGGCAACAGATGTGCAGGGCAGTAAAGTGTAATTGAAATGCCAGCAGCAATGGTCTTATCTCCATGGTACAGGAGCTTGCTGCCAGTCTGAACATCAGTTAAATGTCATTTTACCTAGGTCTGCATCAGAGGGCCACAATCCCCACTTTTGTGATGGGGAGTGTGTGTGTGTGTGTGTGCGCGTGTGTGTGTGTGTCAGGTGGCCAGATAGTTTAGAAGCTCACCGAGAATGTCTACCTGCTTGAATTAGGTTGTGATTTAGTATGGTCTGTCGGTGGGTGTCATTAGTCCCACGGTGATTGGTTTTTTTTTTTTTTTTTTTTTTAGTTCTTAGCCAATTCCAATCAGATTCCTTGAAAAGCGATATCTTCATTTTCCAGTACAGGGTATTATACGACTTAGCTGTGAGCAGGTCTATTAAAGTTAAACCAGCACACTGGTGGCCCTCCTGATCTGGTATGCTCTCCCTGGTTATAATTTATCTAGGAAAAATGAAAGGTATCTGTGTCTGTAGATATGACTTATTTAATGAGGTTTTCCCCTTTTCCACTTTCTTCAGTCTGCATCTATAAATAAATTCATTCCAATAAACTCAGGTAAATTTAACATTATCTGAATTTTGCATGGTAATTGCAATTTTTCCATATTAATTGACTGGGTGAATGCTACTCTGTGCTGACTCCATTTGCGTCTGCTACACAGGTAAAAGTTCAATTAAAACTATATTTCCTAAAAAGTTTGCCACTGCATCTTCCCTGACACTGAGATCATGTCTGGAGACAATCTAAAATATGTCAAACCCTATGAAAAAAATAGAAATATCAAAATTTAAAATAGTCATCACTGCACAGACAGCTTTCAGACAGGGCTCCACTGGTTTAGCATCATTACTAAAAGCTCAGATTGTGGAGAAACCGAATTCTCTCTGAAACCATACTCTTTACCCCCAGGTATTTTTAAGTAAAATCACATTGTAACATATCAAAACTGACCACCTTTTGTAGTGCTTTTACTACTTTGCCTACTATACTGTTTTTTAAGTAAGATTTTGTGTTTTAGGTCTTCCAGAGTATATCAAATATTACTTGAATTAGTATTATCTTGGAATGATATGAAGAAAATGAACTGGATAGGTATAAGAGGTTTAAGATATACAAAAAATTACTGGATGTATGCAATGTGTTAATGAAGTGCCGTGGATTTTCTTTGAAGAACGATGCACAATTTGATTGCTGTTGATTCTTACATCTGGTACTACAAGTCTTGCTTTGTTGCGGCCTGAACAACCTTTCTGTTTTCTATTGATTAATAAACATACAAAACCATTTCCAACAGGTGTGAACTATTTTAATTGTGTGAAATGTTGATTTGTCTATTTTTTTTCCAGAGGGTTATTTTCAACATTGTCAATTTCAGCAAGACCAAGAGCTTGTACCGGGATGGAATGTCTCCAGTGGTGAAATCCACCAGCCGACCCAAGTGGTAAGTACACAAGTGTGCGACCCACATTAGCAAGGTTTCATCTGTTCTGGACCCCACTGAATTCAAATGATTGTTTCCCGTTCATAACCAAATATTGGTAGTTATTAATACTAGGCCTGTCACGATAACAAATTTTACTGGACGATAAATTGTCCCAGAAATTATTGCGATAAACAATAACATCGCAGTGACGTAATATCCGTAAACGTCATACGGCTGACTTGCTTCCGGTTTGAGTAACTATGAGCACCAGAAAGGATAAACTGGTGTTTCAGAAGCTAAAAAATCAATAATAATAATTTCCTAAGTGCACCACGTCCTCAATATACAATAGACTTTTAAGTTTCCACGCAAATCTCTGGGAAATTTGACAAATCCAACATATTTATACTCACGTTTCATATAATTTATTGCCATATTAAATATTTTTCTTTACCGCTTATAGTGAATACGTCTGCCTGGGCGGAATTGATAATTATAATCGGATGATCATCATAACCAAGTTTTTCTTCTATTTTTTTTCTATCTCAGTCTAACTGACACGTGTATATTTCTTATGTGAATAATAGGTAATAAAACGGACAGCGTCACTAATTTTGATTTCAAAGTATTGTAGCGTCTTTAGCCGGAAAACGCCAGTAATAACTCCCTACACCCAGAAGCATCGCTACACTGCCCGACCTAAGTGGTGACTGTCCCCAGGCACCTAAGCTGGTAGTCTCTAAGGCGTGGCGGAAGGCGGCGCAAACGGTGAGAGCGGCGCGGAGGGGTACGCGTTGTGAGAGAATCCCTGGGCTCTCCTCCTTCCCATGAGCTCAGTATTCCGAGCACGTGGCTGATAAGGTGCCATACGGTCCCGGTGTAGCACGACCACCCTTTTCCGTTCCGTCAACCGCACCCTGTACACAACGTCCAACAACTTTTCTAGGACCAGGCATGGCCCAACCCACTGCGGCATCAGTTTCGGTGACAGAAATACCCATACGTTCTCCCCCACTCCAAAATCCCTGCCACGGCTGTGCACGTCGTATGCCCGCCGCTGCTTGATCCCAGCATTCGTCATGACCCCTCGAGCCAGCTTGTGCGCATGGTGTAGTTCTTCCCGCAAGTGGAAGTAGTATTCCATACCCGGCTTCTGTGGTCGCTCGGCCTCAGGTGGCGGCCCAATCATGAGGTCCACTGGGGTACGGAGCTCACAGCCAAACATGAGCGCAGCAGGGCTGAGTTGTGTCGACTCTTGCACCGCGATCCGGTACGCCCAAAAGACCAAGGGGAGGTGTTCGTCCCAGTCCCGCTGTCGCTGACTCCGCTCGCCTTGCTCCCTTGCTCCCTGCCCTGGGATAATACTGCCCCCAGTCCCATTCGTGTCTTGTATGAAAGCACACTTTGGGTCTGGGTAATCCAACACAGGTCTCCAAGCACCTGGAGCGCGTCTCCCTCCAAGGAAAGCGCAACGCAGGCAGCCGTCTCTGCTGGTGACCAGCCCTGTGCCATGGCCACGAGCCGGACCTGAGCTAGGTAAGCGTCAGGCGGGCAGTCCCCTCGGTACGGCAGAAGTCACAGTGCGACTTGCAGGGCGTGTCCGTTGTTTGCCACAGACAGCCCCCTCCACCTGTGGTGTCATCCAGCATCACGGTGTACCCTCTGGTCGGGACACCGTAGACGGCATGCTGGACCCATCTGGCCGGGAAGTGCTGTTTCGCTGGGCTCTATCTCCTCCAGTGTTGTCATCTCCATCCCACTTCTGACACCAGTGTAGCATCTTTCGCCGGAAAATGCCAGGAATAACTGGAGTCAACAACAGGAGCTTGCAGAAACCAACCCCCAAAGCAACAGCTGGGAAGCTCTTTTATTTAGTGCACCATTTACAGGAACAGTGTAGATCTGATAAGAACACACTTGCACATAACCAGTCTGCACACTGACACACCACTACACATGGCCGAACGGCCGGACGTGACCCGAACAAAACAATGTCTTGGTCACGTGGATCCATAAAACACAACCGAAACACCTCCAATATTCCCCAAACAATACAGCACAACATGTAATAACCTTAGAACAAACTTAACAAGTGTAAACACACATAAGAAACACACAAACTTAACACTAAATAAACCTAATTAATAGGTTTTATACTTGAACATTTATTATCAATAATGAAATATACTATAGTACAGTTGACCCTTAGGCATCATGACTGTCCCCATTGTGGTTTTGATGTATCACAAGGTCCATCTAAGACTTTAAGATGGGATTTTTTTTAGTTTTTTTGGAGTTTTGTGAAAGCTGCAGACGACGTGAAGGCCACCAGACAACACACAAAACCATGTTTCTCATATCTTTTCGCTTTGTTTTGTTCTGCTTGCTTGTCTGCTTTGCTCACCAAGGGGACCAAAACATTTTGCACAGTTTGGACCGTGATGTGGAAGGGTTGACTAATATGTCACAGCACAGATATTTCTCTAAGGAAGAAGACAAAAACTTTTGTTGCCTGTCATAGAAAAAACATGGTGAAATGGCTCATTGACACAGGTAAAACTGCACAAACTCCTAAGATGACAGTTGCAGTATATTGGTGGTTGCTGAAAAGTAAACTGAAACCTAAAATATGCTGTAGTGGGTGTTATTATGTTTTACATTTTATATAAAAATAGTAACACATTTTATATAATTTATATATTTTTCTTTTTAAAAAAGATATATTTTTTGCCAAATCTGGTTTTTCACCCAACTTTTATAGATTTACAGTTTTTCACAACTTTTAAACTTTTTGGAAAACAGGTTATATTTCTTCCAGTTTCTCTAAGGTAGGACTGACGTTTTCTGTAAAACATAAACTTTGAATTTCTTTACCTTAGTACATAGTTTTCTGCGTTTAAATTTAGCCAAAATGAGGTTTTGGCTTGAAACACTTGTAAAGACTTCAAAGAGAAAAGACAGACGGACAGAGAGCAGTGAAAATGCCGGCCTGTTAGTCAGATTAGATCAAGACTAACCATGGTTTGGTAATCCTTCAATTTGTGTCATTTTGTGTTTTCTTTTGTGAGTTTGACAACATTCTGCATTTAATTAAGGAAAAGCTTGTGAGTTTTTCATGTATATATCAGTTTGAAACCAGGCACAGGTATCTGGGCAGTTGAAGAAATGAAATTATGGTTTCATTGTTTGGATTCAGTGTAAAAAATAAATATAGCGCTAAGCAGTCCATGGTCCAAATGCAGGCCACCTGGAGGAGAATAAATTTCTTTCTGTAACAAACAGTCCTTAGGGCATTCTGGCTGTCACTGGCTTCTGCATTTCCTGGCTCTCTAACTACTTTCCATAAAGTATATAAATAAATATTTGCACAATGGCTAAGTATTTGAATAACCTTAATTTTTAAATTTTCAAATAGGCCACCCACCTTCATGTTATAAACAAGTACCTTAGAAACAAAAGCTTTGATGTGTTTTACCGAGTATTTTTAAATCATTCTGCCATTTTAAAATGAGTGGCAGGTGGCTCTGAATTTGTTCTTTTGATAAATATGGCAGAAAAGTAATCACAGAATATAGCACAAAATATGAAGATAAAACCCAGTAGTACAGATGGGGCAAACCATAAAGCCACCAATTCTGAATATGAACAAATTAAGGCTTCTGTTAATAGTGTTCTTCATCCATGGCAAAATGAACTAGCTTCTGTCAGCCATCAGTTGTGTTTACCATCTAGTATTCATTTTATGATTTTTATGTGAAATTATAATTTAATGTGGCTCCATTCAGTCTATTGTCCTTTATGTTTGCATGCAGAAATAACAGGCATGGGATCTAATCTGAAAGAGTGAATTCTTGTGGGTCTTGAGGGTACGCTGGAGCTTTGAAAGGTGATGCATGCAACACATATATTTCTTCAACAGCACATTAGAATTCAAATGGGGATGATGCTCACAGCATTTGCATTTGCAACATAGAGTGCTCAGGTGATGGCTGTCGTAGGTAATAGCCGGAGACTGACGGGCATGGGGGCGTTCGTTGTAGGATTACGCAAGTCTTCCAGACGTGGCGGAGCGTCGGCCTGATGCGTGCAACTGCCTCCCTGATCAAAATGCGCCCGTCCAACAGGAGCCTTGACATCTGTCATAAGTCTATCAAGGGCAGTCACTGAAACGCAAGGCATCTGCTGGCGTAAATTTTCTAAGTCTGCCAACCAGTGGTCACAGGCTAATGGGAAAAGACAATTAGATGGAGATGCGAGGAAATACAATGGATTGCGAAGTGTTTCACATTCCCGCCCTCTATGCTTTGCATCTAACTGGTTTTGGCCACTGCACATGGTGGTATTGTAGGAGTCATTTTGTTTGATAGTTTCAATTGGTAGTATCATTCATCTCACATTTCTGCTGGTGATTTTGAATTTTAACATGCCGCTGTGCACTTCGGAAAATGTTAATGATTTGAAATAGTGTAGTTAAACAGATGTTGTTTGTGGGGTCTTATCCAAATGAGGCACATATTTGAGCAAATCTTCCATATATATTTAGATTCGTTATATTTGCTGTTGTAACATAAGAAAAAAAGAGTGCCAGAGAGTAATAGCTGTGTTGATTGAACTGGGCTAATGGTGGGTGATATGACGATAATTTATCATGACTGGTTGCAGTTGTATTCACGATAAGTGATTCAGAGTTTCAAATGTATTTGATTCTTGCAATACACATGAATGACAACAAAGCTGCAGGCACCTGTCATGCAATACCTATGTGCTCTCAGACATTAACAGTTCTACAATTTAGCTTGCATAGCATATTTGCACTGTCTGTATTTCTTTGTCAATTGTCTGTCTCAGTGGATCACAATTTAATTACTAGATATTAAACTAAACTTAACTGACCGTTTCTTACCAGTTAGCTGACTTGATTTAAAAAAAGGTTAAACTTTATATCAGGGCTGCCACTAACTATGTTTCTGTAAATTAATCTATTGACTGTTTTACCAATTGGTATATTAATCTAAACAATTGATTTTCCTCCTAAAAATCAACATGACCATAAAGTTAAAGTTTAAAATTTAAATCGATTTTATTTTGATAACAACAAACTGTATACCATTACCGGGCATTGGATAATGTATGCTGGCTCTTTGGCACTATTCAGGCACTATTTTCCCCCACAATTGGTAGATTAGTAATAAGAAGTATTTTATTTTATTGAGTTCGTTTCACTTTTATTTTATAACGACACTGGTCCCAATGCGCATAAACACACACAGTCCACGTAAAATAAGCTGAGATTCTAGTTTAAACATTTTCCAAAATAATTATTCAATAGAGATTCTACTCGGCAGATAACTTTATGGTTGTAATAATGAGTGTATTTAGCAGCTGCAAAGACAAAGGAAATTAAAAAGCTCTCCATTCTGATGCTAATTTAATAAACATGAATAGACAGCACTTAGGGTGGTTTTGCCTACTCTGGTGGTCCATCATCTAGAATATGCATTTTCTGTGCATTTTCTCTTTAGGCACTCATGGATATTGCTAGTGCCGCTGTGGTATGCCATCAAAATTTTGCACGATGTATAACCTCCTCTTTGTTTTGTGATAAATTGAACTACTCCTATACTCACGTAGTGAAATTAAAGGGAAACATGTTATAATGACTTGAAGTGATTTATGAATCATAAAGGCAGTTTCACTAAAATATTTTTTTAAAAGGTGCACTGGATTCAAATATTGATTTTAACCCATTTTCAATGTCGACATCATCAACTACGTCAACTATGACAATTGCGGCATCCCTACATTATATATGATTGTACTGCTACAAATATTGCACTCCTGTTACACAGTAAACAACACATGGTCTATAGATGGGTCAGCTATGCTGTCGGAAAAGTAGAATGTGTGGCAAGGCTGAGGAGGAATACTGCAATTGGTTCCCAAAATTTTGTACTTTGTAAAATAGTAATAGATACTTTATTGATCCCCATGGGGAAATTCTCTTTATACTGTACCACCCCCAACTTGCTCTATGTTGGCAAAAGTAAGCTGGCCGCGAAGGGCGGCCACCTGTTGCGGCGCCCAGGGAGCTGGAGGTTAAGGACCTTGCTCATGGACTGAAGCTTGGTTTTAACTGCTGACCTTCTGATCACAGGCACACAGCTTTAGCCCACTGAGCCACATGCTGCCCTCAAGTTCGTTTCTAAACTTTTCACTTCAGTATATAAAAAAAAAACACTTTTGCTGTAATGAGTCAATTTCATATGTATTGTATAGTATTTTATAGTGCTGTGTCGATGAAATTGATTCTCTGATTGTTAATCGATTCTCATAATAACTCCTAAAGATCGATTTGCACGTCCCAAGATTGATTTTACCCTTTAACATTTTCTGCCCTTTTTACAGCTTTAATAGGAAAAAAAAAGTCCAGACCGGCATTTTGAAGCTTAGCTGTTAAAGGGTTAATATCTTTAATAATGCACATTGTGAATTCAATGATGCAACAGTAGGTGATGTTGAAGTTCACCGGGGAAAACTGTATTAACAACATGGCGTCGGACACTAGTGATGCTTTGAAAATGTCCGTAACTTTAAAAGCTGCGGTCTGGGAGGATTTTGGGTTCCGAACAGACAGATGAGCTTGACAAAAGCACTTTCCCTCTGAAGTCTAGGGGTGGGGAGCACACTTTCACTGACTGGAGCATGGTCACATATTCAATAGCATAAACTTAATTCATGGAAAATAAATTATTTCTTATGTATTTGTTTTGGCATTAAACCCATCTTTATCTTAGTGCACGTTGTAAATATGTCAGATTTATGTTAAGTTTGTAATATGACAACAAAGTATAGACATTGCAAAATGCAGTTTGGAACAATTGCAGACACATTATAAAAGTACAGAGGTGCCTCGGTTCTCGAACTCTCCAGAACTTGAAGTCAAACTAACCAGCTTGACCTAGATCTCGATCTGAATATCAGAAGTCCAACCTTGAACGCTGACATAATATTAATTGTATGTGCCAGGAAATGAGTCGTACAATGCAATTCTTACTTGAATTCTTTCTTCACAGACTGGACAATTAACCAAATAAAGCAACACAACATTACAGTAACTAACAATAAATAAACCATTAACTTACGCATACTATTAGAGCATTAATGTAATTTTTTTAAACTTTATTTTACCAGGTAAATTAACTGAAAACCAGTTGTCACTGCTTTACGTGATATTTGGGAAATAGCAGATTATGCATCCGAACTGCCTGGGATACAAACGTCATGCGTGTAACTAAACCCTACAGCCAATAAGGGAAAAGTTGTGCCGTCACGGAGGCAGTTCCAGTTTGTGCAGCCGGGTGAAAGGTCGCAATGCATCTAACCATAATGCATTGCATCAGGATCAGAATGCGTTGCTTTAAGCCAGTGCTGTAAGCAAGTCTAACGCACCAGGGGAAACAAACTGAAATGCGGACTTAATGCAGAGGACTAATGACAACAACCAGTAACAGCTGGTCACATGGGGATCACACATGAGCTTAATGAGGGGGTGTGACACATGGAAGGAGCAGACAATCGGGCAGGACAGGGGTAATGTTGGGATAAGATTTTTATCGTTTTGATAGCCATTAAGAAAAAAATGCTGTTCTTATTTTATCCTGTTCATTTTGTGTTTAAATGCTAAAAAGAACATATTTATGTGTAATTTTGGGGGGCTGGGAATCAATTTATTGCTTTTCCATTATTTCTAATGAAAAACATTCAATCAGAACTCAAACTTTTTAGGGTTTAATTTGGAGTCCGGAAAGGATTAAGTTCGAGAACCGAGGTACCACTGTACATAGCAAGCAATGCTGGCAGTTTGTTTTTAATCACAGATATCTGATCAGCAAAGTCTTGGCTACATGAAGTTGACCAAATGGTATAGTTGCAACATTCAAGTTGGATAAATAAATAAGAAAAACTGAACTCATGTCACTATTTCTGGCTCCTTTCATTGAATATGTAACAACTTTTATGTGTATGAACGAACCATTGTCACCTGGCCACGCCCCCCCCTCCTTTTATGTCACTGACCGGGATGTATCTAGGTCGGGTTTCACCGTTGCGTTGTTCAACAAATTACCATGCGAATGCGATTTGAATGCGCGCTAATGCGGCTGTTTAGAATGTGAATAGTGATCTTTGGGTGAGAGCGGTACTACAATGTGACTTGGTTTACTTTTTTGTCGATTTAACCTTATTTTAAAAACTTTAATGCTTCCGACAATGGACGTTTTGAAAAGACGATTACGGATTTAGTCATTGTTTTTTCATGTTTCTATAATAACATTTCAGCAAGTTATGAACTGAAATACATGAGAGAGATACTAGGCATCGCCAATGATGCTGTTGACTCCAGAGAGTTAATAGGCAACGGCTTTCTAAAAGTTTAAAATCTTTATCGATACTTCATTAATTTGTGGTTGAATGTCAATATAATACTAGTATTAATATGTTCCACAACTACACAGTCATGTAATTAAGGTAAGAGCTAAAAAAAACAGTTTTAAAAACACTTTCAATATAGGATCGGAACAGATTGGATTGAATCGTGATAATCGCTTCTAAATCTTGAAAACGGAATCAAATCAATTCTTGAAATTTGAATCAATACCCAGCACTAGTATTTTACATGATGCTGAAGTGTTTCTCCTAAGGATAGAATTGCTGGTCATGTAATTAAATGGTTCATTAATATCACTACATACATTGTAATTTGGTTCATTTGTAAACAAGTAAACAAACTAATAAAAACTTGTGATCTTTATTGTGGATTGTGACTGTAACCAAAAATATTGTGATATGACATTTTGGCTGTTTTGCCCACCCCTAAATTGGGCTTTAAACATTTATGATGCATTTGGTCTCGCTTCTGCTTGCAGTATCTGCAGTCTGTCATCAAATGGCTGCTGTGGTATAGCTAACCAAATCAAGGCATGGTCTCTACCATCCTGGCACTTATAGCCCCGAGCCTGAGGGAGAGCACTTTTGACCAATCGATATTTCCAGAGCATGCTGGATCACCAGGGCCAAGTGCTAATGTTTTCTGTTCTTGTACAGTTACAGGGGTGTGAAAGATGTCAAGGGGCCTTTATTTTTCTGATAATTGCTGGAGGACATTGTACGTATAAAAAAAAAATGACGTGTCCTTTAATTGTAGGCGTGTGAAAGTGACAGCGATCCCCAATCAAAATCAGTTTTTCCCACTGTCCAACTAATATCTGTAGCTAATGTGGTTATGGACCACTTTGTGGCTAAAGGAGTAAACATATTTTTTATTAAATCAAATACATTTTATCCAGAAGCATATGCTTTGGCGATTTGTCTTTAAATTGCACATTATCTGTTAGTGTGTGCACTGTGAAGGACTGGCATTCTGTCTAGCATTGTACCCTATGTTTCATGGGGTTGGCTCTGGGTTCATCGTGATCCTGTAATAAGATGGTGTATTCATAGCAACTTCTTTCAAACTCCATACACTTAAAATCTTCTTTGAAATTGAAAAATGTATCATTTAGATGGTCAACATCAGCGTGCAGTGTGTGGCTCAGTGGACTAAGTCTGTGTCCTTGCCGTCTGTGGCTCCTTGAGCAAGGCCCTTAACCCCAAGCTCCCTGGGTGCCGCTACAGGTGGTTGCCCTTCTCGGACAGCTTGCTCTGCAAAGAGCAAGTTGATGGAGGTGAGAAAGACAATTTCCCCATAGGGATCAATGACGTATCAATTAATTAATTAGATCTTGATGACAGCTGTTGATTTTATGTCTAGCTTATAAATTGAAGAACAGTCATAGACTACTAAGCACTGGTTGTAAGCCACTCTAGAAAAGAGCGTCTGCTAAATGCTGTAAATGTAAACATGGACACTTTAACCCAGGGGTCTCCATCTCCAGTCCTGGAGAGGTACTGTCCAGTAGGTTTTCTGTCCCACTTGTCTTCTGATGAGCCATACCTGTTCCTGGTATTTACCTGAAAACAGATGCGGAGATCAGAAGCGGGGTAGGATAGAAAACCTACTGGACAGTACCTCTCCAGGACTGGAGTTGGAGACATCTGCTTTAACCAATGACTTGCCTGAAAATGTCTTACATTTGAAATGTAAGACATTTTCTGTCTTGCGCATTATTATGGTTTCTCAGGCTGAGGACTCTTCATATAGCTAAAGTAAGATGAATATGGCGAATTTCAAACATCTTTCATTGAAATGTATTTACAGTGGAATTTGGGCATTGTAAGCGTGGTAATTAATCGGTTTGGCTTTATGAATCAGTGGGAAAGTCCCTTTCAAGCCAGAAGTTGAAACCTTTCTATTTACTTGAAGAAAATATTATTCTGTGAGTTTTAGATTTGATGTCGGTGGTCTAGGCTTTGTTCCCCTGTGAGAGAGATTGATCAGATTAAACCACGTTGCCAAGCACAGGGATCCATCCTGCCCTTGGAGGTGAGGTAATGAGAGAAGACAGAAAGCTGTATTTTCAGGGAGTTTCAGGATGCAGGGTATGGCAGGTGATAAATGTTCTAGCAGAACGAGTCGACATTACTGTAGCTCTGGTTTAAATGGAAGTGGAGTAGCAGAGTGGATAGTGTGTGTGTGTGTGTGTGTGGTGTTTCAAAGCTAAACATCATTATAAATAATATTCTATGCTCAAATCTTGCTGTTCTGTGAATGTATGAATTATATCAGTATGGGTAAACTAAAATCACTATATCATCATATTTTACGAGCTGTTTATCATTTCAGTCTCTTCTGAATTAACACAAGCTGCTTATAAAAAGTTTTTTCCACCTCTTAAACATCTTCAAACAGAATAGTCTATGGTGGTGTAACACCTGGTAATGATGACTCCATATAATGAGGACAGATTTGTTTGTGAAAGGACTGGCATGATGTCCCACCCTTTGTTGAAGCACATCTTATGGTCATGGGGAAAGGTCACTGATATGGCTGTTATTCAGTAGGCTGCTTTAATCCAGTAGTTTTCTTCTCTGCCCTTCTCAGGTGCTTCTGTATTTGGAATATTTGGAAATATAGCAAATCTGCACTGTTTATCTTACAGTTAATGAAGATGAGCTATAATCCCGGATCTGTGAAGGAACAATATAGGTACTTCATTCAAGAAATAAAGCTATGCTCAGCGGTCAACACCATGTGGAAATCTGACAAACATTTCAGTTTCAATTCTTAGGCAAAAAATTTTGCCACAGACACAGGCCTGTGTATCTGTTGAGAAAGCCTGGGTATGTTTTTCCCACCCTGCTACAACATGGAAGCTGCTTTGACTAATAACACACAAAAATATATATATACACTCACCTAAAGTATTGTTAGGAACACCATACTAATACGGTGTTTGACCCCCTTTTGCCTTCAGAACTGCCTTAATTCTACGTGGCATTGGTTC
>JABFDZ020000034.1:124730-134933 GCA_019775955.2 Pollimyrus isidori | reverse complement strand
CATGTGATTGGTTGATTAGATAATTGCATTAATGAGAAATTGAACAGGTGTTCCTAATAATCCTTTAGGTTAGTGTACTTATACATAGAATAGAATAGAATAGAATAGAATAGAATAGAATAGAATGACTTTATTCTCATTTCACATTTCTTGCAGAATGAAATCTACAGAGCAGTCCCTGGGTTATACATACAGGCACTCCTCATTTAATGACCTACCTGTTTACCAAATGCTTGGACATACCACCAGCTGCATGAAAACTTTGGTTGAGGAAACAGCAGCATCTCATCCAGCATCACTCTCTCAGTCTCTGTCTTTTTCTCGCAGTTGGTCAGTATTCACTACACTGGATAGAGCTTAAAAAGACCTTTAAATGAGATAACCTCTCTCTGACATATAATAAGGGAGATATGATTTTTTAAAGAACGCCAATTTGGTGATAATTATGTCAAACCTTATCTATTGTTTTCTACAGTAACTACAAATTGACTATGTGACCCAAAAATAGGAACAATTAAAAATATAGCTTTCTTATTTTTCATCCTTTTTGAATAAAATAAAGTTTGCCATGAAGCTCAAGATTTGGACAAGACATCTCATTCCTTAGATCAACTTTTGGCCAAGAGATTAATTAATTATTAATGAGTAATTAATTTTTAATTAACAAAGTTAAAAATGAAACCATTCGGCCGTGTTTATACTAACCAGCCAAATATAATCCTTTGATGTTTATTAAAATATTTTTCCAAGTGAAAGAAAATTACTGCTATTCTAAATGCAACAATATGGCCGTGATTTTTAAGATAACCTCTCCGGAAAAATGTGCTTCTCGGGACCTGTAGAAATGACGGGCCGGGCGCATTCAAATGCACCACCTGGCAATCGATAGATTTTACTCATATTTTGCATAAATACAGTTGAGATACCAAAGAACCTATTGTCAACATAGAAAATATTATTGTACTCACCTTTGGAAGCTGCAATGATGACTTTGATGACGGAAAAAATCGGCAAAAATTGCAGCAGAAATTGGAGTTGAAATTTTGATTGTATTAGAAAGATTTGAACACAAGCAAGATGGTGGATAAGTATTGTATGTCATCAAACAGAGTGGAGAGTTTTCCTGGCTAGTGCTACTTTGCATAGAGGTGTTTTTTGAACCCAAGCCAAACCAATCGTCAGATCGAAAACGAGGCAGTATTCATAAGCGAGTGTACTGAAAGCTGGGCTTTCTCAGATATCTATAATAAGGGCAAAGGTGTGTCGTCACAGAAGTTGCAATGCATCTAACCGTAATGCATTGCATCAGGATCAGAATGCGTTGTTTTAAGCCAGCACTGTAAGCAAGTCGAACGCACCCAATGACCGAACTGGGGAAACAAACTGAAACGCGGACTTATTACAGAGGACTAATGACAACAACCAGGAACAGCTGATCACATGGGGATCCCACACGAGGTTAATGAGAGGGCGTGGCACATGGAAGGAGCGGATGCAGGACAGAGGTAATTTTTCGGTAAAATCTTTATCGTTTTGGAAGCCATTAAGAAGAAAATGCTCTTCTTGTTTTATCCTGTTCATTTTCTGTTTAAATGCTAAAAAAACATATTTAGGTGTAAATTTGGGGGGCGGGAACCAAATAATTGGTTTTCCATTATTTCTTATGGGAAAAATTTGATCAGAACTCAAACTGTTTAGGATTTGATCCGGAGTCCAGAACGGATTAAGTTCGAGAACCGAGGTACCATTGTATTATAACAGTGGGCTGCTGAGTCATACTCAGAATAATAAAACAGCAGGGATAGTTCGGGGTGTAATCATCAGATGGCATTTATTACACCCGCACTACTACAACCCAAACACTGGCACTGCTCACTGTGCACTTCGCTCCGTTTACTCCTCATACACACACACTACATACAACAATAAACATTAACCCCTATACATGACATAACACACAGCACATTTATAATCACACAAGCCATTACTGAGAACTATATACAAGCTGTCATCAATCCAACATGTCGTGCTGCTGGCCGGTACCTCCGCACTACAGTATTTATTTGCTTATAACAGTGGTTTTAACCTTGTTGGAGGTACCGAACCCCACCAGTTTTATATGCACATTTACCGAACCTGTTGTGTCCCAGCTCTGTCCGCCCCTCCTGTGTGCCACGCCCACCTCGTTACCTCCTGTGATCTTCGATTGTTCTCACCGGTGTGGCATTGCCGCACGCCTGTCTTGTGCCTGTCCCGTGTATTTAGGTCTTAGTCTGCGTCTCTTCCGACACACTCGGCATTGACGCTTCCTGTGTTGGTGTGTCCGTGAACATTAAACCCTGATTTCCCGGTTTCCTGACTGGACATTCCCTCCTTTCTCCGCTCACACCACCAACGATCGTAACAGAACCCCTCTGTAGTGAAAAGTCAAATGTGATTTCTTTTCAAATTCAAGACATAGATATGTTTTTTACTGGTACACAAAATGAGCCGTGCATGAACATCACCTTGTTCAAAAAACAAAACCAACACAATGCATGAACATACAACAAATTACATACACTCCCATTACGTTCTGTGATACATAGGAATCCATGTTGTACCTGTTCGTCCGACCACTTTCTTCTTTTGCCCGACATACTGTACTTAGTATGGATTAAAATATTACCAAAAAATCACACAAAGTACTACTACAACAGTCACACATTGACTACTGAGCGCGCACAATTTTCCGCAGCACTGATTGGCCAAGCATTGTAGCATGATCATCTGCAGCCAGTGATGGCCAAGCGGGGCATGTTCAGACCTCCGCGGCAGAGGCCCTGCCGAACCCCTAGGGTTCGATCAAACCCAGGTTAAGAACCACTGGCTTATAAACTTCGCCCAAATTCTGTCCTGGGTTTCACCTAATTATTTTTTTAAAAATCACAAAAACACTTAAAGGTAATGAAAATTAATTCAGCTTTAGCAATTTCATGATGCATCCAGCTTAATTATTAAGAAGTATTGATCATATCTGCAATACTTTCCCTGTATTTACTTGGTATTGCATCGATGCCAAATCTTGTAGTATTGCACACCACTACCATACAAGTCAAAGTTGAACCCATCCATTGCTTCTTTAAGGGAGGATGGGCAAAATTACACGGTCCTTGATGATTGGCTGTTGTTTTAGCGTTCAGTAAACCTCTGTTCAATAGGTCATGGAGTTGTCTGTCTCAGTTGATCGAGTTTTATAGTCTGTGTGTATCATCATGATCGCCCTCATTTGTTATTAATAAAAAAAGAGATTGTTTTATGGTCCAGCACCATGGACAATTAAATAAAATTGTACATATTTAAATTAGAAATGTAAACCCTCATTAACATCTCAAAGGTGAATGCTTTTCAGTATTATTGATATTATTAGTAATAATAATGATTGTTATGATCATTTGTATATAATAATTTAATTATAAATGGTATAAATGGAGAAAGTGATCGGCTTTCCCCGAACTATTGACCCACAAAGGATGAGACACGTGATTTTTACTTGCAAGGGTAGTCACACCGTCTGCAGTGCAAGCTACAAAGGTGTGGCTCCCCTGCAGGGTTTATTTATAATTGACAGGAAACATATCAGGTGACATTTGGGATGGAATAGAATGGAATGTATAGTATGCATAGGAGAGTGAGAGTGAGAATAAAATGTGCAGCGAAGGGAGGGGGGCTTGTGTCTGCTGCACAGATAGAAAATTGCTATTAAACACTTACACAATTACTACTACTACATGAAGCAAGTTATACAGCTTAAGAATACACGTGAATGATAATATGTACAATTTCAACCTAACATATACTAAACACATCTAAGCCCATTTATCAAAACAATAATTTGTAAAGTAAGTGCATCCAAACAATGTGTAAAGTTAAATATAATTAGCAGTCTTAATATTTCGCAAACACTGCACCAACACTGTAACATTTTTTTCTTAATGGCTTCCAAAACAATAAATAATATACCCCAACATCCCCCAACACTGCGAATGCCACTGTAATTCTTATAGTGCTATTATAGTTACACATGTAAGAATTGCATATTGTACATCATCATCAGCCAAACCCACATTCCAGTAAGCCAAATTATGTGTGCGATACTGGAAATTTCTTGATGTCTAAAGTACTGACTTATCAAGCCTAATAGACGCATGAAGGATGGATACACATTGCTACATTAGTGGCGAACAACATGTGGGAGCAAATGACCTAATGTAGATGAGCCAAAGGAAAAGAAGCAGAATAATTGGCTGGTTGCTCTCCCTCTCTCTTCCTTGTGACACTCTGAGATCACTTTATACTCCTTCCAATTGTTCCAGTGCTAATATACATTTAGCGAGCAGCGGTATCCCATAAAACACCTTTCCTTCCCTGCTGGGCTTATATTCTGTCTAGTACTTTTCCCATTAATGTTTTCCAGACAGTTTGTAAGGACATTCAGTATGAGTACAAAATGTATGCTGATGTGTTTAAATTGGTTATATAAACACATCTGAATCGTATTATGTCAGTCTTTGCTAGCACCGAGATGAAGAAAATCATTTCACTTTCAGGCCAGGTCTCAGAGGCCTGTCATGCCAAAACTTAGGGGTACATATTGTCCAATATTTTCCTTGGTCTTTCTGCTCAAAATTTCAGCTTGGACAGTTTAAACCTATGTTGTCCGCAGCCCAACTTCTGTGATGTTTGCCTGCCATGGAGTGATTACACAGAGGGGTTGACATCGATGTCGATGGCTAGTAGGGTATGTGATCAGAGAGCCAGGACTTTATTTTTGTATTTCAAAAACCTATAAACACTTTACCTGAGGGGGCACAAATAATGTAGTATACAGTAATACTCTTACCTAATGTATTAGCCAGAAACTAAGTGTTAGTTTTGCACCGATCCCATGTTCGTCCACATTTAATCAAGAGTTACTCTTAATGTATGTCATGCAGTTGCTATATTTGTTCATGATTTGTACCCAAATAGTAACTGAGTTACTAAGTTACTTATGCCCCCTAAAGGATAGTGTTACTCTGTTAGTTTGTCAAATTTAACCTGGCCATTATTAGTATGCAGTTATCATGCTTCTAATATCTCAACCATGATCTCAACTTAGTATGAAGCACAGTAGCTACATGAAGTATGGGTCTCTTAGAACCTCCCTGTGTTTCCTGGTGTACTACCTGCTGAGTAGGTCTCCTAGCTATCTTAAGACTGGATCAGCAGCATTTTCTTTGGGACACTCTCAGAACCTCCCTGTGCTTCCTTGTGTACTACCTGCTAAGTAGGCCTCCTAGCTATCATAAGACTGGATGAGCACCATTTCCCGGTTTCCAAGATTTTTAAACTATATATATAAATAAAACTTCTATGAAGATGATTTTGTTATTATGTTATGATATTTGGATAACACAAGGTGCATACTTTCCTGCTTTCCTGAAAATTATCAAGTGCATTAGTACCTCAGAACTCAAATTTAATCTGTTCAGAACTCGAGTTTGATTCCTAAAAAGTTTGAGTTCTGATGGAATTTTCCCCATAAGAGAACCAATTAATTGGTTCCCAGCCCCCAAAAATTACACGTAAATATGTTTTTTTAGCATTTAAACACAAAATGAACAGGATAAAACAAGAAGAGCATTTTCTTTTTAAAATGGCTTCCAAAACGATAAATATTTTACCCAAAAATTACCTTTGTCCAGCATCCGCTCTATCCATGTGCCACGCCCCCTCGTTAACCCCATGTGGAATCCCCATGTGATCAGCTGTTCCTGGTTGTTGTCATTAGTCCTCTGTAATAACTCCGCGTTTCACTTTATTTCCCCAGTCCGGTCATTGGGTGCGTTCGACTTGCTTACAGTGCTGGCTTAAAGCAACGCATTCTGATCCTGACGCAGTGCATTACGGCTAGATGCGTTGGGACTGCTCACAAACTGGAACCACCTCTGTGATGACACACCTCTACCTTTATTGGCTTAGTTACTGTATATGCATGACGTTTGTATCCCAGGCAGTTCCGATGCGTGATCTGTTATTTCTCCCAAATATCACATAAAGCAGTGAAAACTGGTTTTCAGGTAATTTACTTGGTAAAATAAACTTTAAATAAATGACATAAATGCTCTAATAGTACATGTAAGTAGTGGTTTATTTATTTAGTCTGTGAAGGAGGCATTCAAGTAAGAATTGCACTGTAACATGACTCATTTCCTGATGTGTACAATTTATATTAGGTCAGTGTTCACGGTTTGACTTCTGATATTCAGATCGAGTTCTTGGTCAAACTGGTTTGTTAGACTTTCAAGAAATTCGAGTTCTAGTGAATTCAAGAACCGAGGTACCACTGTATTATTATCCTTACAATAATTAATGATTTATTATTAATGATATTAAAATAGTTAAGAAATCTTTGTTTTAAAATGTACTTTATTATATAATAATTACTGTTACTGTCTATCATTGTCTAAATGTATTTTTACTGTCTAAATATATGTATATGTCCAACTAGCCAAAGCTGGAACTGCAAAACCCATTCTCTGTGAGCTGGAACTTGAAAGCATGCTCACAGGAACAAGTGATCTGCAGGAGAAGATCTATTCAGACACAGCGGACCACCTGTTTGGTTTGAACGTGGCGAGAACAGTTGAGCGTCTTTGTGCATTATAAAGCCTTATTAGATACCCTGTGGTGACCAGATGAGCATTTCAGAAGATGAGAATACTGTTTGTTTTCGGCAGCAGACCTTTCGCTTCCCTTCAGCAACCTCTTCATGTGCTCAAGCGTTTGGCTGACATGAAAAAATCTCATTAAATTGCTGAATAAATAAATAACACATTCTCCTGCATCTAATGAGATCTTGCCACCACAAATAATGTATATAATCACAGTAATATATAGATAGGATCGATTTTGTTTCTGTGTGGTAGAAGTCTGTACTGGTTTTGAGATAACGCTATCAGAGTTCTTAACTATTACTGTGAGAAATGAGAGCTTTGATACTGCCAGATAAGCGCTATATTCATTTGTTTAATTAAAACAGCCTGTCTCCACATGGCAAGGGGGGGTCATTTTAAAAAGTGTTAAAATTAAAGCACGTAATTAAGTAGAGCCCAGATAAGGAGCCCTGTGTGGTGGAGGCTTTTGACAGTGGGGGAGGGAAAACTAATTTATCCCCAGTTTGCTCCCGCAAGGTTGTTCGGTTTATTAAAGTTAGCAGCGCACCAGCACGATAAAATATTTTATGTACTCGTCATAAGGGAGGGACTGGATGAATTGCCGTCCTAGGCTGGTGGAGTCTATGGGACGGAGGCAATTAAGACGGGTTGTTATCATGTCTTTGAGAACAGGAGAAGGACTTGTATAGCAACAAGCACCTTGACAAAGATATTTGTTTGGGCAATGGAGTGTAGCATTAATTATCACAGTCTTTGATTAAACATGTCGTCCTAGAATGAATGTCATTTGTCTTGCCTGGTTTTAACATGCAAGCCAGAGAGGATAATATTTTGGATGACTCCTTGCTATTTTTACATGCAGGTGTCACAAGAAGTTAAATCAAGGCTCACAGTCTGTGACTTCTAAATTCAAATACTCTGTTTAATTTTGAGGAAAAAGCATTTGAAGGCATACAATCAAGAAGGATGGAATGGGCTTTTACAGAGAGATGGACCTCTTGTACCTTCATCCCTGTCCATCTGTGCCCCTTGAAATAGAAACGATGTGAATCATCTCTCAGAATTTACTGGACAGCACTCTGCCCTGTAAAGATACATGCTTGTTTAATATGCAGCCTACCCAGGAGATGAAGATCAACAGCAGAATACGCTACTAATTTGCTTCTGGCAATCAACAAGAAATTCACTATAGATTTGGCTTTGTGTATCTCTTTAGGCGATGAGGATAACCAAGGCTCGATGTGATTAAGAGAGTGGTAGAGGAGATGTTAACCACATGCTGTGTGCTCTTTGACAAATGAGTTTAAACACAGTTAAGAACATAAGGGAGGGTGAAACCTAGCTTGGATATTTGTAGGAAAATTGGTTTATGAAGGGATATATTTTTACAGTCTACATTTACGTGAGCAGGACTAACAACCACGCGCTTGTGCTAGTACTGCCACGGGCATATTTATTCTGACTGCACTAACATTTTTATCCACATAGCTGGGAGCCTTCAGTGACAGAGCCAGGTAAGGGAGGAGAGGCAAGCAGGCAGACTTTTCAAAAGGATGAACAGTCACTGGCAGAACAGGAGATGTAATGGAATCAGCAGAAATCTGCCTGGAATCTAGAAATGCCACTTGTGTTTGTGTCTGAAATCTTTCATTTTTATTACTTTGCCTCCTGCCTCTTGAGAAACAATACATTTAGAGCACAGTGTGTTTCAGTTCTGTCAGCAGCACAGGCTACACGTCAGTGGAGGTGCAGCAGTGGAGAATACATTTTGCGGTCGTGTCCCTTGAAATATCAAAAAACTTTTTTGGGGCACAAACCTTCCGAGGGGTATTTGGGCCCTATTACATGTTTGAATTGAAGCCTGGTCTCATTGAGGAGCTACTGGGCAGGAAGCCACTGTCTGCCATTACCTCCTCATGGCAGGGGGACTGCAGTGCTGCTGTGAAGGTCTTACACTAGTTCGTTTAGGTGCGATCATCATTACAGTGAACTGGACAGCAGCAGATATGAGTGTTTCGTGATGGGATAAGCTTGGAAGGCTGGCTTGCCCCAACCTGACCCAGCACATGATTGAGAAGCACTCACTCATGCCCTCGTTGTGTGCTGCCTGTTTCTTGGTGACTGCGGTGCCCAGGGTTGCTAACAGTGATTCAGAACCACTCCATGATTTGACAGTGTGGTCTCAAGGCCAAGGAAACAAATATCGCGATTTTCCTATTTGGCTGCGTGTCAGTGTGAAGAGGTAGGGTGACAGGTGTAATGCATAAAGGGGCCCTGCTGCTCCCTCACGCCTCTGATGGCTTTACGGGGGGAGGAGGCCTTTCAATCACGCCACCGCACCAATTTCCACGAGTCACATGAGGAGGAGTCCCGTGCCCGTGCTCGCATTGCTGGCGTCTGGGAGGCCAGCGCGAGTGGATGAGTGATGAAAGCCACAGCATGAAGATTAAAAGCCCTGCAGGTTACTCTGATACCCAGCATGCCATAAAGAGTGATGGGGAAAAGAAGGGAAGTGGCGGGGCAGTAGGTGTAGGGGGCGCTCATGAGATCAGCACTCTTACCAGAACATCTGAGAGCTGCGGTTGCTGTGCTAAACAGTGTGTGGAGGGACACGATGTCCTTGGAAGGTCATCCTTGTCAGAGCAATAAGACGCACGCGTAGAGATTGGCTGCAGGTTACAGCAAAGTCACCGAGAAGATCCAGAAGGTCGTAGACTGAGGATGAAAAATGTGCGCGGCTGGCGGGTCCCGCACTGCCAGAGCAAGGGTACGTGCACAAGGGTGTTCAGCGTTAATCACAGTGCTTGGGCCAGCTGCTAATTCATCCTCATCTGGACTCAGCTGGATGTGCTGTCTGGTTCTGGAGGCCCGGTGCAGCTGATCCGCCAGTGTCCGCCCGGGGCATTTGCCGTGCTGGCCTCATGGCTCGCCGCTCCCAGGGCAGTGAAGCAGATGTGCCAGAACCGGATGGGCTGGGTGTGGGGCCCTGTCAGTGGACACCCGACCTGGCACAGCCGCATTTAAGCCCCCTTTGCCCTGCGTGACGATGACGATGATGCCGTCTCTTAGGCCCGGCTGCTGCTTTTAAATGCTTTTAAATGCTTTTAAAGCACGGTGTTCTTCTGCAGCACCGCCGCTTGACTTGCTTAAGTGAAATGAAGTTTTATCAAACTAGAGCCAGTGTTGCTTTCATTAACCGCACTCATGCCTGTCACAGTTTTACGGTGCTATTAAAATCTGGGCGCTTGTGGCGACGTGCCGTCCGGCCTGCCCACATTCCCCTGTATCCCCCACCGCCCCCACTGCAAGTATAAATAAGTCATATTTTCATTTATCTTTTGCCGCCTTCAAAATAATAAACCGCTTTAGTTCATAAAACATTGATGTGGATTTTGAATGATTCGTTTTGGGTGCTGGGGAGGGCTGTCCTGTTTTTCTGTTTCTAAAAGGAAATGAAAGATGGGTGACAAGGAGCGAGTGGTTCGGGATGGGGGGGACTGGGGGG
>JABFDZ020000034.1:107424-124630 GCA_019775955.2 Pollimyrus isidori | reverse complement strand
CCCCCGCCCGCCCGCCGGCGGCCGGCGGCGGGCCCCCGGGGCCCGGCCGGGGCCGCCGCCGCCCCCGCGCCTCGGAGCCGGCAGCGCGCGCAACGGCTCAACTGCGCAGCTGCAGCTGGCTGGCGGGGGCCGCTGACACACAGCCGCCACAGGTGTGCCCTGCAAGCTCTTTATCCTAATGTCCACGTCCTTTTACAGTCGCCTGTGAAATGACCACATATTACTTTGTATGTAATGTCACGCAATTTAATAGATGACGATATTGTACATAAGCACGCACGCGCTTCCACACGCACACACACATGCCTGCTCATCTTCTGAATATATTTACTGGTGCCTGCCCATGAATAAGAAAAGGTCAGTTTGTTGTTCTTGGTCCCACTGCATTTCCCTAATTAAGTCAGATCATGCTAGTCTTGAATATTGATTTATTTTCTCAAGGCTACATGAACCCTTGTTAATAAAGGCAGGAAGGGCTGTATGTCTACTGGGCTCCAGGTGTTACACTGTAAATGGCACTTTATTGCCACCAATGAGGAGTCTGCCAGCGCTCAGGGAGTCTGAACATTTCACATGTGCTTCTCAGGTGTGTGGATGCTGCTATACAGCTACATTCTCTGGGACCAACCAGACAGTGTCTTGCGTCTGTAATGCTTATCTGTGTTCCCATCAGCCATGCAGAATACAAGATTTAGGGAATTACTTTGCATTAAAAACATGTCTTGCTTGCAGAAACAGTGACACCATGTTTGCCTTCATTGTTTTACCTTTCAGCTTTGAAATTGACCAGCAATTGCCTTGAAAGAAATTTTGGCAAGAAGCACATGTTTAGCAGTTAATGTGGGGCAGTTTATATTAGCTAGACATTCTTACCAATGGATGCTTTGTTAGTGTAAGTTATGCTGATTTCTGGTGGTCCCCTGGTTTTGTAGAATTTTAAGGGTTTTAATGTGTTGTAGTTGCTGAGACCCTATGAGGGAGGGTCCAGTATTTAGGGCTTTGGCAGCGCGAAGTTGTGCCTTGGCTGTAAATGGTATGTGTGCTGACCGCTTGGCCCCACAGTGGTTTGACACCAGCACTTACTCATTAAGTTGCAAGGAGATATTTTCTTGGCTGTATGTCACCCTGCGTTGCTTGAATTGTGTGTCAGAAGTAGGAGTGGGAATGAAACCCGAAGCCTCGACCAGCAGATGTTGATAGGAATGGTGTTGAGTTTCTTTTACTGAAAATCTTGCAATGTTCCTGTTAAGCAGAACCAATCCAACCTGAATTAAGAGATGGCATCATCGTCTGTGGCTGCTGCCACGCTGAGTTATTCTTTCCTCGACATGCTTAAGTAATTGTGTTCTTTTTAGTTTTTTATTGTTGTTTATTTTCCCCATGATGGACTGGCATCCCATCTAGGGTGAAGCTCAGCTTTGTGCCCTGTGCTGCCTTCTATATTCTCCAGGCTCCTCATGGCCCTATCTGGCATAAGCAGTTGGAAAATGCAGGATGTTATTTATTTGTCCCCCGGTGTATGTATTCTGGACATGGTTCGCCCCATACTCATGTCTGTTTGGTTTTAAGGATCCATCGCTTCTCTTTGTCATGGCGTGCTATTGGTTGAGAAAATTGAAATCTGTGGTGGTGAGCTGGGTAGGAAGCTTTCTTTTTTTTCTTCCCCAGAAGCTGTTTCTATAGGCTGCAGGACATGATCTGACTGTGTTTGGCCCTCTGGTATTATATAACCTCATGGACATGTTAAATTAGTTTTAGACAAGTAAAAATTAGATTAAAATTAATTTGGGTTGAAATTTTCTGGGACATTTATCAATCCACGATTCAATCCAGATTCAGAAATGAGCCTTTACTTATCAGCCAGTACAGCTGCATGGAGACATATGCACACTGTCATAAAATCAAAATGCCTTATTTTACTTATAGATTGGTATCTCTGGCCATTTATTTTGATTAACAAGTAATTAATTTGAAATGGTTTTGATAGCTGTTGCTGAAACATGGTGGAATGACAACATGGGTTTGTGTTACGGGAGGCAGCCTCAGCTCCTGCTGGCTGAGCCGCTGCAGCAGCCGCTTGCTGCTTCCCAGAGGATGCAGAGGCAAGCGCAGGTGCTGGGGCGCTGTGTCGCTCACAGCTCATACCTCTGAGAGCTGGGTGACGGATGACTTGTCACACTGCAAAGTGAGGATTTTTACTGCCGATTGGAATGAGAGAAGTAGCAGGCAGAGAGGGTGAGTGAAGGAGAAAAAGATCGTCCCATTACACAACAAATATAAATCATTCAGTAGGATGGGGAACCGTGGCCTACGCATACACATATAGCCTTTTTCCTATGTAGATGGGCTTGGTGTCCTCCATGTGCTGTGTGTGTGTGTGTGTGTGTGGACCTGAGCTGGGATCCTGGTAGTGCCCCCTACACACACATCCGTGTTACACACCATTATATCAATTTTACTTAATTTTATTTGCTATAAAGTGCCAGATCACAACAGAAATTATTTTAGGTTACCTATCCTATAGAACAGGTCCATACATTGTCGTTTTATTAAACAAACTAAATAGCCTTATGTTGTTTATCTTATTTACACAACAGCCTGTCATTTTTGTCTCTACATGGTCGCACAGGTGAGCACACTCCCACCAGTAGACAGAGAACGCACGTCAGAAAATATGTCACGTCAACCACCTGAAAAGCAAACAAAAATATCTGCCTTTTTTTTACTGCTGTCATTAAAAGAAACATAAACACCATGAATCCTGTCTGTGTCCGTCTGCCCTGTCCCCCCCAAAAGCTGTAAACCTAGGGGACACACTACAAGTGTACTAAAGCTCCACATGCATGCACCAACTCACAATCTGTCATGAAGATGCTCCCAATCGACAATATCATGCTATGCAGGGGTGGCCCTAGCCAGCATTAACTTAAAATAATATGACAAAAGCATAAATAAACAAACACGTTTCACCACTCAACACCATCGTGAGAACTCTGCATATTACGAGTAATGTAAGGCAAAGCTCAGCTACTGGGCTGAGTCTGTTTTTAGAGAGAGCCTTCCCTCATGCTTCTGTGTCTCTGTGCCGCCAGCCTCACACCCTTCTCACATCCTCGTGAAGCCGCTGGGCATGTCTGTGGGGGGCAGGCGTTAGTTCCAGGCTTTTTAGTGATGCCTCAGGGTGCATTACGGTACTGCATTACACCCTCATCCTCTCCGGTGTGCCCATGAAGACTATGCCAAGCTTTTGCCCTCACAAATGCTCCTTTATATCTCTGCATTGATCGATGCAGCCAATGTACCTCATCCATACCCGTTTCTGAATCTGGCTGTCTGTATCCTCATTTCGATTTCCGCCGGCTGTGTCCCGAGAAGGATGTTTACCATGACACAGGCACAAAAGTATGTCCCGTCTGTAGAATCTGGATGAATACATCTTTGATAAAGCGGACAACCAGGTGTCTGCCGAAGAGCTGGCAGCTGGATATTAAGAAAATAAAGGACCTGTGTTTGAGTGATTTCATTGTGACTGGGGGGGGTATTTTGGGGGCTGAATCCCTCCCTTTAATTGAGATGTGTTTTCTGAGCCCCTGCGGTGCTGTTTCTTGCCCTTGGGATAGAGGATGAAGCAGTAACCGGATAGTGGTGCTCATTCTCTGATGCAGTACCTCCCCTCAGTCTCCTGAGTGGTCTGCCCCAGCCCCCCCGCCCCTCGGTTGAGCCTGTGGCATGGAAGTTAATTGGCAGCATCTGCTGTCTGGGAGCCCAAGCGTCCAGATAACCCCCCTGGCACCTGGAGGCACCAGTCTGTCTTTGGGCGCCAGGCACTGGGAGCCAGAGCCCACAGCTGCCATCGGTGCCAAGGGGTTTGCGCTTGGCTTGGTGGGACCGGCTGTGCCAGGCACCAGCGCCCCCAGGGGCAGATGGCTTACAGAGGAGCAAGTAAAGACCTAGCGATGGCCACCGTCTCACAAGACCCCGCATCTAATTTCCAGCAGACAATGGTTTACAAGATTTTAATTTGCCGCAATTATGTTCCTGTAAAATGTCAGGCCACAAAAAAACCTTAACTAGATACTGATTAAGATTTATATGTTTCTATGAATGCCTCACAGATTGACAGTGCTGGTGTCTGAGGGAAACCTGTAAATGTTTCTCCCACAACATCCATTTTTGTGCTGAACCAGTGAATTCAAATACACTGCTTCAGTAAACACGATTTGCTCATTTACAAGACATACTAGACTGAAAATCAGCTGATAATACAGTAATACAGAGCCTTTAGTTTTTGCCCCTCATTGGGTCTACCAGCACGCTTTCTATTTAAATAATTGTGCCCTGGGTGTGGCCAGCTCTGCAGCTGACATTGTAGGGCGGTCATACCCGTTGCAGAGGAGTGGCCCTCTTTTACGTGGCAGTAGCCAGAAGCCTTAGAGAAGGACAAAGAGGAGTTTTGGTCATCTTGCAGGCTTTTTTGTTCAAGCTGAATAAGGAGATGTTTTTGGCCGGAGCTCCAGAGAGCAAGAAATTTGTAAAATCAACTTGCGGAAACGTTTACCAAAGTAAACAATTTAACTTGAGTTTGGAGTGGAGAGTCACAGTGGGACATGGAGAATGAGTCACACATACAAATGGAGGGTATAGGTGTACAGGGAGGGTACGGTGGCAGCTTTTTCTCGAGGACCCTGAAGTGGCTCAGAGCACCAGCTTGCACTCGCTCTACATTAGCGGCATTTGGAGCCGCATTAGCCACAGGTTGCTGGGTTGTCGGGGGAGGTACCCGCCCTGCTCAGTCGGCCGCTGTCCTCTGGCTGCCCTCCCCTCCCCTGGCCACCCACACTCCTGTCGTAAAACAAATCTGCACTCATTAGCACCTAGCGGTCTGCCACTGCCGGCCTCGCCCTCCCTTGTAAGTGGCGAATTGAGGTCCCCGCCTCGGTCTGTTCAACCAATAAAATGTGTTTGACCGCCCTGATCATCACCCAGAGAGAGAGAACCAGTTCAAGACTGGGTCACTTTTCTCATTTCATAAAACGAAGTGTGCATTTGTGCAAATACTTTATCATAAAAGCACAAACTGAATGAGTAAATAAACCTTCTCTAACATGTGTGTGTGTGTGTGTGTGTGTGTGTGTGTAATTACATATTGACAATTAGTTCACCATGAACTAATCAAAGCACTTCTATTCTAAACACACTAAACACATACTTGTAGTCTAAACACACTATTTAAAATGAAGTAAATCTGTCCTCTTCATTAATCTTATCATCAGTTTCAAGTTTTAAGTTGCATAACCTGTTACAGGTATCTTGCTATAGACCCGTATCTGTAGTAGCATTTTAGAGTTTTGCTACAGCTCCACTTATGCTTGTATTGTTTTCCAGTATCTGTATTATTTGTTAGCTGAACCTGTCTGTTTGCTTGGCTTTTCTGTGGGCCGATTCTCTGTGATAAGGATTGCAAATTACATTAATGCTTCCTGCTTGTAAAATCAAATTAATGATTTGGCTTTGAATTCATTTAGAGGTTTCTGGCATGCCTTTGTTTAACACACCCCTGTTTTAATTAATTTTGTTGTTGATCATATTTGCACAAAGATCAGAGCTTTTTGTGGGTAGTTCAAGCTAATGAAAAAGCGAGGGGTGCTTTGGTTCTTTTATGCAGACGCAGCTTTTATTCTGACATGCTGTGTTTCTGACATGCATGGGCCGACTGTAGCGTGGTCATGTGCTCCTTTTTCTCACGTCAGTGTTAACTTCATTTCATGTCCAACTTTCCAGGCCACACCTTTAAAATATGATTTGGTGTTCTTTTATAATAACATGCAAAATGTGGCTATACCAGAGCATTCTGCCAGCTCCTGTCAGTGTGGAATAGGGTTCCCCTTTAGCCGGTGGTAGCGCACTGTGTTTGGATAACCCTGTGTTTGCACATGGCCTGCTGTCACTTTAAATGTGCAGGCTGCTTACTCCACACAGCCCTCGTCATTCAGCACGGGAAGACCATCTGTCTTTTCACATTTTAAGGTCCTGAGATGTGCGAGGTCGACTCACTCAATATCAAACACAGCATAGTCCCTCTCTCAGGTAGGTTACATAAACAGCCGCCACAGTACGTACCACATTCATAAGGTGAAAGGTCACGTACAGGGGAAAGCTCCCCTAGCATTTCAGGGCTGTGCCATGCGTGACCTAGCTTTCCTCTCGCATTCTGCATCTTTGCTGGCCTCTGCATGGCTCACATTAAGCCCAAATTCCTCATGACAGTGACTTGTGACACTGATGGATCTCCCGGCACATACAGGCTAGACTGTAACCGGAATGTTCCTGGTTTCACACGATGCTCAGCCTTGTGTTGATTGATACTTTGCAGTGCATTATGGCTTCTCTGTGTCTCAGCCTGAGAACCTGAGTTGCCCAACCTGCAGGCCTGCTCTCATGCTCCTTTAACTAATCAGGGCAAGTCCAGGCAGCGTGCCCACCGTCGCGTAATTAAATGTGGCATCAGTGTCTGGCTGGGGTGTGGCCCCCTCCCCACCATGATGCAGAGTGTTCCATCATGGGATGGCACTCTTTGCCAGCCTGGCGTCGGACTGTTCCAATATGTCAGCTTTATTCTGCATATCTGCACGTCCCGGGAGCAAGGGGGAGGGGTCTGTGTACATCAGCCCTGGGCCCCAAGCCTTCTGTTTACACACAGCTCCTATGGAAGATGGTAATATGTGATGTGTACTGGTGGTTATATATTCTTTGTGTATGAATATATTTACCACACAAGTGCTGTGTGTGAAACTTCACGAGGTTGCAGAATCAGCTGGTGGGGGGGGGCGCTTGTTTGCTGGGCCCCTCTCGTCACCTCCTATCACACCCTGACCTGGGACTGTGGGGGGGCTGGCTGCAGGGACATGGAGCGAGTCAGTGCTTCATTTGTTTGTTTTTGTGTAATCGGCTGGCCCTGCGACACCAACCCCCCCCCCCCACCCCCCCGCTGCTCCCGACACAACCCTGCACCCTAGAGCTGAGAGCTGACATCATCCTCTCAGCCTGTTAGTGCCCCCCACAGACCAGCGCACACCTGCCCCCCTCGCCTCGTGGGAAGCGGTGGCGCCATGCTGGCTGGAATGTGACAGTCATCTGCTCCTGGCTAATTGCACCCCGGCTTCCAGCTCAGCGGGGCTCCCTGCCTCGTGGTGAGGAAGAGGAGGGACGATGGAGCACGGGCAGCCACACGGGGCCAGCTGTGGCTCACCGGCACCGCCATGTACCCTGTCGGGCAGTAGGTTAAACCAAGCCATGCAGATTAACTGTAGCTGGTCTTCAGAGAAAGACAAAAGTAAATGCCACGTTCTTCGCAGTACACTACTTCCCAAGCAGGATGGAAGCAACAGGACAGGTGTGCCATGTTCTCCTAAATGGAGCAGCAAAAAGTGTACTGGGCTGCCCTAACTGCAGCCTTCCTGAGAAATGACAGGCTCTCGTCCCTCCAGCTGTCACGAGTCCTCAAGGCTGGCCTTGCTGCATCAAGAATGGGCTGAAAATCCATTCCTCCTCATAGTCATTAGCATTACTATTCATTCAAGCATCCATCTTCCATAGCAGATTTCTGGTAAAGGGTTAATGATATAGGTGATACTCTGAAGATCTGGATGCTATAAAGTTGTATGTATTCTCATAGCATGTGGGGTCGTATTGGAATGACAGGAGCCTCCTACCGGGTTCATAACGCAGTAGCACCTGCTGGAGACCTCTGCTGCCCCCGCTGCCTGTCTTCTTCCTCTTTACGGACACTTCAGACAGGAATGTCTCTCGAGCTTCAAGGAAACAACACGATTGATGTGATTTTCCAGCCCCAGTGAGTTACTGGGTGAATCTAGACATCGTGCACAAGCACTTAATTTGATTACCATTTGGCATCTCCTTCATGATGCCATGAAGTGACTTGCTGAGCAGGCTCCTTCGCTTGTGTCGCATAATTACTGCCCGCTCCGTCTGCCTTTAAATGTTTGATTATGTCATCTTTGTAGCTCTCTGTGAACCTTTTAAAAGCTCTGTGGAGCGACCTGCAAAACAGTTGCACAGATAGGCTTTATTATTGATTTAACAAATTGGCTGTAAGAATCAATAGATTTGTTGCTCTCTAAACTGTGATGCACCTGATGCATTCCTCCTGTCTTTTTCACAATGTCTGATGAAGAAATAATAGAAGATCCGTCTTTAAAAAAAATTGGAATAAACACAGAGTGGATATTGGGAGTAAATGAGAGTAGGTGTTGAGAGGAACCATATGTAAGGGGGCTGGTTGTGCGAATTCCTGTCATTGTATACAAATATCACCTCTGCGGTTTGGACCCAACTCAAATTCTCCTGGTCTCCATTCTGCATGCAAGCTGGACTCATAAAAGCACTAGATTGGAATATATAACCTAGTGCATTTCCTCCAATTACTCTGGGGCATTGAGTTTATGATTTCAGGTCTAATGATCCAATGATTTAAGGTCCAGGAGGCTGCATGTTGGTGTTCATGAGGCACTTAGCTCTAATGCAGCCGTGTCCCAAAGCACTTATGAGGGGAATTGAAGCTGTTGGCTCCCACATGTGGGCACAGGATGCAAACAGCCAGGACCACCACACGCCCCCCGTCCGTGTCGCCCACCTACCCACATGTGCAGTCCCATTATGCCCCGAAAGAAAATTTGGCGGTAAGACATGCAATAGCTCAGCTGTGTTCGCCCTTAATTAATTCCCCTTTGTACAATAATGCATTGCTGACTCATGTTTTAATATATGTGATTCTACCCATGTTCTTTAATTTAGCCCCAGGGGTTCGAATGATGCATCAGGGTTTGTAAGTGCAGCAGAGGATGTATGTACATTAGAAGCAGGAGGAATAAGGAGCATAATAGAAACAAATTAATATGCACCTTTAAGGGAAAAACCCCCTGTGTGTTTAAGAGTGTGGTAGCTAAGTAAATACAGCTGGCAACAATTAAAGTAAAAGGTTTCATTTGAATATGATATTGCACATAATGTATCTTTTGAAGCCAGTACTAACCTGTTCATTATGCCCTCTGTATGTTGAAATATTTAGCAGATGCTTTTGTCCAAGACAACATAGAACTCAGGATTCAATCCCATACCCTACACACATGAGCAGAGACCTTAAGGGTGGGGGGGTTCAATTCAGTTCAAAATAATTATTTTTCAAGGTGTCCATTTTCAAATTGCCACCAGAGTTAAAACTCAGCTTGTAAGTATAATTTTAAACATATGTTACTGTATGTTGGTGACATTTGCTACTTCTAACACACTGCAGATGGAGCAATTTTGTTGGGGCAGTGACATGTGTAAGTCTGGTACGGTACTATCATGAATGAGCAGAATATGCAGAGTGTAATGATACTTTTTCCAGCACCATCTCAATTTAAATGGGCAAACTTTGGATTTTTTAAAGGTAATGGGCACATGAGTAAGGCTGTCTGCTTGGGTTCATGGTTTGGGTCAGCACAGGATGACAGAATTTATTTTGAAATTGTTTATTATTATAGTATCGGAACAGCTATAAAACAAACAGGCAATTTATCTTTTGATAAGGTGCTTATTTTCACAGTTTATAAAATGTGGAATACAACTGCATCATAACAATCAAAATGATGAACCAAATCCCATATTTTCTAAAAGCAAATATGGTCAAATATCTGTAGCGATAAACACCCCTGTAGCCGTAGATATTTTTTTATCTGAATTTCCTGGCATGAGGATCATGCATGTTCTTGTACACACTGCCTTGAACATCTACACCTCACAGAAAATTAAAATAGTGCCTAGAATTGCACGCAACGTTTAAATGCACGGCAGCGCATGTCAGATGAGGTTGCCTAGTAACCGTGCCTTCCGATTCTGTCTTAATGTGCCCCGACATTCCAGACGATCTGGACATCAAATATGACAGCGGGCCTCATCTTCAAGTTTCAAGTCAGCTGTTTCAAAACAGTGTTCTGCTCATATTATTATGCTAAATGAGAACACACTGTCCGTGGGCAAAAATTCAAATGGTGCTGATAACTGGGACGAGTCACATCCATGTAACACAAACATTCATGGAGCCTCTGGCTTTTGAGATGCTATTTTAAGGAGCGTAATACAACATTTAACTTTTTTCTTTTTTTAATCTGAAACCGTTCTGGTACGTCAAGTCAAGCAGGCTGTTGATGAATTATGTCACTTTCTAAGCCATTTAACCTTCACAACGTATGTGGCTGACAGGCTCAGTCGAGAAGCAAGCAAAAAAAGGGAAGGGGAGAGAGAAAGCGACGACTCCACTGACCTCTGTGCATGACTGATTTGAAAGCACAGACGAGTCATCCCCTATATGAAAGCTACCAATTTCAGTCCTCACTTATTAGACTTTTAATGGAAACCGACAACATCAGAATGAGACGCCTTCCACTCCTGCAGATAGAGCTGTAAAGTGCAGAAATCTGCGCGACATGCCGCTGGAGACGCTTTTAGCGGCCAGAGCTTCCCTGAAGTGGGGTCTTGTTCTCTAGGCGGACATGTCAGCATCACCGGAAGGGCAGCCCAGGATGGCAGAGTAAATGGCCGACTGGACGAGGCGGACAAGCAGCCGAGCAGCCAGCACACTTGGGGGGGGGGCAGTCTCAGTGCATGGGAGACACACGGCAGCATCATTTAGATAAAACACACTGCCAGAAGCGGGGCTGCTCGGGATTGGCCACCATGGAGATGTAGGCCGGGGGGGGCTTTGCCGGCCGGCTCTGGGTGGAGGACACCAGGCTATCTTCTTTGGCCAATAACAGTACAACAGCCCAGAGATGGGGCGTCGTAAATTCCTGTCGGGTAATTAAAATCGATAGCGGAGATGCGCTCGGCAGCTGGCAAGGTCAAGCGGTGCAGTGCAGGCTTGCGTGTGGGACTAGCGCTGCAAGGCCAGCGTACAGATAAATAGCAAAATGAATGAAGCCACCGTCACCTTGTGTCACCAGCCCTGCGGCCGCTGTGGTAACCAGCCTCTCGGGTCCTCCAGGTCACAGGGGCCAGCCTGGGGCGTTCCAGGGTGGGCTGGTTTCTGAAGCCCATGCACTGCACTTCAGCCAAAAAGCTGAGCTGCCAGTAGGCCCGCCACCTGGCACGAGGCATCCCTCCCGTGTGCTTGTGGCATGTGCGGACATCTGCCCCACCTCCCTTCTGCTTGGGCGGGGACTCGTGCAAATGCATGGAAGTGCCTGTCCACTCAAACTGTGGTTTGCTTATAATTTTCACAGAGAATTACATAATATGTTATATTTTATTGATAAGACTCTTAGTAGTCATACTTTTTTTGCTGTGATATTAGGTAAAAGGCTGGAGGCATCCTTGTTTTAATGCTCTTCCCACCCCTCCCCCACAGTCTTTCAGTGAGCAGGCTGTATCTTTCCTGGACCTCAGTTGTACAAGGGTTGACTGGCTAATTAGCATGGTAATGACCTGCAGGAAGCAGTTTGCTTAGAAGGGTGGGGTTACCCATCCAGGTGGCGAAGGAGCAGATTTAGCAGATTCTGGACAAATGCCCCCTCTGGGCAGAAGAGGCCCATGGCCCCCTGGTGTGGGTGGCCACTACGTTCTTCTCCTCACACCCAGCATGGGCGGGGGTCAGTAGTGGTGGGACGTCTGTGTTTGGGCGGGTGGGGGGTGTCAGCCGTATTAGTATTCTGCATAGACCACCACACTTGTGCAGAGATGGGATCGGTTTCTGTTTTACTAGGGGAATAATCAGCCTTGCTTTTTTCCATTTGTCCTTTATTCCAGCAGAGCTTGGGTAATTTGGTTTAATTTTGGTGTTTCATCTCACTTTAAAGGGCCAGCAGCCGGTTTCTGTGTGCTCGCTGTGTGTGTTGCGTATTGCATCTGTGTGTCGTCTGGGGTTTCAGGTATGTGTATATCAAATGGGTGTGTAGAGTGTGTGGGTGCTCTGCACATGCTCCTCTCGCTCACTGCTTCTCCTCTTAGAAGTCTTTGGTGGTGGTGGGGGGGGGGTCACTGTAGTCCGCTTGGTTCATTTGAAACATCCCGCCGCTTCCTGTTTATCAGCCGGACTCGGTGCCGCTACTATCGGGATCTGATACAATCTCCATCTGATGCTGCTGCTACAGGAGAGACACAGCCCACCTGTCAACAGAGCTTCTCATCTCCCTTGTCTCTCTCATCCTGGCCTTATCTTCTGTTCCCTCCCTCACTCTTCTTCTCTTTTCCTGCTACAGTGTCCCTTTTTATATACATTTCTAACATTCTCAGCATTCCCTTGTCTTCGCTTGCCTCCTTATGGTTTGTAAAACAAGTCCAGATCGCCCATACCCTACCTGTCTACCTCGCCTCATCTTTTTCTCCAGATAGCATCATGTTATTGTTTCAACATTGAATTATAGTTAAATGTGTTCAATTATATGGTTAGAAATACGGTCAGTGTTAAATTATCAATGTTGAAACTGAATTGATTTTTGGTCAGATTTTCAATATCAACTTCATAAACTGATGGTGGCAAAACCTTGATTCAATGTTGATATAAAGTGAAAGATTGAAGATCAATGTTGTTTCAACTTTTTTGTCTGATATAGAACCAATGTCATTACAACATATGTGTGCTATCTGGGTCCTTTCTTCACAGTTCTGCACAGGCTATGAATATATTCCTGAAACTGCACTTGTGTAATATGTACTGTCCATTTACTGTAACTGCAACATCACTATCAGGGCTGTTATTAACCTGGAATATCGTGAAAGGAAACTCTGGAGTTGCGACATCCCCTTAATGAACTAGGAATGCACCAAGGATGCAGTTCTATTAATGATCAGACACGCTGTGCAGGATTGCCACTGCCATCAGACACCATATAAGAGCAGACAGAGATGAGGAGTGTTGACAGAAAAATGACCTGTCGTCTGCACTGATGAAATTTACCCGAAGTCTCAGACACGCCCATCCATTAGTTACTGTGTGGGACGGAAGTCGGCAAAACCATGTGCCAAGTGTCAGGGTCAGAAAAACGAATGATTGCTGGCTCCAGTGACTGTTTTAATGGCAGTGCTAGTGTCCTGTTAGGAAGTGCTGTGAGTGTCACCCCTCATAGTTCCTTTCATGTGTCGCTCTTCTCTTAAGGCAAAGACTCCCCTCCAAAAACGTGTACTACTACCGCTGCCCGGACCACCGCCGCAACTATGTCATGTCCTTCGCCTTCTGCTTCGACCGCGAGGATGACATTTACCAGTTTGCCTACTGCTTCCCCTACACCTACTCACGCCTGCAACACTACCTGGACAGCCTGGAGCGCAGGAACCTGGACTTCCTGCAGAGGGAGCAGCTGGGCCTCAGTGTGGTGAGTGCCTTTTTTTCCTGCTCTGTAAGCTAAGCTATTCTTGTAGATGTGAGAGCACAGGTCTAGCCACACCTGGAAGCACCCAGCTGCTAAGGTCCTCTCCACCGCTAATTTTGTTCATTACATTTATATTCATATTCTCGTCTGCCAGGTTGGAAGCGTCACAGGGGTGGTTATGTGGGAGGCAGAGGCAGCCGGTGGGGGTGCTGGGCCTCAGGGTCATTTCTGGGACTGTTCTGTTCACATTTCAAGCCTCATGTCAAAGAGTAAAGCTGATCGCTTTAATCAGAGGGTTCTCACCTCTCTGTAGAGCAGGTATTGGATTGTACACAGCGCCTGCAGTCCTGTCTCGATGCTTATCAAATAACTGTAGAAGAAAAACTCATTAGAAATGCTTGAAAGATTATGTTTTTTTTTCTTTTAACACTTGTCAAGGAGACTTAGCTGCAAGGAACAATGATGGAAGTACATTTATTGATAAGGAACTGTGTCTCGATGTATTAAAACAAGGAAATTTAGAAGGTAAAATTTTGTGAGTAAAATCACACATTAACCTTCAATGGTTCCTTGCCATTTCTATGACTACTACCATGTTATTATTAAAATTACAGCAGTTACCCTCTAGGACATTGTAACTGCACCAGTTTTACATACGGTCGTGCATTAACTGATAGAAAAAGTTGACGTCAATTATCGCTGGCATATTTTCTTCAGGGATGCAATATGCACCCCAAAAAAAACTTAATTTATGACAGATGTCTATGGAGATTCTCAATTATCCAGGTCATATTAATCCTAAAAAAGGGTTGTGCAAAAGCAACTGGACTTTGTTGTTCTCAGAAGATGTTCCACACTCCATCCAGAGTGCTTTCTCTATCCTGACTGACTGGTTGGCATACCAGGTTGATGAATCCTGTGGAATCCTGAAGTCTTTAGCACTTCAGTGTCACCTGTGCATTGTTACTCTTCCCCCTGGCTTTCATGTGTGAAAGGCTGAGCATGAACGACTGTGGGAGCGTCTGGGCAAAGTTGAAAGAACATTGTAGGTGGATGATAGATTATGTCTGGACAGGGGCGACCTCCTCTGTTCAGCAACGGTCATTCATTTGAACCAGTTGTACTCCCGGTCCACCTATAATGCAATTCTTTCAACTTTGCCTAGACGCTTCCACAGTCGTTCACACTTGGCCTCAGGTAAAACACATGAAAGCCAGGGGGAACAACAACAACAGACAGGTGACCATCAAGTGCATAACGTTAAATTATGAAGTTGATATTATCGACAAATTCAGCTAATTAGTAATTAGTAATCGCTACTATTGTCATGTTAGAGAGCTTCCAGGTTTCTGAACATCTTGGGGTGTTCTTCCGAGCATTCAGCTTACAGCACCCCGGAATCCGGAAGTTCTTCCTGGATAGCCATACTTGCTGTCCCACGCGTTACGGGAATCCAGGTCGTTGGTGTCGGTCCGCATGGGTTTTGACCCGGTCGGCTTGAGTATGAAGAGCTGTTTGTATTCGCTGCCAGGCTTGTTTACTCACTTGAAACCAGGTTTAGATCTGAGGTACAGGTCCTGGAGGGGCTTCCCAAGGGAACAAGGGTGGTTGGAACCCTAGCACACATTGAAAGGGGGTTAGTTTGGTTACAGGGTTCACCCTAGAATTCAGTGACTATTCCACCCAGACCAGATTGGGTCTGCAGGCACGTGTTTACAGAGCTGTTGAAGGGCTTTGGAAACCTCTCGGTTGGTACATTCTGCTAAACCATTTGGCTGAGGATGATATGCAGAGGTAAGGCTAAGAAACACATGAGCTTGGCATGGAATTCTTTAGACCCCAAGAGGTAAATCGAGGACCCCGATCAGACACTATATCCTCTGGTATACAATGTGAAACGGTACAGCTCCTGAATGAGGATGTCAGAGAGTTCCATTGCTGATGGGAGTTTCGGCAAAGCCACCAAACAACACATCTTCAATAATAGATCGACGATAGTTAGGATGATGGTTTTACCTGACGACTGTGGAAGGTCGGTGATAAAGTCCATAACGATGTGGGACCAGGGTCTGGAGGGAACAGGCAGAGGTTGCAAGAGACCTGCGGGGCTGGAGTCGGGACAGCTCTCCACGTAAGCTTGCACCTGTTGCCGCAACCCCGGCCACCAATAACGACGAGAAACAAGGTGCTAGGTGGTGGTGATTCCCGGATGCCCAGTGCCTGGTTGGAAGTGGATCTACCGCAGCAGCCCTGGTCAGTGGGGTCAAGACACGTACAACAGGTCGGGGTGCACTGTGAGGGAGATGGATGGTTCTCATTTTCCAGCTTAATGGTCTCCTCCAAACCCAAGCTAATGTAAGAGACGAAGCACCACGGATTGAGGATGGGATAGGTCCGTCCCTGGTTTTCTGGACGGTCAAACTATCGAGACAGAGCATCAGCTTTAACATTTCGTTTTCCGGGTAGATAATTCACCTTGAAGGAAAGCCGGGTGAACCATTGTGCCCAACAAGCTTGACAAGAGGTGAATCGTTTGGCATTCTGCAGGTACTCCAGATTTTGGTGATCGGTGAGCACCAGGAATGGATGACAGGCTCCTTCTAACCAGTGCCTCGATTCTTCCAGGGCAAGCTTTATGGCTAGGAGTTCGCGATCACCTACCTTGTAATTTCTTTCCGCCAATGTTAATTTGTGAGAGTAATAGGCGCATGGGTGACGTCATCCAGTCTCTGGATCCCGCTGTATCAGGATAGCTCCCACTCCTGCCTCTAAAGCATCTACTTCGATCTCGAAGGGGAGGTCTGGTCAGGGTTGGGTTAAAACAGGTGCAGAACAGAAGGCATGCTTTAACAGGGAGAAGGCTTGCTCAGCTTCAGGCATCCAGATCAGTCGCGCAGGTTTCCCACAGGTGAGATAGGTAAGGGGCGCCAAAATCTGACTAAAATTTCTAATAAATCTCCTATATAAATTAGCGAAACCCAGAAACCTCTGTAACTCCTTCAGGGTTCAGGGTTGTTGCCACTCATGTATTGCAGAAATCTTTTGCACGTCCATTGCCACCTCTCCAGGCTGAATGGCATACCCCAGGAACTTCACTTTGGTCTGATGCAACTCGCATTTCTCTCCTTTGATGTACAGGAGATGGTCTCGAAGTCTCTGGTATCCCCATCTTACATGTTGCACATGGGCCTGCTCAGAAGGGGAATAAATTAGAATGTCATCAGTGTACACCAATGTGAACTTGTGTAGCATGTCCTGGAACACGTGATTCATGAAGGATTGGAAGATAGATGGGCTAACAAGGACCCATGGAGGGTTAAGTGTATATGTACATGACACCATATATGGATGATTCCTCTTTTGGGCCACATATTCATGTCCTTGTGTTTAACTGGCTCTTATTCTTTTATAAAATTAGACAAATCTTTACAACAAACCCATTTCTCTGGAATATGTGCTCCTTTTAGCATGTCCCAAATGCAATGTATTAAATTCTTTAGTAAATAGAAACTATAAAATTATAAAAAACAAAACTTATTCTTTATTATATTGATACACTAGGGTATACTACCTTTAAAGAAAGAAACAAATGGTGAAACTTGTTTTGTTTTCTAGAATTATATAATATTATATGTGTCACGATCCGGGTGCGTGCGCAAGGCAGACATAGCCGAGACCAGGCTTGATCACGAGAACGGGGGTTTATTGCACACGGAAGCACTCGGACAAGCAACATCAATGCTGCGTCTGCCGGAACATACACAGACGCAGACTAAATACATGAGACAATCACGGGACGGGCGAGCAGCATTCGCCTCCACAGGTGGATTACATCAGGG
>JABFDZ020000034.1:79376-91925 GCA_019775955.2 Pollimyrus isidori | reverse complement strand
TATTAGTTAAGTTCTCCCCAAGCGAGCTTGATGGGTCGAATGGCCTCCTCTCGTTTGTATAGTTCTTATGTTCTTACTTTTGTGTTCCTATAATGTCTTTATATTTTACTTCTCTGTTTTATTCGAGCTACCCCTGATTGTAATAACCTGATTGTAATAAATTAAACAAGGAAACAATCTTAAACAGTGTTCTTTGTTATTAATTGTCATAAAATGAGCCCAGACCGTCAAATTTATGCTTTATTTTTTCACTAAAGTACTGTTGTCAATATATTATTATAAAATCTAGTGCATGATCTTTTTTTATATATAAATGTGTACAGCCTGCATATTGAACAGTTACGCTCCACTGATCTCTGTAGAAATTGAAAGGAGTGCCAGAACTGTAGACACAGAAAGAGAACTGCATTTGTGTCATAACACAGGAAAAATCACCTAAACAAAACACAAACGAACAGCAGCATGGTCCAGAAAGGCCCTAAAGGGGAAGAGTAACCCCTAATCATGGTTTACTCAAAGTGAATATTGCCTGTGACTACCCAATTGCCTAGTTAACTTAAATCAAATAAATGAGAAATTAGTACTGCAGGTTATTCTCAGTGTTTATCCAGATATAGTTGAATATTTTCATCTATATTTCTTCAATATTTTCATTCTTTTTATCACACATGGCCGGTGGGGCTCGTCCACAGGGCCACAGCTGCACCTGAAGCGAGATGGTCAATGTCCATACTCTTTTTAAATTACATTTTCTATCAATTTAAACAGTGCTTTGCATTGCATTTTTGTGACGTAATGTCCACATGACTGCAAAGCTGATGGTTCAATGTAAGGTTTGATGGTTTGAAGGTTTGTTGTAACATTCTCACTTTTTGGCATTTGTATAACGATCCTATGTATTACTCTTACTCAGCATTTAATAAATTATTGTATGTGTGTGGGTGTGAGTGCTATTTATGTGTAGTGTGTTTTGTAAGTACCAGATGAATGTTATGTGGGGAAGGATTGAGCGACCACCATGGAAATGTTAAATTAAACGGGAGAGAATTACAGCATCCGGTAAGGGTTCCATTTCTGCAGGTTTGGCAGAATAATGGCCTCATAGAATAGGCCTCAGACACCAAGCATAAGGTCACATGAGTGAGAGCAGAAACCAGCGACATGTAAAGCCATGCAGGAAGGGGCCGGGAGGTGAGGAGAGGAGCTGGCTGACTCACCTAGTGGCACGGGATATTTTTGGGGCTCTAATGGTCAGCAAGCCTCCAGTAGGCAGCCTGTGGGGGCCTTATCCTCCCCCTCTTAGTGGGAATAAGCGCTGAGACATGCCCTGGCCTGGATGGCCAGCGGGGCTCCTTCACAGGGCCACAGCTGCACCTCAAAGGCGGGAGGGCAGTGGGCTGCTGTGGTGGGCAGCTTTTTTTTTTTAAAGTGGCCCATTTTCAGGAACTTTTGCACAATGTATGCACACTTTTTAGGTGTACATGTTTGTCAGTGCTAACAGGCAGGTCCTCATAAGTGTGAATCACATGGTTACAACTGAGCACATAAAACACATGGACAGGGTCAGGAGGTGCACTTACTGCTTGGCTCAGCGTCTGAATGAATATGATGCCTGATTTAAGTGATTTTGAATGCGCTATGGTTGTTGCCCGATGTGGTGGGTCTGGCATCTCAGAAACAGTTACCCTCCTGGTATTTCATGCACTGCAGTGTCTAGAGTTTACAGAATGGTGCAATGAAATAAAACGTCCAGCGGATGCCATTTCTGTGGGTGAAAACACCCTGTTAATGAGTCAGAGGAGAATGGCCAGATTCGTTAAAGCTAACAAGAAAAGCAACGTACAAAAATGTCATGGATCAAACTTCATAAGAAAAGTTTCTAGCACCATGTTCAATCCATGCCTGGAGAATTTTACCTGTGCAGTAAGGAAAAATGGTATCAGCCAGCACTAGCCAGGGATACCTAGTAAAGTGGACACTGTGTATAGGTTGTGGCTAGGTCCTCAATGCAAATTATATGGTATGGATTTTGCTTTACCTCAGTGTATTTGTGGATCTCCTTTGTAGACAATGCACAATATGTAGCTAAAAACCATTTGGGACGTTTTCATTTATTGCAATTTCTTTGGAGAGCTATTTACTGTCTCGTTTGGTTTCTTCCACCCTCCAAACTCAGGTCCAGAAGTGAATTTCATTATTAGCTGGTTCTTTTCCACAGAAGGCTTTAGCCAGATGGTCAGAGCTCACAGCTGATCATGGAACCTAAATGTGTTTAAGAGAATACAACATTATGTTCTACTTCTGTGGCTTTCTCTGCACACAGACACAGATTTTGTGGTTTATGTGCTGCGCCCTCACTGATTCTATTTCTGCCTGAAGGCTCGCGTTTGTATGATTCAGTATTGTTTTGTTCAGATTTTCTTTGTGCCATATCAGATATCAGAAGGGCTACATATAGGCTTCTGTGACTCCAGTTTACATCCAGGACCTGAGGTTTTGGTATCTACTCAAGCTGCAGGAGGCTGTGTACGGTCTCAGGGTGACCCCCCCAGTCCATCTCAGCCCGACCAATCTTCCCAGTGACACCTATGCTTCCTGTGTACCTGCTGCCCCCCAATGCAGCAATGACATGCATCTATGATGACCTACGTGCGAGTTCCCTTTGCATCTTTACTGGAGCGTGATGGGGGCTGATCTGCTGTACATGTAGGTTAAGGTGCAAAAGGCCAGTTACGGTGCCATCTTGGAAGCAGTTAACCTGGTGCAGTCAGGCAGACTTTCCCAGCCCACACCTGAGGTGTCCGCCACCAGGGCAGGGCATGGTGTGCCCAGAGATGCTGCTTTCTACCAACGGGCCCATTTTCCAGGGTGGGTACCGATTACAGGAGCTGCTGTGGGAGGGTGCCAGGCGGTCATTAAGTAAGATGGCACCAAACACCAAGGGAAGAGGGACGTCTTCTCAGACGCAGGCAACACAGTGCTCCGATAAATTAAATGTGGACCACACAGTGTATCTGGAACCACTGGTTTGAATTCTCAGGCTGCTGCTGCCTGAATGAGTGCATGGATGGCGGCCCTGCATGAGAAAGTGTCTGTTTCATTTCACCATCGTGCTCCTCTTACCCTGGGGGGGTGGGGATGGGATTGGAAAAATAAGTAGTTTTCTGAGAATGTTCAGGTTTTTAATAAGTCAAAAAACACTTTTCTGACAGTGTAATTGCTTTCCGTTGCTGGCTTCAAATTTTGGACTCAGGAAATAGAAAAAAGAGTGAAAAGAATGAACAAGTCATACAGTATATCATCTGTTGCGAGGTAAAGAATGGAAATGAGTGTAAAGTGAGTTACTCAACCACTGAACTCAGTCGAGCTTGAAATTTACTTTCAGCTGGGCTTAATTTGTTGTAAATGGTGTGAGGCATATTCAGGCATGGGTTAAAAAGAAGATGGCTATTCTCATTGGCAAAGGGGGAGCTACTGCTCTGTGCAGTTCAGCTGTCTGGCCGGAGCACAGAGCCAGTTTATTCCCGAGTGCTAATGCTCATATCCTTTTCCTGCTGTCACCTGTCTGGGCAGCTTACTGGACCTTGCATCTGTTGACATGTTGGAGGATTTCAGATCCTGGATGTGTTTTAGCCCCAGTTTTAAAATTAATCTCATGGATCGGTGAGGCAGCTTTCAGGAAGGGATGACTGTGTACACAACAGTCTGATTTCCAGCTGGGACATGTGGACCAATCCTATTCAACCAAATAAAGTAGCAGTCAAGTGACTCGACACAACTACTCATAGAAAGGATTCTTTGTACTATTTTATACATTTTAGAAAATTAATAAAGAATCCAAACTATAAAATGACTATGCACTGACCAAAAAATAAAATATATTGTTTGGGGGGTGGGTTTAGGACAGGTGGCCGGCCATGTGATGTCACACTACACCCCTCTCCTTTGCAGGTGACTTCTGGTTGTTCCTTTTTGTATCTCAGATTATTTGATACTAAATAGATCAGCTCATTAGAGCATGGCGGTTGTACCAGTTTTTATATGGCCTGTCGCTATATTGCTGACCAAATTTCTTAGTTTCCATTCACTTACCACTCAAATACACTTACATTCTACTCGCTCCATTCCATTTATGAGAGGCGTCCACCTGCGGAGACCCGTCGCATCCTCCTCCATCCTCCAAGGCTCCTACTCGCTCCACTCCGTTCATGGGGGCGTGTAGTAGTTTGTCTGTCACTGTCTTTCGCCCGCTGGTTGCTGAGATGAGCTCCAGCACCCCCATGATCCTGCTCTGGGTCGATAATGGAAAATAAATGCGGATGCAGAACATGATTCTAATTCTGTTGCATTGTTCCTGTGTAGTTGTTTGTATAGATTTAGCAGATATCTTTACAGTTTGAACTGTCAAACGTAGTGCCTAGATCATGCCAGCTTTGAGAAGCACATTTGAGGCTCAGAATCAGCAAGCATAGCAGTTCTGAGTAGACCGACCGCAGCTCCACACAGGGAAGGACTGTGACATGCACCAGAAATCCGAAAGCATCAACCAGCTGTTAGCCCATTAAATTGTGTCTGAGGATGAGTGGACCGGGACTGAGGAGGACATAAATCTGTTATAAACATTTCCACCACCGCCATTCTGGAGCAGACTCAAGTCAGTCGGGGGGCTCCATGCAGGAAAAGTCAATTGAAAGGCACGCAGACTGGATCCACAGTTTTGTGTTTCTGCGACTGGAGCTTAGAATTTTCCATCAGCAGCCCGGGCTCATCCAAATGGAGTGAGTGGCTCAGAACCGCAGACCCTCCCCCACACAAGTGCTCGATATGTCACTTTCCGGAAGTCTAATTTCATGGAAGGAAATGGATTTAAATTCTCAACAAAATCCTTTGTACCTCCTGTTTATGTTTGACCCTCATTAACCCTCACTGTTTCAGTTCATGTTCGGAGGCTCTTGGGCTAATTATGTGCGGTATTGTCTGCCGTGTACACTCACGGAACAACAGCACACTGAAAAATTGCCCATTTGACTCCTGAAACACCACCAGTCACACCTCAGGGAGACCTGCATTTAACATAGTCCGTCAGGGAGAAATGACATTAGAAATGGAAGGATTACATGAAAGGAAACTTTTCCCTTTCTGAATGTGTAGATTACAAACTGTAAAATTTGTGAAACATTTTCATGCAGCTCTGCTGGCCGCTTCAGATGAGGCCCCGTCTCTCCTGCTTAGGCGACGGGCCGTGGCCAGGTAACAGCTCCCGCAGCTTGTTCCCAAGAGTCCCACCGTAGACCAAAGGGGTCCCTTTTTGGGTGAGAGACTTAGAAGCTGGGTGCACCCGGTCCCGGCATCCTGTATACCGGGTTGCAGCCAGGTCTGCGAAATCACCCGCACCGCCTTTGTGCATCGCCCCGACACATGTAAGGACTGGAGGAGCCTGATAGCAAAGCTCACCCCAAACCTGCTTTGCCTTCCTCAGCCACAAAGCTCTTTTATCCCCCTTGTCCATTGCAGACTCTGCTCAAAGTCCCCTGTCGCACAGAATAATGTTTCCCTGTTAAACCAATGAAGAAGACTGAAGGGTGGCAGGCCCTTTCATTCCCCCCCCCCGCTTTTTTTTCTTGCCCGCTCCCTTTTCTCCCGGCTGCAGCGAGCGGCCGCCTCTCCCAGAAGCGAGCTTGTGCCGGAGATGGATGCCAGCGCTGCTCTCCAAAGGCACAATGTCCCTCCTTTCCAGCGAGCACCTGCATATTGTGATATAGTGCCTCTATTCACTGAGTCGTTTGCCTCTAACGGCACCCAGCTAGGCTGGTGAAATTGACAGGATTGCAGCCCGCTTTTCATTAGAGCTGCAGCGGACCCGGCTGAAGGTTATTGGGGCTCCAGGGTGTGGGAGGCATGCTGGAGAGGAATAGTACTGCACCGACCTGAGGGGCACGGCTGTCTGCGCCGGGGGGCAGCTCCAGAAGCCTTCATTAATCCCCCTTTATATTTGGGGTTATTGTGGTGATTTTCATTTTTTAAATATGACGCTGAGAGCCTGCGTCTTTTTTTCTATATATACTTCGCCATTTCATGGCAGCTTTGACGTCTCTATGAAAAGGAAGTTAGAAAAAATAAAGTCATACAAACTTCAAACTAAATGTGTATACTTTATTTCTGTGCAGTAATGATTTCTAAAATTTGTTTCCATTTGTACTTTGAAGATATTAATGTAGTGCTGACCCATTTTCTGATTCAGTACTGTAGTCATTTCTGGAAAATAATTGTCTTGAATCTAATTAGACTTCTATGTGTGAAATTTCACTGCTAAGTAATGAGTTCCGACCTTTTTGCCTGTTATCTATGCTAGGCCCAGCCAGTGATGGCCCTGGCCAGGGTGCTGGCTAAGGACATGATGGACTAATTTTTAATCTCCCCCAGCTTCCTTCCAGACAGTACACATTTAATCCGCCCCAGCTCCCTGCCAAACGGTTCACATTTTTGCTCCCCCCGGTTCCCTGCCAGACGATCCATATTTTTGCTCCCCCCAGCTCCCTTTTTTAAAAGGGAGTACAAAATCAGCCTTTCTGTGATAATTTCCATCCATCCATAAATCCATCCAACCATCCATCCATCGATCTACCTTCTAACCACTGATCCAGTACTAGGCTTGTGGAGGAGCCTGGAGCTTGATGTTTGGCAGCACAGTGCACAAGGCTGGGGTCCATGGGAGGCCGGTCTATTACAGGGGTTACTGACTTTGCTCTGAAGAAGGGGACATATGAAGAGCATCAAAACTGCTCTCAGCCCAGCACTGACACATTAGCACAAGTAAGAATATGCATGACCATAGGACCGGAAATCTAAATGGAAAATTGGTAAAATCTTTCATTTTAAAACATAGTTCAACATGGACATAGAATTAGAATGATTAGAATGAGACCTTAAGGTCGGCTTCCTGTAGTCCTGCTAGTTATGCAACTGCCCTTGTTGCCGAAAGGTTTCTGGCTTGGATTTTTAACAAGGGACCACCTTCTCTGCTCAATTTGCTTGGGGAAGTACCCTCTATACCCTCTCTACCCAAAGAGTGTGACACTGCAGGCCTGCTTTGAATAAGAGCATCTGCAGAAGCACACAGGGTTTTACAATACTGGTTTGAATTCAATTTCAGAAGTTCTCATGGTGAGTGCTGGAGAACGTGGATGATTTTCCTGCGCATGTAAGGAACACTTTGCTCTGCCAAGGCTGCTGAAGGCAGGCTGGGCTTGGGTGACCCACTTGTATGAAAGCAAAACTATTCATCTGATAGCAAATGGAATGTAAGATTGAGTGGTGCAGTCGACTTTTGACGCAAACAATCCTCTGTATGTAACTATAAATGTGTAATTTAGGGTCATAATTATCCATGTTTTCAGCTGAAAAGTTGCATGGCTCTCAAAGCACGTATCGCTTGACCGTGTCGAAAAAAAAAGTGCCTTTGACACAGAACAGAAACAAATTCCTGCTGAAATATTTTGCTCACCACCATTTAAAGGGTCAGACTGCTATTGCTATTATTATTCTTCCTTTTCACGACTTGTCAGCTTGGAGACATTTAGTTACTTGATGGTTTTAGCTTCTGCTTTGTACAGAGAGGTCTGTCGGCCTTGTGTTGGGAGCGCAGGCATGAGCTTCTGGTCAAAGAGCAGCACAGCTCAGCTAAAGTCCCTCCTTTAGCTCCTTGCAAGCAGACACTTAATGATCTCTTTAGAATGTAATAATAAAAGATAAGTATATTAAGCCTCATTCCCGTATAATTGGATTATGTTAAGATAAATTACTCGTGTCAGTTTCATGCCAGGCTGCATTTGAAGTTTAGACCTGTCATACGTAATAAAGTTTATGCCACTCCAGAAAGATGTGTTTAAATATTGCGGATTTGTAGATGAGTAATGGTGACAATCCTGCTTGGTTCCTCTCTTGTTTCTATGGAAACACTGAAGAGACTGGCAAATTTTAGCTTGCTGTCACCTATTATTTCCATTATGAATTGAAGACATTAAACTTTTGTCCCATAAAGACCTCTGTAAGAGATCAATTCTTGCACGTTTTTCCTCGCTGTTCGCAATGAGGAAATAAAACATGCTCACCCACATGCACAAAAAGCTGTCTGTCAAAAGAAGAATGTCATCCTGCCTTTTCACTATTGATTAGAGGGTGGGGTGCACAGAGGGGGTGGGTGGGACACCTGCAAATAACCTTTTGGATTGGCATACATTCTGCATTGGAGGAGTCTTCACCCCAGGCTCTGTGACCCCCTCTGGGCCTGTAGGATCCTATCATAAATTGACCAGATGTCGGTATTATCATCGAGTCTGCAAAATACCTCTCCTCGGCTCTGACCTGGTCCCAGCCAAGACTATTCATGGGGATAGACTTGTAGCAGTCCTCTGTGGGTGCCTAATTCTCAGTTACTTATCTGACCATGCATTACTGGTGGAGGATCCCTGTGTTACAGAGCTTCAGAAGCTCTGCATTATTCCATGCCATTCTATTTGCTAATGTTATTCCAGAATGTATTAATATCTCTAGTCCTATGAAATAGAAAATTTAGAAAAATTTGAGAAAAATTAGACAATACTTTTTAGAATGAGTTTTTCCCCTTATAATGTCAATTTATCAGTGTTATATAAAAATGCAGAAGAAATACCCATTGGTTTTGTAAAGCAATAAAAAGTTTATAATATCAGTTTATAAGTATAGCACCCAAAACTAATCCAGTAATCTCTCTTGAAAGGGAAAAGCACACAACCAACTCTGTTTATTTTTAAAGGCATCATTTTTTAATGTCACCCCTATGCCATACATCTCTGACTTTTTCAAGCACTGATACTATTTTATTATGTACCTTGACTTGCTACTGTTATACTGGTAACAGAAACAATCTGTCTTTTCAATAAACACATGCAGAAGTGTTGTATAAATTGATTCACGGGCCTCCTAAGCTATATACTGAACCTTTTTATAAATTCTTAACAATGCACAGCATTACTTAGCTAGAAATGTATGTAAATATAAACCCAACGGGACTTTGTGGTTTATTCCAAACTAATGTCGACTGGTCCTTAACTGCTTATCGGAGTAGATGAGTCTCGAAACATTAAGGCTGAAATTGTCATTGTTTGATGCTGAGAGAGCAAGATGCTATGTATTGAAGAAGTGTGGCAAGTCCAAGGGCCCAGAGAGGCTGATTACCTTCAAGCCAGTTACTGACAGAGCAATAATCTCAGAAGTTGGGGGAAACTACATAAGAAATGACACCAGCAAATCTGGTCAGTCCCTGGCCCAGTCCACAGCAAGCAGTGGGCTTCCAGGATGGCCTGGGTCCATATGGTCTTGCTCTCAGGTCAGTGTCTGGGGACAAGGAGGGCAAGCACACAAATAGGTCAGCATTGTAGTTTGCCAGTTACAGAGTCTTTCATTACAGCTGAATTCAGCAGCCTTAGGCAGTGCTGACGCACAGCGATACAGGCCAGGTGTTCTCCGATGTAGGGATAGGCTGCCCCCCACCACCACCAAGGATGAATGGTCACAGTACCAGCAGCTAGCAACTGCACTTACATTTACATTTACTTGTTTAGTGACGCATGAACCAGGCAGGGTGTGACAACCATGCCGATGCCAAGAATCCAAATATGTGGTCAGGATGGATGCACTGCTGTAAAAGAAGAAACAAGCTTAGTCTCTCCACATGAGTCAAATTTAAAATCAATTTAGGCTGGCATGGTTGCTCAGTGGTTAGTACAGGGTTTGTACTAAGGAGAGCATCTGTGTGCCCTGCAATGGACCAGAGTCCCATCCAGGGTGTTCCCAAAGCCTTGTGCCTCGTGCCTCATGCTGCCTGAGATGGGTAGTGGTACCTGCAGAAAATTTAAAATGGGGTGGCCATCAAGAGTTAGATTTATTTATGGGGGTGACCTGCCACATTGTGTCTCTTCTATGGTCCTGCTTAGAAAATTAAATAATCCATATTTCCTTTTTATTATTCTGACGTTGGGCGACAACAGGGGTGGCCATGAAATTTACTAGGGGCGTCCATGGCCCTTAGATTCGCCACTGGAGACAGACCATCTCTCCCATCACCCTGTCAGGGAAAGTGGTTGGATGATGGATGGATAATCAACTTAGTCATAATCCTGAGGAATAATCAGCAGATTGTGAGGATTTACTGTGTTGTACATGTTGTACTGTGAATTGCCTTACGTGTGTCTGTGCAGGTGATGTTATACAAAAATAAGATGGAATCTGATGAATCCCCTTCGATTCAAAAAAGATTTTACAATCTTCTATAAAATACCTCTTAGGAATGATAAATGCAGCTCTCTTTTGTGAGCTGCTGAGATACTTTCCTCACCCAGTGGGTGGTTACAAAACATTCTGCAAAAAGAATCCTGCTTTTTATCACTGCACCTCTTTTCAAATGTGGATTCTAAATTATTCACAGGAGTCAATGTCCAAATATGTGCTGGTAAATTCCATTTGTGCGATGCCTTTACTCATTTCACATACATTTGATGGGAGGTGAAGATGTAATCCATCCTCCAGCCCCTTATCCCAGAAAGGGGTAGGGTGTTCAGGGTCCAGCAGCAGGAATCAGAAGGCAGGCGTATACCCTGGATTGGATGCCAGCTCATGTCATGCCACCTGCACATGGTACCTATACAAATACTGAAGGCAATTAAGAGACACCACTTAATAGAAAATTTCTGGACTACTTTAGTACCCATAGGGTACTCACATATCATAGGGAGAACATACAGACTTTATATATACGCAGGATCTGGGATTTAGACCTCCACCCTTGAACAAGTGAAACAACAGGGCAGCCCACTGAGCCACCATGCTACTCCAATAATGACGTCATCTATAAGTTAAATCAAAACACTGCCTTCTTACCATTCAGCATTTCCATGAAAGTCTCAAGTCGATGGAGATTACTGCCAGTTGAACAGATAACGAAGGCGCAATTAGTTAAATGACAAAGTACCCAGCCAGCACTGCAGACTAAAATGATTTAGCCCTGAGTTTTAATTAAAATCCCCATTCTCGTTTCAGGTACTGCTTTTGATCTAACGAAGAAAAATGGCCAGCACCGTTTCCTCTGTTCTGTCTTTCACAAACTGCTTGCCGAAACGGGAAAAATCATTCACACAAATCAAAGCAAGCAGGTCGACTCGCTAACTGTTCATGTGTATACTGTCTGATCACACAATTTGTTTTCATCTTCCTGCTTCTGAGTAGGAGGGAGAACTTTATAGACATATCCCTGAACAACAACAAAGGCAGCAGGGTCCCCAAGCACATAAAAGAGGTTGACACGTTCAGGGGCTATGAAGGGTTTTGGCTGTTTGCAGACGGATTGATCTGCGTCCACATTAAGAAATTAACAATTAAGCTAATGGTAGAGATGCTCCCGCTGCACAGATCTCCGCAATCAGCTTTGTTGTCAAACGGTAGGATGACCTACTCCCTCTGCTCAGCCCAATTAGACTTGATAATTATTTACCACTGAAATGTCCCACTCGTCCTGACGGAAGGATGTTTACCGTGCTGTTTTAAAACTTTAGTCCACCTAATAGTCACAGATTCTTCCTTCCTTTTCCATGGGTCATTAAACCCAAACAATTATATTCCTGCAGCAAGCCTTGCGGGACTTTATCCTTAATGAAATACAACCAAAGGGGCTGACTGCCATTTAGTACTGAAAATGATTATCTTGGCTAATTCTGACTTGTCCTTTTGCAGCATTTTCTCGCCGCAGACTCTCACCACTTGTAAACAGAAATATAAACACTAGCAGCCGCCATCACATTGGAAGCTGAGTCACGCCACCCGGGTCCTTTAGGTAAACTTTGCCGTGCCGGCTGCCTGATGCTCACTGTCCGAGGAAAAATAACAGTGCAGTAGCAGAATGCCACCGCCTCTGTCCTCATGCAACCTGAGGCTCTGCTCTGCCCTGCTGTTATGTGGATACAGCAGCAAACCTTATGAGCTACTGTAGCATATCTAAGCAGGACGAAGCAAGCAAGCAAAGAAACAAACAGACAGTAAGCAGAGGAGGAACACCTCGGCTCTGTTATTCAACCCACAGTAGGCCAAACGCTCAGGCTGTGTGTAAACAACCCATCCATTCCCCTTCTTGATGCTTCTCCTGCTTCGGGGTGTGGGGTGGGGGGCTATACTCAATCTCAGGCAGCATAAAGTAAGAGGAAGGCATACAACCTTGTCGGGACGGGGGTCCATGAGAGGGCACACACAGACAGGTACAGACACACAAACATTCACACACAGAGATGCACACACACACAAACATGCACACAAGACATATACACACAAACATGTGGACACAGACAGGCACACAGTTTAGGATCCTTTATGCTGTGGGAGGAAACCATGTATGACATGGGGAGAATATGCAGACTGACACAGGTAACCCTTCCCTGAAGGTGTCATGCAGACTGACACAGGTAACCCTTCCCTGAAGGTGTCATGCAGACTGACACAGGTAACCCTTCCCTGAAGGTGTCA
>JABFDZ020000034.1:64674-77633 GCA_019775955.2 Pollimyrus isidori | reverse complement strand
GGATACATAACATTGTGTGGACCAAATCCAAATGTCCCCACAGTCAGTATGTTTACATGCACTGTAAGAAAATCAAATTATTCTGTTAGTCCAACTAAAACCAGACATTTAAAATACATGTAGACTAGTTAGTCCAACTGAAATCGTACTAAATTGAATTTCTTGAAGTCAGACTAAGACAAGCAGATAATGTGATTGACAATCAATGGACATGCTTCACAGTTTCCGCTCAGGCTTTGACCCAGAAGTAACAGAAAAAGCTTGGAGCATAGCAGAGAACATAGAGCACATACAAATTGTACAGTGCTGAAAAGCTGTCCAATTCACTGTTGACCTAAAGGGTGCATTGCCACTGCACTAGGTACCATCCTTTTTGTACTTTAACAAAGTACCAAAAGCACAGTACTTCAAAGTGTTAGTTTTCCACTACCGTAAAAACTGGTACTGGTGCGGAATGACATGACTGGAGACAAGGTATTTTGTACTGAATTCGAAAAATTGCTGAAGTAGGACTGGATGGTGTTGAACATTAATACCAACATCACGTTATGCACATCCAATTCTTACATCACTAGTCAGATTAAGATCAGGCTTTCTCTTACCTTCAATTTGGTATGGATATCATAGCGTAGGGTGTTTTAAAACATTTTTCCTGTCATAGGAAATTAAAACCTAGCGAATTTTGCAATTTTAGTGATTACTCCTTTTCAAGATTATCTAGCATATTTTTTAAATTCACCTCTGCTGATTTTGCAATTGTAGACAATTGTAGTCATTTTCATCTTTGCTGTGTAAATCATTCCTAGAGGGGTTCATGAGAAATTTATTACATCAAAGAAAAGAAATTATGACAACAAAATTACATTGCAATATTTCCAATTTTCCAATACCATGCTGTCAAAATATATTATACAAAATAATTTATTTCTTGTTATGCTATCCTGAACTTGTTGTATCTGTTCTTCTGATCAGATCGCAATTAAAGCTTGTGTTGCTTCACAACACACATCTATTATTATTAATTTAGTTTTTTATACATCTGTGAGGTAATAGCTCATCTGTGAGGTAATAGCTCATCTGTGAAGTAATAGCTGAACTGGAAAATGCCCAATACTAACGAGCTGAAAGGAGCCATATTGCCACCTATTGTCAACATACGTCGGTCAATAAATTGATTCCCCTCCTGTGCATGTATACTGGGACAGGGACAGGGGCAGTAGTACCAATTAAATGGTGTAGTTGAGCTATAACTGTAGCCCGGTTAGCTAAGCTGTGCATGTAAATGTACTGACTGTGATAAAATCCTGTTATTTTGACATGGTGAAGACCTGCTATCTCCTTTAACTCCTACCCAGCTATAACCCTAACCAGTATCAAAACAAATTACACAATTTGGCATTTTTAGTTTTTTGCAGTCACAGATTTTTATAAAATTGAGATTCCTTTAAGTGGACCAAAAAAAATAGTCCCCACAATGTCAACATAACAAGTTTTTATCACATGATGTAATATACATGACACACACACTCTCACAGTACGGACAGCATTTCAGCACCCACCCTGGAGGTGTGAGGCAATTGTGCTACTAACTGAATGCACCCTGCCTGCCAGATCATACAGATTAAAGACAAAATCCACTAGAGTTTATATACACAGGTCTGTGGGTAATTAGGTCCATAATTACCTCTGTGTTATTAATCATGATGACTGCCACGCCCCCTCGCCCCACCTATTCCCCGCCTGCCTGACACTGGGGGACCGCTGACTTCTGCGGGATTGTCTTCAGGCTTTCATGTGACCCACGTGCTTAATGTCATGCATGAGCAGGCAGTGAAACGGAGAGCCAGGCTGACGTTAGAGGCGTCAGGGTGACCGGGGGGTGGGGGTCGGGGACGGCAGGAGAAGCTGGCTGGTCTTTATTCTGCAGTGGCCACAGTCCTCAGCCACATGACCAGCATAAAGGCAGGTTTGTGGGTGACTGTTACACTGAGCTCCGCTGAGAGCAGAGGTGTGGCCCTGTGCTTCTCATGAAGGCTGTGGTCGCATTGTGTCACATGGCACCACCTTCTCCTGTCCTCTTCTGTTTATCTGCATTGAGTGCAGCGATGTGATCCTCAGGCTTTCTGCTCCCGCCACTCCCCCTCTGGCCCGAGCTCCGCCGTCGCTCGGCTTCCGTACGTGCTGAGTGCATCCATGCCATCGACGGAAGCAGGGTGGGGGCCTGGCGCGGTTGGCACGCTGAGACAGGAACTCGGCTAATATGATTTGCCCTAGCTATTGATACACTGAAGACGCCCCAGCCCCCCCTCCCTGACTTCCAATTTCCACGCTAACTCAATTAGCATCTCGTCAATAATGCTCAGCATTTCATTTTGCTGCTTTAATTAACAAATTCAATTTGCTCAAACCGCTGTGAAAACAAATTAAAAGCGTGCAGAATTAAAGCCTGCAGCTCCGTGGATGTGGCTAAGGTGATTACAGATGCGTCAAATTACTATTTTCTTGTTTATTCTATCTGGGGAGGGTAAAAGAAAAAGCACATTGATTTTAATGCCTCTGCTTGGAAGAGTCGGGAGGAGGGTGGGGTCTCTTGGGCGACATACATGTAACCCTTGTTGGTACTGAAACCACAATAACCAGAGCCCCCTGGAGCATGGTTTGCTACCACATTTCCCTTTACTGATGCAGTTAAAATGGTGATGTTTTCCAGGATATTCTTAATCCCCACTGGAGTTCATCTGTGGGTGTGCTTTAACCACTGGCCCCCAGATTCCTTGTCATGTAAACATAGGAATTAAATTCTTATGGAGTATACATGGCAATGGAGTTCTTACTTGTCTGGATCCTACTGACTATAGTGCCGATAATAACACCATAAACAAGCACTTAGCATGCACAAACACATGAGACAGGGCAGGAAGACGCTTGTAGCAGGATTTTTGTGTGATTAGCCTTTGTTGTGGAGCTTGTTTTGTGCTTTGGCGCTGAATGAGCTCCTACACAGAGCAGACATTCTTACCCCAATGCCCTTGCATTACATTAATTTTTATTTTATATCAGCAGTTAAGACCTCATTCAAGGGTTGCACTGCAGGCCTGCCCTGTGCAGCCTTGCTGTGTTCACCTCTGGAAGCTGCGGATTAGTCCTATGAGTAAATGGCCCACAGGTGAACAGAACTCTGAGACTGTGGGACGGATGGTAACGATGAGGGAAACGCTGCTGGGGGTCGACTGCGACACTGAGAATTCACTCACACGTCATAAAGAAGGCCTGCCTTGGATTACCTCTGAGGAGCCTGGCTAGCTCCGATGAACCCAGCTGTGATCACATCAGCACTGTGTTTGTTTTGACCCTGTTTAAAATGGGAAGCGGCGTCGGCTGGCGAGTGACTGGCCGTCATGCCTCTGTTTGCGGGGGACCGCTTTTTGATAGGCATCATGCCTAATTAGCCCTGAAATGTCTGCCCCTGTGTTTTAAGCAGCCCGTCCTCAGATATGTGACAGCCTGCAGGGTGTAATCCCCTCGACTTTGTACAGCTGCCATGTTAATCATCCATCCGTTCATCTTCCAACCACTTACCCTGGTGAGGATCACCTGGAGCCCGCCCAGGTAGCATGGGGCACAAGGCTAGGGTACACCTTGGACGAGATGCCAGTCTATGTTAATCATAAGCAGTTTATCTCTTATTCCATACTTGACCTCTCCTTGCTTTAAGCAACAAAGAGCCATTCAAAAACCTGCATTAAACTCAGCTTTTAAAGAATCTTATATTTGTGTCTTTCAGTCTTGGCCCTGTTTTATTTTTGTACTTTGTTAAAAATGGAACACTAGGTGACATGACTGCTCTAGACTCCGGGGCTAGCTGTTTAGCGGCATGTGCCTTAAGCCCCACAGAATTTGAGTGAGCGCTTCTCGGACCACTGGAAAGGCAGTGACTTACTGTAGTGCAAAGGTGAACCTGCTTCATGTAGGTTCCCTCTAATCTTTTCAGTCTGAAACTCTTAGATCCCAGAGCAGTTTACTGTGGGTGAATCAACACGTCAAAAAGAGTGCAGAATTCGCCAGTCCCCTATCATGTATTCATCAGAAACATATCATACCTGTGCTCCACTTTCTATATGTTTGTCTTTTAAAACGTCTTATGTGTCCTCTTTTTGGCAGTTATTTGGGGCTTGTTTTTATTTTTTATTTATATTGTTATTTATGCTTTGTGCAAGCATCGGAAAGGAACAGAAGGGCTTGAGGGATTGTACACATGGTCGGTATGTGTATCGCACTAATTATCACGCTTTTTAATTATTGCCAGGGGCAGTATACAGTGGAAAGCCAGCTATGCTTGGTTTAGCAGCAAACTTATTCCCATACCCAAACTAATATGCAACATCAAAAGGTTTTCCACTTGTAAATCCTTGTGATGTAGCTAATAAACTTTAGCCTTGTGAGTGATTATGTTAAAACAAGCCATTTGCAGTTAAAATTATACAGCACTATCTTCCAAACTGTCCATATTATGAATATCTAGACTGGACTATTGCCATATTACTGCCTTATGCAGAAAGCAATCTGCCTGTGTTTTACTCTTCTTTCCTGTGCTACTGGATTTCTAATTGTCTATTTATTCTTGATTTATTTGTGTAGTGCACTTCTTCGTACTGGGTGTGTCTGAGCACATAAGCACTCCTGCTCACTTCTCGCACATCACCACTAAGCCATCTTGAATGCTGAATCTTGGTGCTTCGCTCCAGTTGTGCATGGAGCGAGATTCCCTAGCTCCCGATTCCCTGGCTCCCGATTCCCTAGCTCCCGATTCCCTGGCTCCCGATTCCCTAGCTCCCGATTCCCTGGCTCCCGATTCCCTGGTTCCCGATTCCCTAGCTCCCGATTCCCTGGCTCCCGATTCCCTGGCTCCCGATTCCCTAGCTCCCGATTCCCTGGCTCCCGATTCCCTAGCTCCCGATTCCCTGGCTCCCGATTCCCTGGTTCCCGATTCCCTGGCTCCCGATTTTTCTGGCTCCTCCACTGGCACCAATGTTGTTGTCCATCATCTTCTACAACTCCCTGCCAGGCAACAGCACAGACAGGAAATATTTACCTCCTGTACTGCCAGCAGATTGCTCCTGATTGATTACTAACATGCTTCTTCTGATTACCCAGTAGCACCATTTTTTCGGTATTTGCTGGTCTTTCCAACTCAATCGTATGACTAAACAGTCGCAGTGCATTATGCGTCTTAATTAGAATAAATCATACCAGTCCAACATTTATTTTTCTTCAGACTATAACTCGTCACCTACTGAAAGTTCTCATAACCCAACTGAACATGACAGAAACTAGCAGTCTTGTTTCTGAGTTCCTGTAGCCAAAGACATGCTTTGCCATTTCTAACCAGGTCAGTGGTGTCAATTCAGAAAGTAAATTAGTGGAAGATACAGAGTGGAAAGGATATCAAAGGCTATGTAATTTATTAAACTTGAAAGCACATCTGGCCTGTGTTTATCTGTACTGTTTTCTAATAACCATTCACTGAAAGCAGCAAAATCCAGGGTTTGTAGACAATATATAACAATGTTCAAACCAGCTGCTCATTAAACTGACTAGAACAAAGGAGTTTTGTTTGTTGAGCAGTCATTAACTGTTCCTTTTGATAAATACCAAGTTGCTGGTAGTGCGCTTTATCAATAAAGGGTCACTTAGCATTCAATGGTCAACCGCTCAGGCTGTGTGGAAGCAATGAGTGCAGTCTCAGTGCTCTTAATGCATCTATCTTCATGCAGTCAGTACAGTGTTTTTGCTTCTCCAAGTCAGAGCACTCAGTCATTGTCATTCAGTGACCATGGAGTTCATTGGTTGTCATTTTTCAGTGTTTTGGATTTGACTAAACAGATAAGGTGTATGTCTTTGCTGAGAAGACTCCTTTCTCTTTTTTTTGACTTGCATACTACTGGCAGATGAAAGTCTACACCGTTCCTAAAGGAATTTAAGATGGAATTCCTTATAAGTTTCCTGTAAGCTTTGCAGATATGAGAAGGTTAGTCTGACTCATTCTGCATACTGTATCTGATGGAGCTGGTGGGCTTTGAGTTGAGTACCAGAATTGTGTATAGAGACTCAAAGCATTCAGGAAAAAATCAGCCTGCCCATGACAGAGTGATGACTGAAGGGATCCTGTGAGCCGACTTAGCTGCCCTTTTAATTGGCCTTTATGAATATTTAATGAGATCAAGATGAAATTCAATCATGGCTTTTAACTGCTGAAACAGAAAATCTCCTCTGTCGGGAGGGTGAGTGGGGGAGCTGTATCATTAGATTTCTTAGGTCGAATGTTTGAGGTTTGCTGGGAAGGCTTCCTGTCCAGACCTGGGTTAGTGTAGCAGTCTCTGTAGGCCCCCTCCCAGGCTAAGGCATTCTGTTTCTTTGCTTATATCTTTCAGTATTTTTATCCAAGGGCTCTTGGTCACTTTGCAAAACCTCCCTCAATTGGGCTTTGTGGGTCTGTCAGACCTTCATGTCCTGAGCAAGCAGAAGGTTAATAAACAGCAGCAGTCATGACAGCTTCTCATGGGATGGCTGGCAATAAACACAAGTTTAGTTTTTGTAATCTTTAACAGAGATGTTGGACAAGGGTTGCTCTCACACAGTTTCCATTATATTTGATTACATGGTAATGTGTTCAAGGTCAACAGTATGACGTTAACAGACTGCATGGATGTTGGTAACCAAACGGAACATCACAATAATGGGAGGTGAAGACACTTTAATGATGCTACGTAAAACTCATCATCTACAAATCTTCTCCCATAAAATCCAACTGCCTCACTCTGAGTAATATATGCTCATTGATGCTAAGAAATGCTGTGTGTGATCATCTTTCATTTATAGCTACATCTGTCCTATGTAAAAAGGAATCATATGTGTTTGAACAATGCCAGAACCTATAAGGACCTCTACTGAAGGACCAACATATCAGCATCAAAACACGGTGTGTTCAGAATTACAGCTACTCCATTTTTATCACTTACATCAGTGTTCCCACTATGGTCCCCTGGGATCTACAGACAATCCTCGTTTTTGCTCCCTCTCAGCTTCCTGCCAGACAGTCCACGTTTTTTTGCTTTGGAGCTCGGAGGGAGCAAAAATGTATACTGTCTGTGGGTTCCCAGGGAGCAGATTGGGAAACACTGCCGTAGGATACTGCTGTGCACTGTGGGTGTTTCAAGGGAGCTGTAACTAGTCAGGGTGCATGCATGCCTTTCTACTTCTCCGTGTGTTTTGCAAATTGCTTAAAAAGCTAAAATTGAAACATGCTCTTTTGAATAAGGTACACTGGTGCAACAATGAGACACACATTGTTTTATTAACAAATGAGGGGCAATTCACAGCTAAAAACATATGCACAGGAGAGACTGGAGGATTCGCAGTGGCTGCTGGTGAAAGGTTTTGGATTTAGAGTTAGATTCATGCCTGCTTGCCAGATGAAAGCAGGTTCCCCGCCTCAGCGAGAGGGGCATTGAGTCGGAACCGTGGAAGACTGCATCGGATCAGGCCACAGGAGTCCTGCACAGCCTCTTGGGATCAAATGTTACGAGTGCAGAAATGCCAGTTCACTCATACCAGCGACCAGAAGCTACAGTTCCGAGCCGCTCTTCCGGAGCAGGGGGAAAAGGGCCTGGGATTGTCTCCAGGACCGCTGGCGTGCTTCTGGAAAGCCATGCCTGGTAAATATGAGTCAGACTGTTGAATCACCTTCCTCCTGACCTCCCCTAGACACAAACACCCGACGACAATGAGGAAGCGCTTGAGGGGGGTGGCTTGTGTCCTCACGATACCAGCAAGGACAGTTCATCCGTGGGCAGATACGGAGGCTGAAGTTAGGCAGCTCTCTGCTCGATTTCTATACCTCATGTGGGAGACAGTGTTGTGCAGAAGGGCCCCCCTGGCTGGGGTTTCACAGTATCTCCTCAGAGATGAAGAATAAGCTGACTGTTCACGCCTGGCCTTTACCCTGTGTCTGCCACTCTGACCAGGTTTTATTCATTTATTCATGATAATCTAATCATTTAGTTTTGTCGAACATCAATAACCATCAATATGTGAAAATTAATATTAGCAAAAACTCTTGAGGTTGATCCTCTAATTCTGATTGCTATAACAGCAGAATGGAATTCAATGTTTTGTTTCCTCCGATGAAAATCATCAGCAAATATGAAAAGTAAATTCAGGAAAAATATTGGGTGGGCTGGGGTAGTTGTGCATTAATAGTTAATTGAGTCATAAAAGTGAGGTTTAGTAAATAAATGGGCTCTGTGGATACTTTTAAGATTAAGGCTTTACAGTCGACTTCTGTTCATTACCGATGTGCAGCTTTACACCTACTGTATATCCCATTAAACCATAAATACAAAGTTGGGGATCTGATAAAAAAATGGCTTCAGAGGAAAAAGTTTGCCCTTTTTATAAAGGTGAACCTTTATTCCAAAATGCCTTAAGATTAAGTAAATCATACAAAAATGAATGTGTTACTGGGTGCCATTCACTTTGTGGGCTGTGTTTATCCATTGGGTTTAAAACTGAAAGTTTTGCTTTCGGATCTCTTTACTTCTCGTCATCCACTGGTGCCGGTTTGTAATCTGTCTGTATGTGACAGTCATGTGCTTGTGAAGACTGGGGTAAATGGAGTTCACCTGCACAACTTTCACCTCATCTGTGCATCAACTTCATCCTGCAAGCTGATATTGTCATATGCAGCTGGCCGAGTTTACACAGACATGCATGCGCACAGTGACCCACGCGCACACACACACACGCACACACACACACGCACACAAAGGAGGGGCTAAAACCTTATGACATGGACATCCACACTGGTCCCTGTTTCACAGAGATTCTTTCTTTTTTGGTAGGTACTGCTTTTGGCAGCATTTGATGAAGATTAATGCAATTCTATTTTCTGCCCAGGATTGCTCTCTCTCTCTCTCTCTCTCTCTCTCTCTCTCTCTCTCTCTCTCTCCACCTTTATCTCCAGCTCTCTGTCCCTCTCCCTTTAGCTCTGTCTGTATTCCTAGGAAACACTAAGAATCTTATTAATGTAATGTGTGACGACACCAGCGTGTTAGCACACTGTAATTCCCTAATTCAAAGTAGATTAATTCTCACAGAATATGGGCAGTGTCGCACCAGATTGGGTCAGGTTAAGACACCGTATTACAACTTATTATTTACACTCCTTCTGGTGGTAGAAACTTGCCCAGCACTAATGTGGGGGGGCATAAATTTGAATGAATGGGTACAAGCGATGCTGTTTATCTTGTCATAATGTGTACAGGTACATCCATCCATAGCTGCTATGCACTTAGAATGATGGGGGGAAGGGGCACAGAGTAGGGCCACCTCAAGGACACACACACATTCATACACTGTAGACACACAATTGTACCAGTATACTAACCTTGTATATAGTGAATATAATGCAGTTGATATTATAGCAGTGTTAATTAGCATTAGCTTGTTTTATTACAGCAGTCTCTGGTATTACTTAGAGTCTGCAGCCACTTTATTAGGTGCTCCTGGCTGCACCATTTCGGGCCCCTTTTGGTCTCCATTAGCCCTTCCAGTATAGGCGAGCTGCTTGCTCAAAGGAGCCTTTCTGCACACCACTGCTGTGCTCAGCTGTTACTTTTCCACTTGTGCTCCTCCTGCTGACTTTAACGAGTCTGGCCAATTCTCCCCTGACCTCTCTCAGTACCAGGGGGGTTACAGCCACAGAAGTGGCACTGACTGGATGCTCATTGCAGTGTTCTCCGTAAACGATACACACTGTAGTGTGTGAACATCCCAAGAAGGTGGCCGTTTCTGAGACACTGCACGTTCTTTACCAGCAACCACGGCAGAACCTCCTTGGCCCTTTCTGCGTGCTGCATGTACTCAGCTACAGACTGTCACAACCTGGCTCATAGGAGGTGACAAAGGAGTGGGAGACCATACCAACTATTAGGAGTTATAAGGTAGTTTAATGACATAAAGAGAAGAACTGTCCACACAACAACATCATGCACATCTGATGATAGAAGAGAGACCCTGAAACAGTCCGCCCAGAGGCTTTATATCCTGGCCCTTGCAGGTGTGATGCATCAATGATTAGGGCAGCTCAATCAACACACCTGGAAGAGAGAAGACAGGCCAGAAAACAAGGGCAGCCCACTGGCCGTCACAAGACTCATGAATTGCTCCCTGTAGGGTCAGGCTGTTTGTGTTAGAAGTAAGTGTACCTATTAAACTGGTCACCGAGTGTAGTCATTTCAATATTTCTACCACATAGTTGTTACATGGGTATAATGTGATAAAAATACTAAGAATGCAAAACCACTTAGTATTGTACAAGGGAACTTGCTTTCTGCTGGTATCTTTCTGCCTACGGCGCAAATTAATATGAAATACAGAACAGAAGCGCATTTCTGTTAGTTTGCTGCATGTTCCTGTAGGTGCAGACACATTCCTCAGTGACCCATAAATCAACTGATAATGTTACACTTTGTGTTTTTGTGGCTGCTTTTGTTTGGAATGGTTTTGGCTGCAGTTATATTTTAGTAGCGTGTGGTCTTATGCTTGGGTGACACACCCCTGGTTCTGAGAGATCTATCGGGCTGTGCTTTCCTGAAGCATTCAGGCAGTTCCTCCTTAAATTGTGCAGTGCAACAGTTAGTGACTCTTGGGGACACGGGCCCCATCTTGCATTTTAGTATGTAGGATTTAAGATAGCCAGTAGAGGGAGCTATTAATGACAGAAAATTACCATATCCGTTCCATGCAGATCTAACCAGCCATGGAATTGTGGTCGTACTGATCCAGACCAGACCTAATGAAAGCTTGCCTGGCTGCACCACAGAGGCGATTCAATCTTTTTGATCATGTGAAACCAGACAGGCAGCATTTCAGTTGAGCTGCCTGTCTTTAGAAGGCAAGTGAAATCCACGGCAAGGCGGGGACGTCCGCTGGCGGAGAGTGGCCTCCTTCCAGCCCTGGTGTGCCGAGTGCTGCCCACTGAGTCACCATTAATATCGTAACACACTATGCCCATAAAACGTCACCCCTTCATACCACAAGACAGCTACAGTAATGCATTTTAAGAAAGCAGAAGCAACCCTGGCCACAGGACGTTTGCTAAGTCACGGACATCTGGTCACAGTCCCTTCAGAGAAGTTGAATTAGACTTAAATAAAACTTCTATTCTGTTTTAATTTATGGTAGCACAGCTAGAAGTCTGACATTATTTTCTAGAGCACTTTGGATCAAATAACTTGAGTATGCCAACCCTTTTCTTTTAATTGATTTTAAATATGAGATTAGCTACATTGAATAATACAGACTTGGACAAATTTGTTGGTATCCTATTACAAAAAAGTAAAACACAACTGTCACTGAATTAACTTGAAACTGACAAAAGTTTAATGGTATGTTATTGTTTATTCCATAAATAACACAAATCAGACTTTGCTTTTGACTATTATTTTAGCTGAATATTTTATATAATTAAATAAATGAAAATGGCATGGACAAAAAATATGGTACCCTTTAATATTTCATATTTTCTAGCACTTTTGCAGCAATCACTGCCAACAACTGCGATCTCTGTACTTCACAGTGAGACGTCTGCATTTGCCAGCAGGTAGTTTGGCACAGTCTGCCTGAGCAAACTGCTCAAGCTGTCTCAGGTTTGAAGGGTGGTATCTCCACACTGCAATTTTCAGATCTTTGCATAGATATTCAATAGGATTACGATCAGGGCTCATAGAGAGCCATTTAAGAATTGTCCAATGTTGTTTTTTTTCTCAGCCATTGTTGAGTGCTTTTCGCTGTATGTTTTGGGTCATTATCCCGTTGGAGGACCCATGACCTGTTACTGAGGCTTAACTTTCTGACACCGGGTGGTATGTTTCACTCCAGGATGCCTTGGTAGTCTTGAGACTTTGTTGTGCTCTGTACAGATTCAAGGCTCCCCATGTCAGATACAGCAAAGCAGCCCCAAAACCAAACTGAGCCCCTCCATGTTTCACAGTAGCTATGGTGACATTTTCTGTTAAAGCTTCATTTTTTTTCTTCCGTAAACATAGAGCTGGTGTGACTGGCCAAAAAGCTCCAGTTTTGTCTCATCATTCCAAAGGACATTCCCCCAGAAACTTTGGGGCTTATCAACATGCTTTTTGGCGAATTCCACTCTGGCTTTTTATGTTTTTCTGTCAGCAGTGGAGCCCTCCTGGGTCTTCTTCCATGGAGCCCATTAACGTTCAAAATGCAGCGTATGATGCAATCAGAGAGTGAGGTACCTTGACCTTGGAGCTCAGCTTGAATGGTTTTGTATGGTTTCCTTGGCTCTTTTTCTACCATTCACACTGATCAATATGGGGTTGCATGTCCTCTTGCATTCATGTCCTGGGATGTTGGCTACAGTCCCATGAATCTTATGCTTTTTAATAATATTGGCAGCTGTGGTCACATGAGCCTGCTTGGAGATGGTCTTATAACCTTTACTTAATATGGTTATCTATAATCTTCTTTCTGAGCTCTTCAGACAGCTCTCTCTTTTGCTTTCTCTGGTGCATGTTCAGTGTGGCGCACACAATGATACCAAACAACACAGTAGCATGTTCTTTCCCTTTGAATAGGCTGAATGGCCGATGAAAAGCTTCTGTGATACTGTTTAATTAAGCTTAAACAGTTTGAAACATAACTATGATGCAAGGATAAATTGTATATTTAGGGGTACTAACCAATCTATTCGTACTATTTTAGCATTTCTTTGCAGAATAAACAACAAATTATTTCTTTTCACTATTTTATGGTTTACTTTATCACATACTAAAGCAGGGGTGGCCAACCTTATCCGCAAAGAGCCGCAGTGTATGCAGGTTTTTTGCTGCAACTCCCTAATTAGATTACTAATTAGAGGACTGATTGGCTGAAGA
>JABFDZ020000034.1:33791-48747 GCA_019775955.2 Pollimyrus isidori | reverse complement strand
GGGCTGGCCCCCCATCCAGGGTTGTTCCCTGCCTCGTGCCCGTTGCTTCCGGGATAGGCTCCGGACCCCCTGCGACCTAGTAAGGATAAGCGGTTTGGAAAATGGGCCTGGTGAGGCTGGCAGGGGGTGAGAGTATGTTCCAGGCAGAGTAGGGAGCTTCTCCACCACACTTTCCAGAAGTACTAAAAGTATGATACTTAAAAAGTGTTGGTTTTCCTCTGGTGCAAAAACTGGTACCAGCACTACACAATGTGGAGTCTTTTGTCCTGAACTTGAAAAATGTCGGTAATGTATTATAGGGAGGAAAGATGTACAAATTAATACCAATGTTGCATGTTATGTGCGTACAATTCCCAAATCGCTGCTCAGATAAATTAAAGATCACCCTTTTGCTTACCTTCAATTCTGGATGGACATTATAGCACAGGGAGTTTAGGTTTCGCTAAAACATTTTGACTCATAGGAAAAAAAAAGTTTTGTATTTCCAAATTTTTTCAAAAAGAATCTGGAAATTTTGATTCATCAGACCACAAGATATTTTTTCATTTTTCCTCAGTCCAGCTTAAATGAGCTTGGCCCAGAGTAGGGAGTGGCATTTCTGTATCATGGTAGAGTTTCTTTCTGCATTAGTGGATGCAGCAACAAACTGTGTTCACAGACAGTGGTTTTCAGCCCATGCAGTGATTTCCACTACAGAATTTTGTCTGTTATTAGTACAGTACTGCCTGAATGCCCAAAGATCATGCCTATCCGATTCTGCTTTTCAGCCTTGTCCCTTGCGTACAGAGATTTCTTCAGATTCTATGAACCTTTTAATGATCTAACGTATCGTAGATGGTGAAATTCCCAAATTCTTTGCGATATTCACTGCACAGATATTCTGCCTCTCTGGGAGACTTTTTTATACCCAGTCATCTTACTGACATGTTGTTGATTAATTCTGTTAATTAGTTCTGAAATACTCCACAAATTGTTTTGTTTTGACATTACACAATTTTTACAATCGTTTGTTGTCCCTGTCCCAACATTTTTTTAAATGTGTTGCTAAGATCAAATTCAAATTGAGCATATATTTGTCAGTAAACAACAAAACTGCTGTTTCCACATTTGATGTTGTCTTTATTCTATTTTCAAGTAAATGTGGGTTTATATGATTTATAGGGCATTGCATCATGTTTTTATTTACATTTTACACAGCATGCCAACTTTTTTGGAAATGGGGTTGTACATGTTGTATTTGCTGTCGTGATAGATTCAATGGATGCTTTAAAAGTCATATGACTGCTCAGACAGCTTATTATTTGTCAGAAGTGACCATGTCAGTAATAATGAACATACATTGTGGGCAAACTGTTGCATGGTGAACATCACTTCCTCCTGGTTAAAAATCACAGAATTTGATTAGTTTGCACTCTGACCTCAAATGGACTCATTACAAATGGCACAGAGGAGCCCGCAAAAGAGCATTGTCAGTGATTGCCAAGGATGTTTGTCAGCAGTATGAGAATGAAGGAGTGTTGTTGTCTCGTGTCATACTATATGAAAGGTGTCAATTTTTGTCAACAAATTATCCTTAGAATGTATGAAATATAGGTTGAAAAATTATGGTTTATGTTGGTTCAGTTTAGAACAAGCAAACAAGCCAAAGGTTTAAAGGGGTTAAATGCTTTATTTATTTCTGTATATTAAAAAAAAGATATAGATTGGCAACTTATGAAGTGCAATAAAGTAGTTGTTTGTCAAAACATAAAAAGCCAACACATTTTTATTATAAACCTGCTGCATCTTCAACTATAAGCACTCTGGGTTGTTGTGTCCAAAAGATGCATTGCCAAGCCCAAAGGGGCGTTGTCTCAGTTACACTGACTGAGACAGTCAGTCCCCAAAGCTGATCTGAATCAAAAATCATGAAAATTCAGAGCAGAGGAGAAGTGTCCGGTGTTCTGCCTCACTTACTTTCCAATTACGATGGGCCAAGCAGAACAACGTCGTTAGCGCCGCGTATCGACTGCGCCGCTCTCCGTTAGAGTACAAGCAAAGAATTCCATCCCATTGTGTGACAACCTGAGTACTTTACAATAACAAAGGGTTCCTTTTGTGTCAGATAGCTTTTGTCGTCTACTGAGAAACAAGCATTAGAAGAAAGGCTACACTGATGACACACACACACACACACACACACTCGCAGGCAGCCACAATCAGACCAGATAATCATTTTCAAGAAATGTTCTATCAAATAATGGCTCCTTTCTCTATTCCCCCAGTTTCATTTTGGGGGCCCATTGGACTCAATGGGACCCACTGAAGCAGAACAAAAGTAATAGGTGAATGTATTGATTACTGTAATGATCAGTCAGTTGAAACAGCTTTTTTGATAAATGAAGGTACCATGAGATAAATTGGGGAGAGGGAGGGTGAAGTCTTGGCAGTGGGTCACTGGGTGCTTCTGTGCTGAGAAGCCCCCCTCCTGGTGTCCTTCTGGTGCCTGTGGGGGTTGCTTATTCTTTTTAGAGCTTATCAAAGACATGCCCTGTACCAAAAAGCACACCCTCCAAACAAAAAACAAAAGAGACAAACTCCAGTCACATTTGTAAATTATTTTATTGTCAGATTGCACTATAAAGCCTGCACTGTGAAGGGCTACAGAGTATGGGGCAGGGTCCAGTTTTTCTCCTGTCTGTCTTGGCTTCTGTGCACTACTGTATCTAATTATAATATGAACGCAAAGCAGTCTTATCTTGCTAAAATAATTGCCTGAAGTCACAGTAATTTTGTCCTCGACACAGTTTATATATAAGCTAAAAAAACATATAATGACAATGGACTGTGATTCCATTCTACTGTAACTTATGCTTAACTTATAATATATATATATATATGTGTGTGTGTGTGTGTGTGAGAGAGAGAGAGAGAGTTTAAATGTCTAAATGTCCCCACAATGTAATAAAAACCTGTCATCTTGATGTTGTGAGGACCATTTTTTTCTGTCCCTACACAAGAAATTCAATTTGACAAATATCCGTGACTGCAATATAAAAAACTAAACATGCCAAAACAATTATATTTTGTTTGGTTACTTATGGTTAAGGTTAGGGCTGAGTAGAGATTAAAATGGTCATTGTTGGAGATTTGACCATAGAAATAAATGTGTGGACAGTGCCAACAAAGATATGAGTTCAGGTGTACGTGTGTCTGTATACACACTAAATATATATTCCTTTATTCATTCACTTAAGAAGTGTGTTTTAATGATCTTTCATGCATTGCAATGAAATTCAGAGGCTTATTCTTTTTATTTGGGTAGCATCGGAGCTTAGTCTGTAGTATTATTATATCTTTCTTTTAAGGCGGGAGGTTGGTGGTTTTCTTCCACAGCCAAAACACGTGTAGTGAGTAGGGGTGCAACAGTACACAAAATCACGGTTCAGTATGTACGTTGGTTTTCAAGTCACAGTTCATTACGGGTTCAGTACAGCGAGGCTAAAAGAAACAAAACATAAATTGCCTTTTTATCTTTAATAAACAGTGGTTTACTGAACAAAGTATTTATTTAAAAAATCTCTAAATACTGCTGCAACATGCTAATAAAAAAGTAAAATTTTAAATAAAAATATTCTCTCAAAGAAATAAAAATAAATTAAATTAATTATTAATTAAATCAATTAAAACGCACATTTCAAAAATTAACTGTACATACAAATACTGGTTTATCAATGTTTGCGAAACTATGCACATGTCTATTGGCCTTGTCTATTGGCCTTGCTTCATAAACCCCTTCTGAGTGTTGCTCAGGGAAAGACAAATGCACAAAGGTTACGCATTTGCTTCGTTCACTCAGTACATATACGTCCCAATCCCAAAAACCCATACCGAAAATTTTCGCTAGGCATACCTACTGTTACACTCCTAATAACAAGATTAACTGGTATCTCTGAATTGCCCATAATGAGTCATTATGCTCTGTGACGGACTGGCAGGATAAAAAAAACAGGTCCAACACACATTAGTAAGCAATTAGAAGACACGAATCCACATATACCTCATGTCTTTAGATGTGAGAGGAAACCTACAAATACAACAACAAGCAAAATCCCTACACAGCAGAAATCAAACCCATGACCACATGGGTCAAACCACAGCTTCATCCATTGTCCTGCTGAGTCGCAAACTGCATGTGATCTTCCACCACAAACAAATGAAAACTGACAGTGAAAATTTATATTAAATTAAGGCTGGGCGATATCATGTCGATATTGTACGCGCATGCGCAATAATCACCAGGGCACAACATTTGCCCAGCAGCCAGTTTTACGGTAATATTCGGATGTTTATTTACGCCCACAATTTTTCAGATCAGTAGTACTCCTAAGATATTAAAGAATTATTTTGTGCCGCCCAGACGTTAGTAGTCAGTATATTACCTTATGCTAGCCTGCTACTTTAAAATGGAATGTTGGTTGTCTATGTCTGTGCTAGTAAACCTTCCAGCAGAAACTCAGGTAAAAAAGGCTAGTACACTCCCGGTGAATCCAACCTGTTAAGATGCATTGGTTTCCGTGGGACATCTACTGAGGATGCAACCACCACAATAACAGTCATTCCTATAAAAAGGCAGCTTTGTTAAAAACAGCAAGCAGAATTGTAGTATGTCTCTCCGATGGAAAGATTGTGAAAATGCATTCATGTGAGCAGCAAGATTCTTCTGCGATAACCGAAAGTGGGAGAAGTGGGGAGTAACAATAACTGGTTAGGCAAGGTCAACTTCTTCAGCAGACTTGATAATAAATAACGTTGTGATTGTCAGTAAACCTTTCTACTAAACAATGATGATTTCATGTGTGAATACTCACGATGTGTTTGATAAATATGACCAGGTTAACTGGTTGATCTTAGCACTGACTATCAGCATTTCTATTGTCGATTACTCTGGTCTTGCACGGAGTTAGCAAGGCTTGGGGAGGGAGTTGAGAGTGTAGAAGCTTGCGCACCTCATCTGGAGCGATGTAGACAAGGCCAGAGTAGCCGAGCGCAGAGGCCTTTTTCCCCCCATTCCCCTTTTGTGTGTGTGTTTACATTTTTTATTTTTAAACGGAGGGGGAAAAGTATTAAGGGCGTCCGAAGCGCGGGGCCGAGGTGGGAATAATGTACGCCTTCGTGAGGTTTCTGGAAGACGACCTGTGCTACGCCCTGCCGGTCTCCAGCGTGAAGGACTTCAGACCCGTGCACAAAGCGGATTTCGACAACCAGAAGGTGTATGTGGTGCACAGATCCGAGGCCGGCGGCACAGGAACGGGCGGGCCCGGCAAGGCGCAGATCCTCGCCCTGGCAGGTGAGCCCGCCGCCCTGTTAGCCTACAGACAGCAGCTCACTGTAGGTTTGTGTGAAAGCGGATAACATGGTACACTTAGGCTGGGCACGGCAAGTCTAGCATGTCAAGCTAATGTCCGACCGGGCGACTCGAACCCTCACTGGTTTTGGTTCGGTTTCTCTCTCTGTCTCCCACGGCCTTTCATTCTCACCATCCTGCCGGGGTTAGCCCATACGCTAGCCGGTTAGCAGGTAGGTGAGTACCTCGCTAACTAGCCAGCTAACTTGGACACGCCAAATGTGTTCATGGGCCCGGCGATGCACTGCATCTATTGACGGTGCTATATTTTATTAAAACGACAGCACGTTTTATTAAAATAATGGTGGTGTGTGTAAGACGTAAAGTTTTAATGCGATGTGTTAAACTAGCGTGACAGCGCAATGTTGTGTGTGCAAATGTGTCTAAAGCTTTATTAGACATCCGCAATGCACCTCTCGGAACATGATTAGACACTTCGGTGCTTCTTATCTGAAAAATGTTAATCGTTCGAACTTAACATTTAACTCGCGTTTCTAATACCGTGTCACTGTGCGTCAAAACACACGAAGTGTGCCCGCAAAGAGGCTTTTCTCCTGGTAGCCTTTAAAATATTCCCAGTAAGGTAAACAGGTTAAAATTAAATTTAATATAAATAGCTGGGCCTTCAAGCTGAAGCAATAGGTTAGTTGGCTGGAAGGAGTACCCCCCACCTGTAATGACTGACAGCAGTCCGCTATCCAGCCGGGAAACAGTGGTTTGATATGGAGTTATGCCACAAACAAACAGCAAAGAGCAGGGCCTCAGTGATTCACTTCATAAAAGCACAGGAAATAATTCTCTATGGCCATACCTCGTGTTATTTTCATTTGTGTCGTAATACAAATGTTAATATCTATTAGACTGATGTTTTGTTGTCAGTCCAAATAAACTTTATCGTGTGTAGTTGGGACACGGATTGACGAAAACTAAAATTTGCAAATATCTTAATATTTCCTTTTACGTATATTTTATTGTTTTGAGGTGTTTGTGAAATATATATGCAGGCTTGTTTTTGTGTAATAGATATGTTTCTTGATTATGCGTTCTGTAGACAAACTTCTGTATATCTTGATATTACCTGAGCATTACAGTACTATTTTGCCGTTAGCAGAAACATGCTTTTGTAAAACTGAGATTTGCTAAACTGCTCTTGTGAACACTGCATTGTTCAGTGTATCAGGATATATTACAGTGAAATAAACATTTTAAAGAGAACATAATATACATTGATAATTTAACTTGATTATTTTGTTAAATATCTATTTTTTTCATCTTACCATGTTCAGATGTTTAAATTAGAATAAATAACTTGGATGCATACAATAACAAACTTTTGTAGCAATTAAGTTGCTGCATTTCACTTGGCTGTTAAACCAGTTGTAAACGGTAGATTAAATCTGACTATCTCATAAAATCTCATATAAATGTTGTTAAACTCTATTTCAGATTAAAAAAAAAACAGGAACATTTGTGGTGTCCTATGTACCAGCATTTGTTACACTACACGTCTTGTTTTTTGGAAAAAATAAATGTATAATAGAACTAGTATTTAGAATGTGCTAGAGTAGTAAAGCGTCAGTTGAATCATTTTATTGTTTATTACATCAGGAGATCCTGAACCAGTTGATGTTTACCTTAATAGTTTGTTACAAAATATAAAGCAAACAGTTTGCTTTACATTTGTTTACGAACTCAAAGATCAGTGTCCTAAAATCAGACCTGCTGAAGCTGAGTTGGAACAGTACAATAGTTTAGTTATTCCCCCAAAAGAACTGGATTAGTACCACTTTTAATTTGGATAAGACGTTATGGTACAGTACTCTCTTCATTATAGACACCATGGAGAAGTGGTGAATTATCTAATTGCCAAAGTCACTTTAGCAACTTAATCACAATTCAGAAAATAGACCAGTACATCAGTCACAAAACACAAAATACTCTAAAAGTCTATTATGCAGTTTATCTAAATTCCTATGGGAATTTTAAAAGACATCTCTTTTTGATACAGACTGAGAACAGCTAGGAGTGAGTTTTTTTTAATTATTATTCCTCCATTGTCGTGTCATTCAAAATATCCATAGTTTTGGGGAGCATCCATCCAAACATCTGAGAATTTTGATTCAAGCTAAATCTAGCCATGCAGAAAGCCATACAAAGAAAACTAATCACTTGCCTAAACAAGCAGGAGATCCTGGAATACCTTGAGAGGACCTGTACAAATCTGTGGAAAACATGCAGGCATTACACTCACAAGGATACGGCCAGATTTAAACCACCAAGACTGGCTAACAGTCCCCAAACCTGTGCCTGTAGGACCACAGTCTTTACATTTTATGTCAATAAGCTATTCTCATCCTCAGTTCTATAAATTTCTGCCGTAGGTCATCTTTTTTACTAGATACAAAATCAGCAAAAGTGTCTTTTTTTTGTTACTCTCAAGGCAGGAACTGGTGGTTCCGGTATTTGATCTGATTCTTTCACACAATCAGAAATCTATCCTTTATGACATGTTTATGTCAAAGTACCATAGGTGCCTGTGTTCTCCTATGTGCCTAACATTCGGTCCTGTGCTTTGCAGAAAATATAGAGGAGTTTGAACACAGTATTATGCAGAAGAAGATGAAAATTCCCAAGCTGTCCAATAGAGACACGGTGAACGCAGTGGAGAATCACTTTGGGGAGGATCAGCTTCCGCTCCGACATAAAAAGGTACATTTCATTGTTGTTATTAGCTGCTAGCCAACTCTGTTTGGTTTTAGGATCAAAAGGTGGTATTGCCAAAGAAATATCCAAAAACAAATAAACTGCATTACCTCTTATTTAACTTTATCTAAAACAGACTTTTAAAGGTAGATTACCTGTTCATTATATTGATTTTATGCCCTTTTTAATGTTTGTAAATACTCAGTCAAGGCTGCTTGTGCTGTAAATATGCTGGGCTTAGAAATTGTTAGTTGGTTTATTTTTTTGTTATTGGTCTGACTTGAACATTTTTTTGCTGGAGTGCTTGGAGTCTTTTTGTAGAAAATATTGTGGTGTTATGAAGAGGAGAAGGTTATCTTTATTTTGCCCTTGGTTTCAGTTAGCAGACCTTCTGCCAGAACGGTTAAGGCTTGCCTCAGCTTATATGATTTAAACCTGGTCTGAGATCGAAGTGCCTGGTGCAGTGCAAGGTCACCAGCTGTTCTACTGACACTGAGAAATGCTGGTGCAGAGGCCTCCTCAGCAAGCAGTTCACACCTCTGCAAGGCTGCTGCTTCGGCTGATATGGCCTTGAATCCATCATGAATCGATGGGGCCTTTGCCTAATGGAAAGCTGGGAGTTTCCATTTAAAGCTGTTTCATAAAGAAGTGATACTTTTGACATTTAGAATGACATTTGGTGGAGGGGGAAAAAATAACCAAAGAACCATAACCCAGGTTACACTTGTGTTACTTTACAGAGCTATATCGCGTCCTCTCTGAATTGTAGAAGTTATTTTGTAATTACGTTTTGGAATTACCTTTAAAACCATATGATTAAGTTTATCTTAAGATTGCACGATGCAGATGTTGTGACGCAGGTCTCAAGAACTCATTTTGATTGGTTGATTGTTACAAGCACCTCCACACTCCCTTTCAGTCTGTATTTTTAGTTCAGGGTACGCAGATTGTGGCGGAAGGCCTGTATGTTTACTTTAAGCACTTTTAAGCTGGGCCATTAACAGAAGCGGCGGGCAGCTACATTGAGCATTTTATGACATTTCAGCAAGTATTACATATTTAACTGTGAAGCCCCATTGCAGAATATAAGCAAATTTTAGTTCTTAATTAAAATAACATTTTATGTCTGTGAAGCATTAAATAATATATAAAAGATGGGTTTCTTCAAGGTATGCATTTTCAGATAAAATATTAAAGCATATCTTTTTCTCTCCATTGAAGCAAATAACAGATATTAATATAACTCTGAAGTGTAGCTTAATTTTACGTAAATGGTTCAGATATGTTGAATAGTCACAGTTAAATACATCAAACTACAATGGTGGTAATTACAAACTAGCTGATTTCCATCTTTCGTATTTATTTTTTCCTTCAGAACCTGCCAACAGCTGACTTTAAGTAGATCTATAGCCCAGTGATTGGGATTGTATTGTTCCTGTGTTATGCAGTCGTATGTGTCATTGTCTTCCAGTTTGCCTTGAAATGAGTTTGGTTGCATGCAGGCTGTTTGATAACGCTGAGTTAAAGTGCTTTTTATTGTCTTTAATTGGTGCTTTGGTTTGCTATGTTGTTTGTCACCCTGAATAGCATTTTCCTTATGAGTGAGATAACGCATTGCTTTGAAATGCAAATGCGTAGTGAAAACGTGTGTGCCAATATCTTACTTCATTCAGTCTTGTACCAGTTTTTCATTGCCCTGCTCATAGTCGGTCTGATAGGTGTACATTTATAAAAAAAAAAAAAAAATCACAGGCCTCCGTGGAGAAATACAGCCAGCATGGGGGGGGGGGGCATTTTTAGGGTGGCTGCTGCAGCCCTATTTAACTGCGTTTACTTCTGCTCTCAAGCCACACCTGCCCGGGCGAGGGGCACGATCTCAAAAGAGGCAAATGAACAATAAGCTAACAAAATCCTCATTATCCACAAACCATGTGTCTGTCTCAGTGGGTTAGGAGTCTCAAGGTCAGCAGATTGAATCCCAGTGTAATGGTGTCACTTTTCGCCCTTAATCCCCAGAATGCCCCAGGGACAGCAGAAAAATGGTTGACCCTGCACTGATCCTGCTACCTGTACAATGACAAAGGCATTAGGGCTTGACATTAGTCACTAGTGATATATTATGAAAAGCACAAAGCTCAGTCTAGAGCCTCTGTCTGGCTGCAGAGATGTTAGCTTGAGTATGTCTGTCGCAGGCCTTCAGGAGATTCCGTATTGGCTGATCTATTTAAAATTGCATCCTCATTAAAGCTTTTTAGGCGCTTGTCCCTTTTATAGCCTTCATTTTAATGTGACTTGCAGCAGCAGACTCGAATGATGATAGTCATAAATACAATAACAATATTGGATAATGGCTCAATAGCCAGCTACATTACTTATATTTTTGTAAGCACAGGTAAGGTATTATAATTTTTCTGTGCGTCCTAGACAGCAGTTTGTTCTGAGATGAATGTGGGGCAATGCCATTTGGGATGTGGGCTTTTCCTTCTTGATTAATAGGGTTCAATAAAGTTCAATAGACTGAAATGTTTGAAAATGCTGAAAGACGTCCTGATGTACCGCTCGATGCGTTCTGTGACACTGCATTCCAGCTGACACTCAGGACACCACTGGAACACGAGTATCCTCATGGGCTCACCCAATTGGCCATTAAGCAGCTGCCTGTCCCCAGAATATCGGAGGTCAGAGTCGGTGCTGGTGAAAGGTTCAGGGAGCGGCTGTTCTTACGCTTGCAATTGTTTCCTGGGCCCAGGTGCAAGATCACGGACGAGCCAGTGCCAACTCCTCTAAGAGCTTGGCGGCTGTGGTGGCCCGACTGGAGCGCAACGCTGTGAGCTTGTGCGTGGAGGGCGACGAGGACCTGGAGGAGGACAGGCTGGCGGCAGAGGAGGAGGAGGAGGAGGAGGGGGACTTGAGTACAGAGGAGGCAGTGGTTCCACGGGTGCTTTACGAGGAGCTGGTCCACAGCTACCGGCAGCGGGAGGAGGAGATGCGGCACCTGCAGCAGGAGCTGGAACGGACGCGGAGGCAGCTGGTGCAGCAGGCCAAAAAGCTGAAGGAGTATGGGAGCCTGCTGACGGAGGTGAAGGAGCTGCGCGACTTCAACAGGCGGCTGCAGGATGTCTTGCTCATGAGGCTTGGCAGCGGTGAGCAGCCGGGCCGAGTAGCGTGGCGGCACAGCCGATAAATGCGTCGGTCCTCTTCAGCCACTTCCAAGGGCATGTGTGGCGAAGGCTAAACGCGCATGAGTGTGCAGCTGAGAGCAGAAGGCTGCAGATCCGCCAGGCCAGGTGATGGCAGCATGCAGCACACGTCTTAAAGCTCGCGGTTAACCTCCACTCAGGCATCTTGCGGGGCTGAAATAGCCCAGGGTCTCACGCTGGGGAAGTCGCTCTGCGGCCAGAGCCGTGCAGCTAAATGAGGCCATCAGCTGGTAGAGGCTGGGGGTGTAGGACCAGCAGATGTGTTCAAAGCCCCCCTTAGCCTATGAGATTTTAATGTGGCAGTAGATTGTCCTCTGTCCTCAGCCCTTAATTACTGGTGAAACCACTGGAATTTTGATTCTGCTGCTTGAGTGGAGCAAAAATATAGTCCCGCGTTGCTCTCTGCCCTGGGAACCCTTTGGCTCTTCTGCTGGGCTGCAGTTCCGAGTTGAGCTAGGAAAGGGGAGGCCGGTACTTTTGTTTCCTGTGTGTCTTTCTGCTAAGATGGTAAGTTCAGTAAGTACTAGGACACAATAACCCCATCTCTGGCATAAAACTGCTCTAATGAGATATTGGTTGGTACCAGAAGGTTACAAACTTTCTAACTGCGGTTTCACTGCAAGTGTGTAAAATGAAGCAACATGCAGGAGTTGGCAAAAAAATGTGCTTCAGATACGAGAAACTCATCTTAACTGGATACGTACGGCTGAGAGCTGGCAGGCAGGATGTGCTGAAAGGTAGCCGGTTTGGATGCGCTTGGTAAGGCTGTGAATAACCTGTTATTGAAAATGAGAAGTTTACTCCAGTTCATACCACTTGTTTTCGAGCCCTGAATGAGTGTATGAGCCCTGAAAGCTTTACAGGGTATAAATATGTCCTCTAAACCTGCAGCTTTGGGAAAGATAATCCTCTGACATATTGCTGTCTTTTCAATTGATATTCAAAATAGCAGGAGGATTTTCCTTTTTTAGCCATGAATAAGAAGTTGCTTGGGATTTCTAAGCAGGGTTGATGGGAAGCGGCACTTTCCGGCGGCCAGCTGGCCCTCGGGGCCGGCCGGGGACCCCATCATAAACACGCTTCCTTTCCCTTTTTTGGGCAGAACCCATGCATGACAGTGGGACCCAGACAATCAAGACTGAAGTGATGGGGCCCATTGCTGAGCCCCCGGAGGTGTGCAGAGAGGAGGCCAACACCAGTTCCGGCCACTCCCATTCGCCCTCCCCCAGAACGGTGTACACATTCAACGACGGAAAGGTGAGTATCCCAGTCTGCGCACACTGCCAGCAGAGATGAGCTGTGCTGACATTCTCCTCCTGAAAGCTCTGCTGGTGCTTTTCCTTTATTTCCCATCTTCGTTGTTTTTAGCCCCTCCTTTGGCCTTGGAGCCATGTTTAGCTTCTAGACAGTAAATAATGCGGAGAGCTCTGCTCTAAGATCTCCTTCCGTATTAGAAGAGCATCTCCTTTTGTAACAGGCCTGCTATATTTTGCTCATGATATAAGAGAATACGGTTTTGTGTAATCGTGGGAAAGGAAGACAAACTGGGACACGCATGTTGCCGAGCGGCTTATTATACCGCAGCCGTGAGTGGCAGACTGGCTGGGAGGGGAGACAACCAAGGAATGAAAGTAGGCTGCCAAGAAGCAGGATGGCTGGCCTGTGTCCTTAAGCACAATAGATAGAAACGGAAGCAGGAAGAGGGCCGAAGGGCTTCTCCCAGAGCTCGGAGATGAGAGGCACACATGCTAGCCACTGTTAGCATTTACCTCTGACACACTGTTTATCTTCTGGTGAGTTTAGCTCTCGTGCCACATGCTAATGAAGTGATGTCCCGGTTCCTGTTACCCCGATAGGCCTTCCCAGCCCTTTTGGCAAGCTTACGTTCAGACTGTGACAGGATCACACTTGAGAATACCTGCCCCTGTACTTCAGGCATATTTGTTCCGTTTGACGGTCTTTGGGCTTTCCTCAGGTACACCTGGGTGGAGGCATTTGGGTGGAGGAGGAGAAATGGCACCAGCTTCAGAGAACACAGGGTGATTCCAAGTTCACCAAAAATCTGGCTGTCATGATTTGGGGCACAGAGACCCTGAAGAACAGGAGTGTCACGGGCGTGGCCACCAAAAAGAAGAAGGACGCTCTGCCAAAGCCTCCCCTCTCCCCAAGCAAACTCAAAATCGTCAGAGGTAAATGGCGTCCCTTCCCGGGGGCCCCTGAGAAAATCATCCAGGGAAGCCACTTTTTTTTTGCTCTTTTGTTTTGTTCATTACTAAAATTCCAGAGAAATGGCTACTATATAAGGCTTGGTTGGTCCCTTATACTGTATTGGTAATGGTCAACTTCTTGGTAATTGGAATTCATGTGTTCTTTTGGAAGTTAACACCGAAATTTCACACTCTGGAATCTGCTGACTTCAGGCCAATATTACTGCTCCCCCTGTATATCAATACAATCTACAATGCTAGACTGGTTTTATTTTTATGGGTATTATGGCACAAGTAGGGTACCACTGTCTTTAGTTACTTCAGATGCCTCTCTCACAAAGTGTTGGTGCATTGACATTGTGAAGTCTTATGGAAGGGTTAATACTTGAGTGCAAGTATGGGTTAGCCAGCTGCAGATGCAGCTTTGCCTAACTCCTGAGAATATCCCATCTTACCATTAACAAGTGAATAACAGACATTTACCTTGGGGACAAAAATCCCCAAAAAAGAGAAATGGAACAAAATTTTGTTTTGATACGGTTAATGATTAAAAAAAAAATCTGTTCCATGATTTTTCTGTCTTTCAGTGGGATTATTCAGCTCTGTTCTTCCATAGTAATGTCTTTTCCAGTCATCACTCCCCACAATCAAAAAATGTGCTAAAAGCTCAGGCACCATGTTACACATTCGTCTCTTAAATGCTGGTCCAGGCTGACAAGGGGAGGCTGGACCCTATCCCAGGGGTGCTAAAAGTATTTTGGATAACTATGAAATGCGTGTTATTGGTTATTTGACTATTACTCAAGTCAGTGGTCAGCTTTTAACATTTTGGGAATCAAAAAAACTACTTTCTTTTATTCCATCATGATCTGGAGGTTATTACCTTCATTTATTAGTCTGAATCAGTAAGCATGAGGTAATGTACTGTATGTGTTTTATTTAGCTCTTTCAGATAAGCAGTTGATCATGGAATCCATGAATACACTTTCTGTTTCGTTCTAGCTCTAGCTATAAGCATTATGCATCCAGTTGTCATGGTTTTATTGTACTACTGTGCAATAAGTGTGTGTTTAAGGAGGAACAGAGTATGGGTTGAGGGAAGCTTAGAAGGTCGGTGCCATGTTGATTTTTCAGGATTTTATTCTTTATAATAAAATGTAGTATGCACAATTTGGAAAGGTTATTAAGAACCATGTGGTCACCACAGACAATGTATATTATCAAAAATATATGGACACCAGCTTTTCCAATATATGAAAACCAAAGGTGTTAACATGAATTTTTCCCTTTCTTGCTACCACAGCCTCTGCTCTTTCATTAGATATTGGAAGATTGTTGGTGGGATTTGCTGGGATTTGGTATTGATGCTGGTTGACCAGGACCTAAGAACATAAGAACTATACAAACGAGAGGAGGCCATTCGGCCCATCAAGTTCGCTTGGGGAGAACTTAACTAATAG
>JABFDZ020000034.1:18409-33691 GCA_019775955.2 Pollimyrus isidori | reverse complement strand
CGCTGCGTAAAGAAGTGCTTCCTTAAATCCAGTTTGAAATGTTCTCCTGCTAATTTCCACCTATGGCCACGAGTTCTAGTATTAGAACTAATGCTGAAGTAATGCTGCCACCATATAACTCAACTTGCTTCTAGAAAGTTTCCACCTCACAAGCAGAACAAAAATTTGGCATCCTGTGATAGTTCAGAGTTGAAAGATAATTTCACTTTGTGCATGTAGGGAGTACTTTTAGTGCTTTCTTCCTTTTAATGGGAAATTTACCTTTATTGATCACAATAACCATTTATATTGCCAGACACTTTAGCTGTGTATTGTCTTTGTAACTGTTAGCGTTAAAGTTGCAGACGGCTGAAATCCTGCTAGGCGATCTGTGCAGAGCATTTCCCCTTCAGTTTACAAGCTAGTTCTTCAGGTCTTAATTTTGGGAGACTGATCGATTTCTTTTCATTTAATTAAAATGGATTTACCCCTTCCAAAATCGTTACAATTATGATTATAAAAGAGAGAGACGGTTGCTGAATTTATGGTTCTGTTTGTTCTGCACAAATTTCTCTAAGCACCCATATAACCCAGAATAAGGCAGGACATTCCTGCTGGTCAATTACAGCAGTTATGTAGTGGGTGAATATGATTTTCCTGTTATGTTGTTAATAACTGATTTAATGTACAGACCTTTCAATGTATTAGTCAGTTTAATCCCAAAACCTTGTCATGCACACATTTTAAATGGCTGTTCTGCTTTTGCAGCAAAGGGTATTTTGGAATTCTTTCCACCACATATTACACAGTAAAATCATTATTAATTATTTTACTTCAAATTGGTCCTTTTTTTAATCTTGCAAAACATAAGCAAGAATGTATATTAGTTTAATAAATGAAATTGCCAGAAAGTCATGCACTGCTCTATGTTTCATAAGCCATAGAATACAGTTTATAAACACAGTATGATTAACATATACTGTAGGTGTGTTTTTACAGCTCTGGCTTTTTATTTTGTTTTGAAATGAAATTCATGATGTTCTGATCTTTTTGTTTTGTCAAAACCTGTACATTTCACCTTATGGTGGCGGGAAAAAAATATTCCCCCTGCTTACATAGTAGTTAGTGCTCATTGGAATGAATAAAAAGTATTATTAATAGCTTTTTATAGGATTTCCATGAAATGTGCATTTTAAGTTGTTCCCTCAGGCTGTGTAGAGAACAAACATCTTAAATATGTAAATATATAGCTTTGCATTAATAGTGTTGCATTATGATATTTTCTGGTGTTTTTAATTGTCACCGATGACACCGAGCATTGAAAGTTGGTGAAATTATTTAGAATTTCTAGCTTTGTAAGTTAAAATACACTTTGTGGTTTTATTGGCTGACGTGGTGCTCAAATCTCTTGCTTAACAATGTAAGGATTGTCTCTGTTTATTGAAGGTGATTCACTTAGCTCATAATCTGCCTTGAAGGCAACACAGTAGCTGAGTATGTAGAAGTAATACCTCACACCTTTAAGGGTGTTGGTTCCCACTTCTCCCTGTGCGTGGAGTCTGCATGTTCTCCCTGGTTTCTCCCAAAGTCATGTATGTAGGATAATTGGTGTCTCCCCACTGAGAGTATGATTCCATGTGAGTATATGTACTCTGCAAAGGACTGACCATCTTCTCCAGCTTTGTGTGGTCTGTGCTGCCTGGAACAGGCTTCAGGCTTCCCCAAAACCCTGACCAGGATGAGCAATTAGAAGATGAATTGGTGGATAATCTCCCTTTAACAGGTGCTATAGTTAATTTAGTGCTGAATAATATCTGTGTGCCTTATTTTTAATGGTGAGGTATTATTGTAAGTGATCATGATGATGAAGGGAAACACTTTTCTCCATTACCTGTATTTTAAGGTCCGTTCACTTATGATTGTAATCATACGAAATTTAACGTTATATATGCAGTTATTTTTCTTCTGAAGATTTGTCGTAGAGTGACATGGAAATGGAATTTCTGTTCTTTTGTTTTCCTGAATGAATCTAATTTTCAAACTTGATTTCTTCTCTTTCAGAATGTCTGTACGACAGAGTATCACAGGAAACCGCGGACAGTGCGGAGATCACGCAGAGATTGTCAAAAGTGAACAAATACATTTGTGAAAAGATAATGGATATCAACAAATCCATCAAGAACGAGGAGAAGCGCGAGTCCAAACTGCTCATTAGACAAACGGTCAAGATGGAAAATTTCAACTATGATGGCATGTAGTGATTAAGGGTTGTTACCATAACTCATCCTCCTCTTCTCAGACTGCCAAACAGGAAGAGGGTGGACAGGATCATCACCGCTGCCATTTGAGATTCTCACCGGAGCCCCAATGAGGCCTTTGCATCCCAAGCAAACCGGTGGCTGTTAGACAGCTTTACTACTCAGTTAACGTATTCGGGAGTTAAATGTGTTGTTGAGAGTCACGGGACAGAGGTTGGGGGGTGTTTTCCAGGCCAGGGGGTTGGTGCGTTGGAATCGGGCCGGGGGGAGGACGTGGTGGTCTTCTACAAGCCGTTCTGTGTCAGAACGTGACGTTTTTGTGCTGTATAGCTACAGAGCAGGTGCACCTTCAGAATATGTTTTCTGATTTTAGGAAGACTTTCTAAAAGCATTAATTTGGGCAAATGCAGCATCTGGAGTTTCGTAGGTTGCCACCTTTCACGTGTGATCTGCGTCTCAGCCGTCTGTACTTTTCACAGGCCTGTCAAGGGACGTACTCTTTTTTTTTGAACAGGGTTGTAACTCTGCATGTCTTAAACAATAGAGGCCACGCCTCTGTTTTTAGATGCCCTAAATGCCCTAGAGGTTGTCATTTTTTGAGAATCCTTATTTGTGTTGGGAAGGGGAAGTCCCAGGTCCCCTGTCCTATCCCCTGATAGGCTAGGATACGTGGCCCTGGTTGCACATGTCTCTTTACTGTTTGTGTTGTTTCTCTGTAATCTTCAGACCAACCATTAGCACTTGCTCTTGTATTATATTGCAGATCACCCTCTTCTTAGACCCCTTAATGCTCCTGTAAGCTTTTGAGTTTGTGGGTTCTGGTTAATGATTATCAAGCCTTTTTTTAGTCAGTCATGAGCAGGAACATTCATGCATATGCATATCATTTTTTTGAACTGTGAATTTTAGTACTTGAGGAGACAAAAAAAAACCTTGGAGTTTACTGTTAGATCTGACTGTGAAAATAGCTTTCTGTTGCTCATCTGAGCCGTCGTGCTGATTAGTGGTTTAATTTTAGTGCGATGCAGGTGAAAGCTTGGCCTTATTCATTTGGCAATCATGGGGGTGGGGGGGCTTGTTCTCTGTCTTTTAAACTAAACTGTGATTGTAAAGTAAGCTGATATTGCTTGAACTGCACTTTGGCGTGTGAGTGTCCACTATTGGCGTGCTCCATGCTGAAATGGACGTAAAGCTGTTGACAGTCGTCGGTCTTAGATGCTCCTCCCTGCAGGGCTGGGGGGGGGCAGAAAACCCTCCCTGCTGCAACCCGCCTCTGTGGGGTGCCCCATCCGGAATGAAATAAGGTATATATAGTGACAACTTCCAACAAACATCAAACATGCCATCAGAACTTATTACGCTTATATTTTTTTCGTTTGCTCTTTCTTCTTCTGAGAGAGGCTTGTCCACGGCTGTCTGTGGCAGTAACCTGAATGCTGCAGAATGGTTTCTCAACTGTGACCATGTTTTTAACTGTGATTGGCCTGCAGCTCTGCCTCTCCAGCAGTTGGTTTTTTCCTGTTTGTCTGTCTAGGGGTTTCTCTCCTTTTGTTATGTTTTGCTTTTTATTTATGGATAACTTCCCAGGCCCCAAGATGTTTTACCCTTTGTAAATTGATTTTGTTTTCCCTTCTCACGAAATATGGAAATCCTAGAGATTAGTCTAGGTTGCACCTTACCTTGCTGAGTATAATTGGTAATGTTGTAATTTCACCTATTACCAGACTGGTTAGTCTCTTGTTCATTTTAACTGTTGGCTTTAAGCTTGATGTTCTATTTTTTTATAAGCACAAATATAGATTGTATGTATATATGTGGAGATGAGAACAATTGCCCTTCTTTCATGTGATTGCTTTTAGTTGAAAGTGAACTGATAAAGGAGTATTTAAATGGGTGTTTAGTGCTGGGTCAGCAGCCTCAGGCTCGTGTCGGCTGATGGTAACACACTCCCTCTCTGCACACGGCAGCGACTGTTCAGGGAATATCACCGCCAAATATCGCAGGAAGGGAAGAGCGAACAAGACACACTCTTTGTTTTGTTTTTTTAAGTTATCGGTTACAGGCTGGGTTTTAAATCGGTTTAGGTTGACTTAGCTGGGCTTGACACTGTACATCAAAGACAATTTTCTCATGCTGTTCCTTTCCATTCAGCCATTTAATCAGAACAAAAAAAAAACCAGCAAGAATAACTGTGCTACATTTGAGCTGTGCTTTCCTAATTGGCTGCTAAGTGTGTGGAGGCTTGTTTCCAGTTAAGGCTCTGCCTCTTTGGGGTGCCTGGGAGGGGTTCTGTTAGCTGCTCCTGTGTGTGTGTGTGTGTCTACGTGTGTCTGCGCGCGCGTGTGTCTGCGTGTCTGCACGCGCGTGTCTGCGTGGCCGTGTGTGTTTTTTTTCTACCCCCATTGAAATGTTTTGGTGTGTATCTTCCCTTCACTCATCTGCCATCCCAAAACCGTTTTAGGGTGGGTTTTGCTGTGTTCACATGGGTGAGGGGATCGACAAGTATGTTGTCCTTTTGATTATATATATTTTCTTTTTATGAAAATGGTTTACCTCCTACACAAGTCAAGGTAATTAAACAAATGTACACATGGTGAACTGTACAATATTTACATCTGTTCATGAATATTTTACTGTGTGTGCATGTGGGGGTGTTCTGGTTCGTATTCGTATTTTGAGATGGCAGGTTGATGGAACATTTTATTGGGATAGAGGTCATGGGGGTGGAAACACTGGACGAGCCAAATTCTGCTGGCGTGCTCTCATGACGCATAAGGGAATTCGCATTGTGTTTGCTCACAAACGCATTTTCATATTACTGTTAATGATAAGCGACTTCGGTTTGGATCTGACCAGCTGTACAAGCTTCACGTTCACCACAATACAGCCTCCTGTGTTGGTTGCACGAACGCAAAACAGAGCGTAAGTTGTGCACAAGCTGAATAAAAGCCTTACTGCTTTCTTGTGGTAGTCATCGCTTCTTACATTCCTGTCATTAGCGGTGACTGCCATTTTGTGTGCCGTGTGGAGTTCTAACTGGAGGAGCTGATGGCTGGTATTTCACACCCATACATTCCTGTAGACTGCAGTGGTACTTTGTGCTGCCACACGGCTGATGTTCTGCAGTGGATGTTGGGACCAGATGGGCTGCTTCTCTTTTCTTTTCAGACTCTGTGAAAAGGCTCCTCCAACTCTCGCCCTAAATGGTGACGTTTTGTTGATGTCCAAGGGCCCCTTTGAGACTATTGTATGTGCACTTTTTTGGTCACATCCGATCTGACTATAGAGGTTGTTCTTCTCCCCCATGAGAAAAAATTTTTAGCTAAAGTATCAGATGTTGGCAAAAAGCATTTGGTGGGATGCAGAGTGCTACATTTGCAGAATTTGAACTTGCACGTATTTTCCCTTCTGAATAGTTTGGGAAGTTTTAAATGAGGATAAATACTCTATGGCTACCGCTAAAGCTAATGTATCTCTATGTGTTCTGGCTGTTCCCATGCTGTCATTTGTGTGTGAATGTGCAGGTTCCTGGAGAGCATTTTAATCTAATGTGTGGGAAGCTTTTTAGGGGTGGCAGTGAGCACCATTCAACCAGGAGGATCCCAGAGACGTCCTTTAAATTCTGTGCTTTTTATATATATATTTTTTTTATTATTTATATTTTGTCCTTCTTGATGCCAAAAAGAAATGTCTAGGATTAATACTGCTGCAAGTACTGTTTGATATATATATTTTTGTACTAGACAAATACTCCTAAGATTTAGAAATTTTACAACTCGCAGGCTGAGGACCAATCGTCAGAATGACAGACCAAATTGCCCAGCATTAGCACGATGTGACACCACCCCAAGCTGTGTTGGCCCTATCACTCAAAATGTTTCATCAAACTAAAGACGACTGCTTGAGGGTGATTTCGAGGTCTGCCTCACCACTCCTGTGACATAGAGCCCCTTTGAGTGATCTTTGCCCCATGTCGAGGGGTGGTCATAATGCGTTTTGGAGTGAAGCATCCAGAACAGAGGCTGATTGTAAAATGGAACTCCTTTGACCATTTTCACGAATTATCTACAGTGCTTTCATCACCATCCTACCTCATTGCTCTACTTGTCTGCATTCATTTTGAGGAAAAATAGAAACTGATTAAAACCATAACACACCAGTGGCATGTACATAGGCAACTTCTACTAGAGTAGTTTAGAAGATGTGTTAATGGCAAGAAGTACCATTGCTTCAGATGTCTGCTAACCTCTATCCTGCAATCCTCTAAATATACCAATTAGTGAAATTTTGTGTGAGTAGTGTCGTTCGTTAGCGGTTTTTACTGATTGACGGTGCTACCAGCGGACATACAGTGGAGTAAACTGTATGTTTTACCTCATATGGTGCTAGCTTTTTTTCTACTTTTTCCCCCCACAACTGGTAAAATTTAAAATATTTAAACTTAGGCATTTTAAGCAAGTTTTATCAGCGTGTTGACAGAGTTGCACAGACTTGGTATTCTTACTCATTGTGTCGTCAACATTGATTGGACTGACACCAATCACTTGAGCATTGATTACTTGGATGCGGTCTGAAGAGTTTATTCCCAACACTGTACTTTATAATAAATATACACGCCTCAAGAGGAATAGTTGTAATATTTAGTAAAACTTGTTGCAAGCTGAAATCATCCATTCTGATTAACAAAATACTTGAAATAGCCATGAGGGAACCAGTCTTAAAAAAGAAACCAAATAGTTACGATTTTGTGCATATCGGTTGCATAGTACCTTTTTAAGATGATGTCGTGGGCATCTCTGGGCAGTCCGATTTGAGACGAGGTCCTCAGCTGTGAGCAGGCGGCTGGTAGCTCCGCTGAGCTTTTGGGTCAGTGAGCACTGTCTTTGTGATAATCAACTGTTAGGAGCCTGGAGAGACGCTGAATATCGTACCAAAGTTTGAGTGGAATGCCCAAAGGTGAATTAGGTCATGTGACACTTTATTTTCTCTTCCTTTTTATTTGGGGGGAGGGGGAGTAGTGATCTTGTAAAAGTTTATTCTGATGAGTTTGACATAACACTTGGAATCAATTTAACTGTACGCATATGTGATGGTATTTTCCATACCTAGTTTTGGTCCCTTGTCCTCCCTTTGTGCTACTGAAACCCAGACAAAGCTATCTACAGGACCCATGGAAAAGGAAACCATGTACAACAGAGGAAAGGCAGAACAGAACCAGAGAGCAATAAAAATGTTGTACACAAAAACAATAGAGTGCTTATGGAAATGATTACGGGGTAGGGAGGGTGACAACCCCGTTCCGGCTGAACTGTAAACTGGTTGTGCATGAAGTGCTGTAACCATGTTGCCATTTTAGGCCAATCCTTTTGGAGTGTGTCAGTGTGCACGTGTGTGTCGGCCTGCCTGCCTGCCTGCGTGCGTGTGCGTGTGTCATGGGTAATAGTAGTGTCGCAGGAATGGTGTCTCTTCCACATGTATGTTCCCACTTTTAAGGAGAAGCCTGTGGGCAGGGCTCCACCTGTGACTGCTGTCCCCTGCTGTGGCAAGTGTGGTGTGGAATGGGGAGAAGGTGGGACTGTCACTCCATATCCCTGGGGCCCAAGAACCAGTGCTGGCCAGGGCGTGGTTGCCTGGTGTCCTCCTACAGCTTTCTAGAACCTTCTGATGATGAGGGTGGGTGGTGAGGGTGGACAGCTTGTCCTGGGAGATGTTTGTACCATGTGAGCAGCCATGCCTTTTAACATAATTTTTCATGTGTTTGCTGCAGTCCAGGTACTCCTGTGTAATGTACAGATCAACAGAAATAAATCAATTTATTCTATGAATAAAACCCTCCTGTGTTGCCTCTGTCTTGTCTATGCTATAAGTATTATACTTTGACATGTGCATAGGGGACGTTCCGCTGCAGACAGTCGTATTCCCATCCTGTAGCAGACTGAGCGAGAGCGGCTTGCAGACCTTGCTTGTATGCAGCAGGATGGGAATCGGCCGTTCAGAAATGTCGCCTTTTATGCATCAGCGGCAAGCCGGCTGGGGACTGCAAGCTAGATTGATCTGGGTGACGGGCAGGGGGAAGTTTGCAGGGTCTCCCGATATACTGGTGAACCAGATGGTCCGGATCGTCAGCTGGTCATCGCAGTGCTAGAAGTAACGTGGATGTTGCTTTGCAGCATGTAGCCTCCTCAAGGTGTGGTTCAGACATTTAACCAGAAGTTATATTTGGCTTTTTGTTGGGCTGCTGAGTACAGTGGAGTTTTTAGTGCCTGACACTGACTCTAGAAATGCTGCTCATTGAGAATCTGATTGTCCTGCGACGATTCCCAGTGCTCCACTCTGTACCGCTCTGTCCCCCACCGGGGGCCTCATTTCCATTTCATATTGGCTGTCTAAGCAGGACTGTTGTGTCCCTGCGTCTCCTCCACTTAGGGCAACGCTCAATGTCATTGTCCCAACGGTCAACGTGTGCCTGTAATTTATCACCGTTACTGCTGGGAGAAGCTGGTGGCTGTTGTACCTCTCGGGGACCCTTGGAACGTGGCACGCCCATGTGTGGCTCTCTACTGCTTCTCATTGCTATGGCGGGAGTGGGCTGCATACATTTATGGCCCCTTGTATATGCAGTGCGTCAGCAAGATGCCTGACTTCCAGAAGTTTGTCATGAGCGATGGCTGGAATTACTCTTCATTCATTATATTTACTGTGTTTATTTACATTTTGGCTCTTATGGAATGTCCCTTTGCAAACTATTTGCATGAGGCAGCACTTTTCAGTTTTACTACAAGTTTTTAAAATTTGGTGTGAATAAGTACCGTATTTTTCGGACCATAAGACGCACTTTTTTCCCCCAGAAGTGGGGGGAAAAAGTCCCTGCGTCTTATGGTCTAAATATAGCCGGTAACTGCTCCACTGCGGTGAGTATACCGCAACCCGTAAGAATTTGGCGGCCACACCCCCAATCATTCCTCCGTGCCCGGTTAAACTCCGCCCTCCTTTTGATACCGTGCTTGATTACTGGGTAGGCGTACAGTAGATCTCCGCCCACCAATAAACTCCGCCCTCTGCTGGATGCCCTGCTTGGACGTCTCACCGCTACGTTCACACTGCACCACTGTAAGCACAGCAGAAGTTCCATATTCTCCTGTCTTACTATACCGGTAACTTTCCAAATGTTTGTACTGCAACAAACTTCATACCGGTATATCGTATGCGGAGACTTTCTGCTATTTAGCAATAACATAACGAAAGTCCTGTTAGTGATTGTGAGGAACTGAGCTTTCTAGATTCTGACTCTAGCGATGAGGAGTTCTTGGGGTTCTCATAAAATGAGCAGAACCTTTACCGTAAATCTTCAACTTTATTCTATTTTATTACTGAAGTCTCTCGTTATTGTGTTTTACAGTAATTTTGTCTTTTGCTGATTTTATTTGTTAATAATGGTTCTAAATGCTGCTGTTTACAGGGTTGATTACATGTGTTTATGACTGTGATGTTTGGTTTTTAATGCGCATAAAATATTCTAGGACACTATTTGTTTCAGAATCTTTTTTTTTCTTCATTTCCCTTCTCTAAAAACTGGTGCGTCTTATGGTCCAAAAAATACGGTAAATACTTGCTTAAGGTGTCATATGTCTCGATTTGATGCTGGAATATTTAATGTAATTTTGGCACATTTTTTCCAGGGGTGGCATGTTGCTGCAGGGGTTACCACTGCCTCACACCTCTGGGATCAGGGTTAGTCTCCCCACCAGGGTTCCATGTGTCTGAACTGGAGTTGCGAAATCGCTGATAGGCGTGCATGTATGAGTGAATGGTGTAGTGTGCCTTGTGATGAGCTGGTGGCCTGCCCTTTGTCGTTCCCTGCCTTGCACCTGTAGCCTCCAGGATAGGCTCCTCACCCTAGCAACCTTGAATAGGACAAGTGGTTACAGAAGATGGATGGATGGATATTTCATCCATGTTTCAGCTGCTTATTATGGTCAAGGGGATCTGGAGCCTATGGCGGGTAGCACTGTGCCCTGGGGCCTGCACACAGTCATACCCTACATGAAGTTCACAGGTGACCGGTAACCCAGCATTGTGTTCTTGGAGAGTAGGAGGATATCCAGCAAAAGCCAAGAGGGATTTGAGCCGCCCCCACCCTCCCCGAGCTGTGAAACAGCAGTGCTGTCTAATAGTGCTGTGTTTATTTTTAATGCTTCTCTTTCCCATTAGTATTTCTGGAGCATCAGCATTTGCAAACCAGCTGCTTCCACCTTGTAGGTACTACAGCTGCCCCATCAGCCAGCCTCCAGATCCGCTTTATGGGGCTCCCCAAACGCAGTGCTTACCACCAGTGTCTTACATACTGGGAGTCTTTATAGCTCTGGGCCTCATCATAATCCACCTCCTGCTCTCATATGCTGACTGATCTGAACTGGCTGTCTTTATATTGGTCTTGTGTAACTGTGATCCCTGGTTTTTTTTTATTAGTTTCTTTGTTTCCACTATCTCTTCCTTGAAAGTGTTAGGCTATCAAAAGACCCCTTAGCCTCCATCTGTCATTTATAACATCTTGGACAGGAGAGCAAGCCGGGGAGAAAATATATGATGGCAGGGAGGTTGAATGGCACCTCTAATTGTATGTGGCGCGTCACATCATTGTAAAGCCCCATGACCCCGAGCACCGTTTCCCGCTTAACGCTCGGGCTGCCATTGGTGACACGCTGGAGAGCGGCGGAGGTGTCAGTTTATCACACAGGCCATTTTAATCAGCCCTTCTGGGCTAACGCCCATCAGGCTCGCGTTGATGTGCTGTCACTTGGGGCCGGCTCTAGTCAGCCCAGAAACTTTACATTCATCCATGTCGTTGAGTGTTTTTAATTGGGCCGATCCTGGCACCAGACGCCCTAGCCGTAGGGCGGTAGGAGTTATGGAGACGGAATGTAATGGATGCTTTGTGTTTAAATAAATGTTCCCGCAGGTGTCCCTTTAGAAATGTGCCTTTAAAGGCCTTCCCAGAAGGCATAGCTGACGTCCTTTGGAGGAAAACCCGCTATGTGTAATTGAGGCATGTTCTCAAACGCACACTTCCATGCATGTTAAATTCCTGTTATCTTTTAAACAGCTTTTATATCCTGACATTTCCTTTCTCAGGCCTCTTGCCATCATCTGTTGATGTTTCCTTCGTTCCCATGATGCTGCCGGTTTGTAGGACCCTTGTAAAAATTGCAGTATGTGAGTGTTGTTTTTGCACATCAATCATGGGATTTGTGCAACAGGCAGCTCCAGTCAGAAAGATGCCAACATTTTCCAGCTTGTCAATTTGATTTTGGAGAAAATTGATCGTATTAAGAAATGTTTTGCTTTAACAAAATTCCCCAAGCCCAAGTAGAAGTCTCAAATGTTTTTTTTTTCCAAGAAAGAATCTTAAAATGATCAAAAATGAAAAGATTGGTTTCTGTCAAACATTTACTGAAATGCTAATTCCGTGACGAAAGGAAATTTTTATGGAAATAATATGTTGATTCTGTGGTGCCGTTTCTAATAATTTATCAAGTATGTGCTTTTGGGAAAATTAACTGAATCACTGGTGTGTTTTTTGCCTGTTTGCAATTCTGCTCAGTTTTTTCACATTCAAAACGAATCTGTGATTTAGAGCTAATGAAGTATTTATAATGAATTCAGTTAGTCATTAATCCACATGGTTAGACAAAAAAACAACATTCTAGACCCTAAGCTCTTTTAATTTTATTGTTCCTTCATCCATCCATCTGCCCTTCCATCCAAAACAGGGGGATGTTTTGGGTGGGGCCCCTTTTAATGCCAGTACGGCTGCACTTGGGGAGTTTGAGCCTGTGGGGGCAGTGATGTTCCCTCTCCCTATAGTGCCCCAGAGGTACCAATACGAGAACGCGTAGCCCGTTCTGAGTTTGCCATGGCGAAGGCCCTTGGTATGGCGACCATATATAGTCCATGTTAGGGGGACACTGAGCTACTTCATCTTTTACAAACTACTTTAAAGCTGAAAGGCTCCTATGCTTGGATAATTCAGTTCTTGACTGGTTTGTTTTCTTGACTGAAAGACCCATCCAGCTGTTTTACATGAACATTAGTGACACATTCATGATCATAAGAAACTGCCAATCAGCACATAACAAGAACTCAGTGCTCAAGTGAAATCCAGGTCTTTTTAATTGAAATGGTAGTTTGCAAACCCTGTCCCAGCTCATAGACTGACATGGATTCGGTGATCGCCCCAACCCTCAGCAGACTGAGAAAGTGGGGATAGGGTGAAGTAGTTTTCCAACCTGCTCTTCAGGGACCCCCAGACAGACCACATTTTTGCTCCCTCCCATTTCCTGGTAGGACCCCCAGACAGACCACATTTTTGCTCCGTCCCATTTTCTGGTAGGACCCCCAGACAGACCACATTTTTGCTCCCTCCCATTTCCTGGTAGGACCCCCAGACAGACCACATTTTTGTTCCCTCCTAGTTCCTGGTAGAACCCCCAGACAGACCACATTTCTTCTCCCTCCCAGTTCCCGTTGGACCTCCAAACCATCCACGTTTGTAGACCCTCCCAGTTACCAGTAGGACCCCCAGACAGTTCCCGTTTTCGCTTCCTCCCAAAAACGCAGACTGTTTGGGGCTCCTCAAGAACCGGGTTGAGAAACACTGAAGTGAAGCACCAGGCTGGCTCTATGCTTCACCGGCTCTCCCTCGCAGCCGCCGTTCCAAATGCCTTCGATTAATGCAGAATGCTCCCTCAATTAAACAATCCAAAGCCGTCATGAATTTTTCATTTGTGGAGTCTTTAAGCTAATTAGCGCACAAATTAAGCACTTTACGGTGCAGCTTCACAAAAGGGGATGACATTGACGGCCAATGTCACTGTCACTGGGCTGTGCTGAGCAGCCACGCTAATCAAAGCAGCTGATTAATATTCCTTCTGGTCTGTTTATTTTTCTTTGTCGGTACCTCAGCCTGTCTCTCTCGGCGGATTGGCTCCTAGTTGCAATCTAACCCCCGTTGAGTGAAGATTCTATAAGCAAGAGGGGAGGTGCATTGTGGGAGATGAATAAGTCATCCATAGTACTGAATGATAGTCTGGCTGTATAAAATGTCACATTAGTTTACACCCATTACATTACTATTGATTTTATTTCATATGTAAGTTGTTTTGTTTTGGTCATCTGAGAAATCAGTGGGGAAAGACACTTTAATATCTTAAGTCATAAAATATGTACAAAAAAAATTTGGATTACAATCAATTGCATTCCTGTATCAGTGTGATGTGTTCAGTGAACACAGTGGGGAAAAAAGCAGTTTTTTTGCTCATACTCTGTAATGAAAAATATTAACTTCATATTTTTGACAGATTTATTATTTTCAGTGGCAGTGCATTAAACATCCCTACATGCAAGGTGGAAAATATGATGGTTATTAATTCCTTTTATTTAATTGCCCTCCCCCACTGTTTTAGGATCTTTTTATATTAGTGTCATTTTTGGATATTTTAAAATGTATGAGGATTGGTGATATAGTGCTGGAGTAGTGAGTAACTGCGTAAGCACAGGTTGAGTTCTACTAGATATATTTATTGATATGTCTTTATATATAAGGATTTTGAAAGATATGTTTATCATCCATCCCTCAGACAATGCTTTGAAATGGAAATTTGAATTGAACTTGCTTATTGAATATATAGCCATATAATAAAATGCAAATTACCAGAAGTCTATTTGGCTGTTATTACATGAGTGTTAATTAATTAATTAAAAAATAAAAAAAGAAAGTGAATAACTTTTAATGGAATTTAATGGACAGATTTTCAGCATTTGCTTTCATGTATGATTGTTTTTTGTAGAATTCTAACAGGAAAGTTAATGATTTAGATTGTGTAGTCCATTAATATGCTATGTAGTGTGATTAAGATATAAGCAAAGTTCATAGATCATTTGGTTAAATCAGGGTAAACCGTAACTGACCAGTGTGGAGCCTGTGTCGATCTGAGCCGCGGGGCCAGTTAAGGCCTTGCTGATCCCTAAATTGCACACTCTGAAAATAAAACAGGATATGTTGGAAATTACCATTTTTTGTACCTTTAGTGGGCTGTGATTCTGGATTAGCAGAAAGTGGTGAAGTTAGCAGTGTAGAAATTCAACCTAAGTTTGGAGAGAAACAGAAGGAATTGTGTGGGTGTGCCCGTACTCAGAATGCTGTGCATGTTTCAGGCAGAGATACCTGGCAGTGTCACACTCTAAGCAGGTAAGGAGTGCAAATGTTTAGTTTATGTATTTTAACATATTGGTCATCAGATCAGATATGCAGAAAGCTCATTTCCTTAAAATGTATGGAATTCAGTAGGCATTTTCTAATACTCTGTTAAATGTTTCTTATGAAGTTTTTTTTTCTATACAACAAACAAATTTGAAGTCATATCATTTATACTTCATGCTATCAGCTGTGGTTTTTAGGTGAACTGAGTAGGACGTGGGTGAGGAGTGTAGAGTGTGTGGGGGTGCTGCAGGACACGTGTGAAGGGTGTAGAGTGTGTGGGGGTACTGTAGGACACGTGTGAAGGGTGTAGAGTGTGTGGGGGTACTGTAGGACACGTGTGAAGGGTGTAGAGTGTGTGGGGGTCCTGTAGGACACATGTCAAGGGTGTAGAGTGCGTGGGGGTCCTGTAGGACACATGTGAAGGGTGTAGGATGTGTGGGGGTACTGTTGGACACGTGTCAAGGATACACAGAATTCTCAGATTCTCATCTTCAGTTTTGGGTTCATGGTTCAATGCAAATTCAGTGCAGTTTGGTAAACAGAATTTATTTTAAAATTGTTCAATGATTAAAATTGCAAACAAAATTTGGAACAGTTGTAAACCAAATAAAGGGCAATGTGTCTGTCAACTTGTCTGTATAAAAAAATCAGTAAAACGATTTGTCATCTGCGCTTAAAAAAAATAAGTTGAATAATCCATCCATTTTTCAACCGCTTATCCTACTGGGTCGCGGGGGGTCCGGAGCCTATCCCGGAAGCAACGGGCACGAGGCAGGGAACAACCCT
>JABFDZ020000034.1:0-10750 GCA_019775955.2 Pollimyrus isidori | reverse complement strand
TCCAGAGGTGTCCTCTGCCACTAGGGACAGGCTGGCGTCCCATCCAGAGGTGTCCCCTGCCACTAGGGACAGGCTGGCGTCCCATCCAGAGGTGTCCCCTGCACTAGGGACAGGCTGGCATCCCATCCAGAGGTGTCCCCTGCCACTAGGGACAGGCTGGCGTCCCATCCAGAGGTGTCCTCTGCCACTAGGGACAGGCTGGCGTCCCATCCAGAGGTGTCCCCTGCCACTAGGGACAGGCTGGTGTCCCATCCAGAGGTGTCCCCTGCCTTCTTCCCCATGCCACTAGGAATAGACTGTAGATCTACTGTGACCCTGTACTAGATAACTTATGGAAATGTGGCTATGGCTAAATCATAGAAAGGGCTGTGCATAGACAGCCTAGATCCTGTGAGCCCATCCATGCATAAAGAAAAGTTCAATTTTACATTTAATGTCAGCTCCTCTCTCGCTGTCCCACATGAAGCTGAGCTGACAGCCGCAGGTATAACAGTTAGACGGATGGACTAAAGTCTCATTTTCACCTGAACACCATGTCTTTGCCACAGAAACTTGAAGCTTTTGTTTTGTTCTGAAGCTGAAATTGTTTATCTTGTGATTCAGTCTCACGTCTTGTCCCTCTTGCCCCTCTGGTGTCTGCTGTACCCTTGCCTCAGTGCTACCCACCCTGCTCTGTTCAGTGACCACCACTGGAAGCTTGGGTGTGTGTGTGTGGGGGTGGGGTGGTCCTGTAGCTGGGGACTTTTGGACGGGCAGCATCTTGGGACTGGCTGCTTCGTCCTCCTGTCTGACAGCAAAGGTCACGGCCATCTGCTGTCAGACTCTCTGCTCTGCTGACAGCCGCCCGCCGGGACCTTGGCCTGGCCTCTTCCCACTGACGCCCCGTGCCAGCCATTAATATTTTATTACTGTTTTTCCTGTTATCTTTTAATCGTACCCATTTCCTTCCTCATGGGAGGTGCAATGTGGATGCAGCATGGAGAGCGGAACTCAGAAAAGCACTCGGAAAGCCGCTCCGTGAAGATCTCCAGCGTTTATGGGGAATTCCCTCGACAGGGAGCTCTGGCCAGATTCCGGACCCTCTGCCATCATCGGCTGCTGTGTCTGTCTTCACAGCTACGATATGGCTGCTCGCTGGTCAGATGGCCTGTGAATCAGATTCCAATCCTCTCCGAGATACAGCAGGCTGGCTTGTGAGGGTGAAGTGTCGCTGGTTCTGAGGGACATATCTAAGCAACTGACCCGTGTGCCTCTCAGTTCTCAACTGGATGTTTGAGGGGAGGGGTGTCTGTCAGTGACCCCCCCCATTTAACAATAATATAAATGAATGCTTTCAGTTTTGTCACTCATTCTGAAGGCCCTACTTAAGGCTGTTTTCTGGGAGCCTGGGGGTCTTCAGGCCAACGCTGTATGCTCTCAGACTTGTTCTACGGACACAGGGGTTGATGGTGAAACATCAACCCTGCATCTCAGTGCCCAGCTGAATTAGTGGTTCATCTCTGGCTATTTGACGCGCTTCCATTAACCATATGTTTCACTCCTGTTTTCATGTCCACCGCAGAAACAGGGATGTGTCTATCCTCAGCAAAATATGTCAATGAGTCTGGCATCTATAAGTCCGAATCATATTCCTCATACTCTCCTGGTCACCACCCAGAGGGCATATTCAGTGTCAGCCATGGTCACGATCATCCATGTTTAGGGATACCAGACACTGAATCAACTTCACGTCATTCTGGCTGATGTGACGGACCCCCTTGTTTCCATCCCTTCCAACTCAGCACACACTATACTCCTGATTGGTGGGGGGTCTTGGCCCCTGTATTATGTAAGCAGTGAGCCACTCCAATTAGTGAGGCCCACTCCACCCATGGGGGCAACTTCAAGGACTGTGGCCCCTGGCCATGGGCTTCTCTCTGCTTTACACACCTCTGAGGACCTTTCATATATACCTGAACTCTGTATATCCTGTGCACATGGATGTGGGGCATGTGGACATACAGACAGGGGGCAGGTAGACGTAGGGCTAGACAACACAGGGTAGATAGACACAGAGTCTATGAAAATGGGGCAAATGGACATGAGGCACATCGGCGCAGGGCAGACAGATACAGGGCATGTGGACACGGGGCAGGCAGATACAGGGCATGTGGACACAGGGCAGGCAGATACAGGGCATGTGGGCACAGGACAGGCAGATACAGGGCATGTGGGCACAGGACAGGCAGATACAGGGCATGTGGGCACAGGGCAGGCAGATACAGGGCATGTGGACACAGAGCATGAGGATACAGGGCATGTGGACACAGAGCAGGCAGATACAGGGCATGTGGACACAGAGCAGGCAGATACAGGCCAGGTTGATATAAGGCATGTGGACACAGGACAGATGGACACATAGCATGTGCATGTAGGGCACATGGACACAGGGCAGGCAGATACAGGGCATGTGGACGCAGGGCATGTGTACATAGGGCACACAGACCTGGGGCAGGCAGATGCAAGTACAAGGGCACATGTAAAGCACATGGAAATGTCCACAGGCTGATGCCTTTCTGTTGCTAGTGAGCTGGTCAGGCAGGGGGGGTCAAATTACAACTAGAACTCCCGTTTCAACTATCACAGCCCCCCCCCCCCCCCTTCTTACTCAATCTACATAAAAAAGGGATGGATTATCGATGGGGAGTTGCCTCCCAGACAGGGCTATATTCCACAGATAGCTAATCTCTCAGAAGTCCTGTTTGTTCTTGAGGTTTGCCCCCACTACAAACATTTCCTTGATCAAAGCTCTATGAAAGGCCCCGCCACTTCAAACATGGGCCCCGATTCTGCGGCTTCGGCCGGCCCCGTTTGTTGGCATGGCAACATCTTTAATCCCCCCCCACCGCCGTCGCAGGTAGCCAGGAGTGCAAAGGAGACGGACGAAAGGCCTCATTTGAATGAGCTTTTTTCGTGGCTTATTTAATTGATTTCAAAGGTGAGCTGTGAGGAATTACAGAGGCATGGAGCAGGCGGATGAGCGTGCAGCCTGCCTCATGCGCGCAAACACGCAGCCCCCAGTGCTCCCGCAGCACCTGGCTGCTGATCCAAGCAACAGCGCATTAAAAACATGCGACATATTTATCGCAGTAAAATTGGAAAAATTGACTGGTGAGCAAAAACTCGACATTTGTGGGATGTTTCTGTTAGAGGATTATTTTGGGGGGATGGGGGTGTAGGTGTTTAAATGTGCTTTTCTGCACTCCTTGTGCACACCTAGAAGTAAGTGATTCACAGTAAAGGAAGTGTATGCCCCTGGCGAGGGTAATTTTGTTGAAGCAATCATGGTTTTTGTTAGAGAATATTAAAGAGGCCTGGAACATGGCACAGCCCTCATGTGGGTATGAATAGCTTGAGCAGGTCGTAACACATCTTCACTGTGGCTTCACTGGAAGTGGGTAAACAAGGCTGTGGACTCCTGTTACATATATCATTACCTCTTGTGCCTTGATTCTTTAATCATGTTTCAGACTGGCGGGTGGGTGCTTTTTCTCACACTGTGCTTATCTGTGTTTGGAATTCCGCCCCAGTGTCCGTCCTGTTGGGAACACTCCAGTTTACATGCTTCTCTGTTAGACGTGAGGCTATAGCTGGTCTCCCGTCCTCTCCTCTGCTTTACCTGCTGTGGAGTTTAGGGGTCAGGAAACACCCCTGTTCCTCATAGATACATGCAGCAGCCATGCTGGGGTTGTGGTCACCATCATCATCATCACTATTGGTACCATGTTGCCGTCTTCTTTCCTCGTATCTTGGACAGGGTCATGAAGTGGTTGTGTTAATTTTAATAATAATAGGATGAAGAACAACAATAAGATGAACAGTAATTGTTTGCTTTCACTGTCTTTGCACAGGCTAGAGCGTAGCCCCAGGTGGGATTATGTAGAGTGTTGCAGTCTGTACCAGAGCCAGCGCATTCCGCTAAATTACCTGACATGCCATCGATTCACCTAAAATCCGTGGTAAACTTTTTCCCAGATGACAGCCATGGCAGAAACCCACAAGGCGTCATTAACATCCGCAGCTTAATTATAGATCACATTAGACACATTAGGATTCATCTCAATTAGTGTAGCAAATGATTTCTGTACTGACCCTGTGGTCTTCGCCGGGCTTAGCCCTCACACAGACTGTCGCGAGGTGCAGCGTCACACACTGTCTGGCCAGGTGGGGCTCTGGCGCGTCAACTGGGGCGACACGTCCGCATTTCATTGTCTCTACGACCCCCACCCCCCCAATCAGATTTATCCCCACGGTAACAGACTTGCGGTGGCGGGCCCACGCTGGTGACAGGAGTGGAGCCGTACTTTTAAATAGCAGCAGCCCATTAGCGTGTTATTAACGGGGTAATGGGCTGTCGCTAAACTGGCATGTGACATTGCCACCATGCGCCCCTCCTGCTCATGTGTGACACCGTATGGCCACATGGGGGTGGGAGGAGCGACGCTCTTCCACCTGTCGGTGAACCCGGAACTTGGGGTTGATCTCCGGAACCTTCCAAGCAAATCATCCATTTAGTGTCGGTCTGAGGAGACTGGGAGATGCTTACTTAACCACAGCTGTTTATGTCCGCCGCTCCCTGGCAGGATGTCTGCCTCATGTGGTCCGTTTTAATTAAATTATTTCATATACAGTGCATCAATTACTTTTTTTTTTACCTCCCCTCCCCCTTTCCTCTTTGCTCAGTCGTTGACCAAGGGACCGCTGGGACTCAGCGGGAATAAAAGGCAGGACTCTCTGTGAAATAATCTGGTAGCAATCATTCAGCGCCTTGGGCTAAAAGCGGCGATTGCATTTGAATGCATCTTTAGAGAATATGAGATAAAGATTGGCAGAATAAGAGAGCCTGTAAATTGAGTGTCAGGGATCTCACTCAATATTGTGGGAAAGGGAGTGGGGGGGGAGCGGTGGGGGTGAGAGAAATTAAACCTTGGAGCTGTAACAGTGTAATAAACTTTGGTGCAGTGAGAGCTTTCACGTCTGCTCTTTTTTGCACTGAGAAATTATTTATAAGTCTGTGGGGAATAGAACTAATAACATGTATTAAGAAATTGCTGTGAGTTCCCTTCAGCTCGGAGCCTGACACTTGCTGTGTTTGTGTCCGTACCCGGGAATTGCCACAGACAACACTGCAGCGTACTGTAATACGTTTATATCGTAAACCAATATGGTCCTGGGCCACCTCCAGCTCGGGCCTGACCGCCAAGACACGCTTCTCTGAAAAAGAACAGAGGAATGTCTTTAACTCATCCCCGCTCATCCCCGGGGGGGCGCCGCCCTCACCTTTTCCTGCCTCCCTCATGTCTCACAGGAGGTCGGACCTGGGGCAGTTTCAGTGGGGGCATCGCTGTCAGATGGGAAGCTCTCTAGGCTGTGGATGCTGCCCCCATGCCCGGTTGCACAGGGTAGGGCAGCGCAGCGGGGAGGGGGGTACATCCCGGGGAAATCTTCCCTCCTCCTCCTTTCATCTTATTTGTAACTTGTCCTTTCAAGCAAGACAGCCCTAAAGTTCAGCGGCAAATTCTTCAAAAAAAGGCCATTATTTGCTGCCTCTGACTCCATATCACACCACAAACAGGCCTGCTCGCTCCCCCGCTTTCTCCTCCTGTCAGATTTTTTGAAAGGAAGAAGTCGCGGTTTGTTCAGGGAGCTCCAGCGGATGACTGCAAACAGACGGCGCGGGTAGGCTGCCAGAGGGCTGGGTGATGGGCGGCTCTTCACTGCGCCTCGAAGCCGGCCTTGGGCTGCCGGCCTTGGGCTGCAGGCCTGCTTCTGTAGGCCTTCTATATGCAGCTCAGCTCAGCTCCTCGCGGTCCACGTCTGTGCCAACCTCTACTTGATAATCTGCCTCTGCAGCGTCCAAAGGAGCAGCGGCCAACGTCCGCAGCCCACTTGGTGAAGCTTTATAATTCACACAGCGAGGAGCACTTCTGCTGAGATGTCTCTGATTAGGGAGGAGGAACCCAACCCCCCCTGAATGCTCCTGTCTGGCCTTGAGTGGCTCCTTTGCCCTTGACTCCACAGAACCCCCTGCACCTCAGGGCCATGCCATGAGCATCTTGATTGCAGGGAATAGATCTTCAATCACGGCACCCTCAGCATTTCATCCAGTAGGGCTTTGCACTCGTTTGTTTTGGGTGGGGAGGGGTATTTACATACTCAGCTCTGGATGGTCCCTCTCAGGAGTCAGTTGTTGCGACGTGACTTTCGGTGCCATTTCTCCAGTGCCCGGCCTCTCGCTCTGATTGCCCACTTCAGGCGTGAGCCGCTGAACCGGCCAGAGAGGCGTGGGGTCGCTGCAGCCCCCATTGTCCCCCATGCTTCAGCTCACACTGGGGTTATTTTTAGAGAGCGGCCTGCCACACTGCGGAGCTTGACGGCTTTGTCCTATCTGGGGCTCTTCTCGCTCCCCGTCCTGCCCGCTTTCAGGGCGGCTCAATGGCATTGCGGCTCTGTGTGACCTTTACGGACGACGACCGTAACATTTATCCTGCGGAGGAAGCTGGCGAGGGGCAGAGGTGCCGATCTGCACTTTGACACGCGTCCCCAGATAAGATGGACCAAATAAATTCGGCGCAGGCTGGCAGCTCACAGCTCCTACTGCCTGATTTTGTTTCTCGTTCAGCCTATTTGGAGGAAACAGAATAGCACCATAAACCCCTATTGCTTTTAAAGCCATTCCTGTCCTTGAGGAGCAACAGCAGCCCTGGGGGTGGGGCAGAGTGTGTGTGTGTGGGGGGGTGTTCGTGCTCAGCTGCCTGGGCAGAGAGAATGTGTCTTATTTGTTGCAGCTGTTGTTTAAATTGAATGCCGATGACAATTTACAGCCAGCGTCCAGCCTGGACTTGACGTGGCGGGAGGGGGGGGTGAGGCTAATTTACTAGATGGTGGGGCTCCTCACTGGGGGGCCATGGCTGGAGTCGAGGGGCGAGGTAGCGGGGTCTGAGGGGCGCCCCCACACACCCTCATTGGCTCGCCCATTAAACTCCGTGACAGTAATTTGCCAGCAGATTGGCTTATTAAGATAAGCAAAGCAATTATGAGCCACTTAAAGACGGATCGCCGCCTCAGCGCTGCTCTGACGTCTGAACCATTCTGCCGGCGACAGTCGTCATGTGACACGCGGGACCGCCGACGGCGTCCAGTCACTGCAGAGATGTGGTGTCCTGGCAAAGGGGGCGGCATACCTGATATGAGTGGCTCACCGTGTGATATCTGCAGTCACTTTGTCTGTTATCACGCCAAATTAAAAAGTAAAGGAGAACAATGTAGAAGCATATCTGAGTAACCTTCAAATACCGTTCACTTTATACTGTTTGTCAAACACGCTCCTTCTCCTCTGCACCATTTGCATATTTATCAGGCCAGCCATCTTTTACTGTTTTATTTCCTGGCTGAATGTGACCTTCTCAGGTAAGGCAGAGGCTGGGGCCATGCAGCTGGCTCCCTCTCTCGCCTATCTCTCAGTCACAGGCAATTCCATCCTCACCACCACGCCGCTTTCGCTCCTTCTGACAGCCCTGAGTGACGGGAACATCCCAGGTGTGTATGATAGCATGGGGGGGGGGGGGGGCGGTAGCGGTAGCTGTGTGCCCCTTCTGGAGATTTTACTGCCAGACAATCCCCCCCACACTCCGGGTGCTACCGGCGTCTGTGGCGATAGACGCACCTTCCATGAACTGGCTGTGGAGTCGATACCCACTGTCCGGTCTCCAGTTGTTTAATTAGTGATGCCTGTGTCTTAACAAGAACAGATCTCCCCCTTAGCTTAAAATAACCAGCGATAAAATGAATTACTGAGCAAATGTAGGGATGTTTCATGCTGTCCTTTAGACACTAAACTAAAATAAAGTGGGCTGAATCACTGATGCAGCAAAAAAAGTGAGTTTAGTCCCCAAAGCACATTTGTCTTGTTTTTAAAAGCTATTTATATATATATATATCTTTTTCCTGTGGTTGTTACTGAGTTCCCTGGACGTCGCAGCCTTCTGGCCTTTCCACTGATATTGAGCGCCACCTGGTGGCGGAAACTGTGTGCTGACATGAAGAATCCAGACTGAGGGGGGTTTCCTGGTGCTGAAGGAGTTGCTGTAGATCTTTACTGTGCTCCAGGCTGCAGCAGAAACGGTGACGATGAAAGAGATATAAATTGACATGTAAATCCTGTCTGTTTGTCCACTACGGCTCTTTCTGGGTTTGTGACCCAGGTGAGCGTATATTATGGTTGGAGGGTAGAAGGACGGGTTTTCAAGGAGGGGGGTCATGCTCAGGCCAAGCCCTGTCCAGCCGTCTTCGATGTGTGGGGCCCGAATCAAGCCACATCCTGTCATCTGACACAAGGAAGCATGTAGCATCTGCTGCAGGCAGCTAATGGAATTTTGCACGCAGGCGGCAGAGAAGGCAGCAATCCGTCTGCGGATCTTGGGGACCAGCTGGGCGGCGTCCCTCTCTGAAGGCCAACGGGAAGAAACCCACATTCGGGGCAGCGGGAGTCTCTGCTGCTCTTTCAGTGTTTTGTGTTTACAGCCCAGACCTCGCGTTGTCAAGTGTTTGTTTTTTGTTTGAAGCCTGAGAAACAGGGCTGGGGGGTGAGGGTGGGGAGGGGAGGGTCCCAATTAGCATTTTCCTGCCTCAGCACAAGCCCAGCTGGGATCAATAGGGTATTAAGCTTGTGTACATAGCGCTGAAGTGCACCCTCCCTCTGGCCTGTCTGAACAAAAGCAGGTCAGGGTAGGTAGAGCTCACCACGTAAAATATTACTGTGGCTTCCACATGGGCCTTTCGGTGGGGGGGGGGCATTCAGCCTTGTGGTCCGGGTGTCCTTGCCAGACCACGGGTCACTCGGGCCGGCTGTGAGCAGGTCTTTCGGTTCCCCCCAAGTAAAGCAAAACCACGGGTTGGCGAGTAAGAAAAGATTTGCTATGTTAGTTTAAATGGCCGTCTCTCATGGGGGAGCTGTGAGGCGGCTCTCCCAGCTGAGGTTGGTCATGAAACAGGGCCATGTGGGAATCTACTGGGTGGGTGGGTGGGGGCGACCAGGCTGCCAAAGGGGAGGTTTTATTACAGGGAGTGACAAGCAGTCACCTTCTGGCAGGTGCCGGCAAAACCCGACCCCAGGTAGCATTAGCGGGGGGGTGTATGCCCTGGTGGGGTCTCTCCGCACTCCGGGACTCCCTGTTGCCTGTTTTTATCCCCCCACTATGAACAGGCTTTTTGTTCTGAGCTGCTCCTTACCTCTCACAGGTGTTTGATGTTTCAGGCCTCAGTTCCAGAGTGAAGTCGCAGGTCGGCTTTGGTCCTGGTGCCCCCATCCTCCCCCAGCTCCTGTCATCTTCAGCTGCCCCCCCCCCCCCTTATTTATGTGTCTGCGGACTCCCCGGTGGTGAACAGGCAGCATGTTCTTCCTGTTAGCGTCAGGCTAACCACACCAGTGTCATTGTGGTGACGACATGCTGGTGGGGGGCAGCCCCAGGTGAGCCTTCACCCCATGCTGCCGTTAGGGTTTACAGGGAAGCTCTTGGAGCTGTAACCAGCTGTGATGGATGAACTGGGACGTGGTGAATCTTAACAGCTGCACTGGTTCCCACTTTCCTGTGGCCGATAATTAGCTATGCCGGGCAACTGGCAAAGCTTGAGGGGCTCCAAAGCTCATCACCAGTAGGGTGTGACCACGCAAGGTTCATCACCGGTAGGGTTTGACCATTTATGGTTCATCACCGGTTAGGTTTGACCATTTATGGTTCATCACCAGTAGGGTTTGACCATCTATGGTTCATCACCGTTAGGGTTTGACCATCCAGGGTTCAATAAACCTTTTGTTTGTGTTCTGCCATCCTGTGCCTTAGTCATGCCTCGAGTAGGTGCTCAACCCTACAAGACACCTCTGAGGTACCCTGAGCAAGGTACTGCCCCCAAGCACTGCTCCCCAGGCACTGAATTAGCTGCCCCCTGCTATGTCGCAATGTCACATATGGGTTGAATGCAGAGGACACATTTCACTGTTGTGTGCTGTGCTGTATCAACAATGACCACTGATCACCAAATTCTAAATTCTAATTCTAACTCACCACAGCATAATAACAACAGTAGTTATTCTGCATTGGCCACTTTAAGGGGGCGTTTTACAGTATAACAGATTTCCTTCGTCATTCCTTTCAGTATAAAACAGATAGAAAAGCAGAATCAATTCTATCTGCTTCGAGCCATTGCACAATCAATATCTTGCCGTAAACTGTAATTGAGTGATCTAAAGTTGCTGTTATTTATGGAGAGATTTTGCCCTTTTGTTCTCCACAGAAATGAGACCCTTCCTTTGCGTGATGTGTTTTGCCCGCCTCTGTGTTAAGTTTGCGGCATGTCACTTTGCCTGACCTCTCTAGCTGAAGCATGTATCTCATACTCCCATAGATGATGGCCCTAACCTGTGTCTCTGTCCCCCCCCCCAGTCCACCTAAAACCAGGGAAGGAGAAAAAGGTGGTTTTCCTCACGGCCCGTGTGCATCCGGGGGAGTCTCCTGCCTCTTTCATCTGCCAAGGTAAGGTGACGGGAGGGGCAGTGACGGGAGAGACAATGACGGGAGGGACAGTGACGGGAGGGACGGTAACGGGAGGGACGGTGACGGGAGGGACGGTGACGGGAGAGACGGTGACGGGAGGGACGGTGACGGGAGAGAGACTGACGGGAGGGACCGAGACGGGGGGGAGGGTGAGGGGG
>JABFDZ020000033.1:345060-357441 GCA_019775955.2 Pollimyrus isidori | reverse complement strand
CGAGACACGGCGGCCGACCCACAATCCCTCTTACAAACGGAGCCACTCCCCAGACTCGAGATCCGCGACGTTGTGACACCCGGAGGATGTTCTACATCGGGGTCTCGCCGGGCCGGGTCCAAACGCCGGAGGGCATAAATTACCACACCGGCAATAACAGAGGCGAGCAGGGGGAGGCAAACAGACGCGAAAGGAGGCGATCCGTCAGGTTCCCACGCGGCGAAGGCGGGAGCTCTCTCCTTATCCATCCCCTCTGACAGGCAGGAGGGTCGTCGAAGCCAAAGATGGCGTCCAAACCCGAAGGGGGAGTGAGCCCACGTGCATCCATCGTCCATCTTCCTCCCACTTATGCCGTGGAGGGCGGGGGGGGGGGTAGGGGCGCGCCCCGGATGAAACTCCAGTTCCATGGGAGGCACACACTCTCACCCGCAATCGGGGCGGCACCTCCCACAATGACTCAGAGGAAACCCGAATATTTACATTCATTTATACAGCTGGGAGACCAGGGCCACCACTGGAAAATCTGAACCCACCAAAGCATATAATATTGGGCCCCCATCCAATCATGTTCCACATTTCGTAAGCCCCCCCATCACTTTGGGGCCCCTGGAATCATCCTAACATCCACCCCCCTTATATGGCACCTATTATCCTGGGAGCGATTGGGGCCTAATAGTATGATCACCCTACCCTCACTGGGATTTGAACCTACAACCTTCTGACTACAGGACCCAGACCCATTGAGCCATGCATCACCGGTATGACAGCGAGAACATAAGCACTGCACACAGAGTGGGAGAGTAGAGTGAAACACCCAAGCTGTCTGAAGGTAGGACAGGACAGTGATGCCCACAGCACAAGCGAGCCACACCTTAGTAAGCGATAAAGTAAATAAAAATTTCATGCGAACGTTTCAGATGTTGCAAGAATCTCGTTAAGCGGTTGTGGTGCAACACAGCTAATTTCAGAGGTTAAGGACGACAAGTACACTTCGAGCAGTTTTTAGGTTTCTCGCATGATGTCAACGTTTCCTCTAGCTGTTACCCTCCCTGTGTGGTACAGCGACTGCTGCAAACTCCGTGCGGACGCCCTGAGAACAGAAAAATGTGCCCAGACCATACCAACTGCAAGACCTGTCATCAACCCGGGGACTGCCTGTCGGAAAAAAAAAATCTTTTAATGTCGTCATTTTTTTCGGATTCTTAAGCTGCATCGAAACTCCATCCTCCGGCTCTTATCGCCAGAGGACGGAAAGTTCCTGAGCTTCTGGTTAACATCCCACCCAAAGAGTCGGCTGTTAGACCAAAGGAGCGGTGGGGAAAGAAGGAGCGGGAATGGCACGAGTCCTCCCACCCCCTCAAAAGCAACAGCTGTGTGCTGTTCCCGAGGCTCGGCGGGTCTGCCAGCCGCGCTCGCAGAAAGAGAGGCGCTCTTTGCGTGGGCCGCTTGGCCGTCTCCTCTCCGGGAGTCACCGCCCTTTGTTCCGCGTCCAATCTGGCCGCCGCCGCCGGTGCGAGGTCCTGCCGGACCGTCTGTGCGATCCGCCGACGATTCCCCCACCCCACTCCTTTTCAACGATCCGCCCCACACCGGGTGGGTGGGATGGCAGGGGGGCGGTCTACCAGCGTTCAGATTTTCTACTGTAACCACTGGTCACAGCTATTAGCACAAGATAAACTGGGAGCAGCGGTTTAAAAAAAAAAACTTTATTTATGGGATGGGGAGCGTCCATCAATTAAGCAATATGTGGATAACTGAGACTGTAATTCAGCTTGAGGGTGAAGCCTGAAGGTATTCTTAAAAATATCAAAAAGAATGATGATGAAATAATGAATGTGCATTATTGCTGTAGTCCCTCCTGGTGCATTTTCTGTAAATATAGCCATTTTTCCTTAATATTACAGTGATGCTGACACAAACATCATAAACACTTGCTGCCTCGCTCTCTGTGTCCGAATGGAGAAGAAGATCACATGTACATCTTCATAAGCTGTAGCTGGTGTATAATCAAAGCAGGGGGAAAATAATAAGCACAAGTTCCTTCGTTTGTAATAATTAACAACCTAACAAGCACTAATAAAACTGCTTTTATGAGGTTTGTAAATGCGTTTTAAATAAAGGCTGCACTACCCTTTTGTTTATATCTATTGAGAGCAATTTCTTCACACTTATCTATATGCGTTTTTCATTTTTACTCTGCTGATATGGCCATAAATACTAATTATAAACCTATATTAATTTTTACTCTGATTGTTTCATACAGTAATATAAAAAGGTGTTCCATTCACCCTTTCGGAGCTGAGGCGTTGCAAGTTATATCTGATATCTCATATATATATATATATATATATATATATATATATATATATAAGAGGCGTGATTTTTAATAAATGACTCAATGAGATATGTACTTCTGGCAGGTTGGACAATAGCTAAATGCAAACGCCACGCCCCCAGGGCCGATGTTGCTACAAGAGTCGCGCGCCACACTTTTGTGTACACTGCCGCACGCGACAGGCGCGTGCTAACCTCTCGTGCTGCTCCGGGGTGCAAAATGGGGGAGCGCTATGTACGTTTCGCCTCGATCCGCTGCAGCCTGGACTGGATACTTAACACAGTAAGCAAGGGGCGACTGAAAATGCATTCAGCTAAAGCTCTGAAACGCCCGGGTTCCGTTTCGGCATGGAAAATTTAATGGACACATTTGGATTGATTAAAATGCATTTTTAACTTAATACATTGCTTCTAAAAGCCAAGCAAAAATGGGGAAACACTCGTGCGGTTAGTTACAGCTGCGAATTTAATAGAAAAGCGTGCCTAGATTTCGATCATTTAAATACGGTTTCGTTTCCGAGCATGAGAATAACTCTCACACACGGTAAACTGTACGCGGTTTGCTGCTCTGTGAACGCAGAGGCTTTTCAGAGGGTGACAGAGCAAGTAAACGGTCCGCTGCTTACGATCGCGGGAACTTCTTTGGCTGAATTTTCGACCCCGATAGGGATAATTTCCCACAGATGGCAATGGACAAACAGTGACCGGATTGTGAAAAGGGTTTCAGGGCTCAGTGTTAGATCAGTGTTTTTTTAAGCCAATACTTTGAAGGGAAGAGTCAGCCCTCACCATTATTGTTCCGCGGGAATGATTGTTTGAGGATCGCAGCTGCAGCGAGCTGGATCAACAGTTAAAGTAGGCGGCGCAGACATCCTGACGCCGGCCTGCAGAGAGAACATCAACTGACTGACAGTCCTATTTTGTTTTCTAGGCCTTATCTCTTCAACTTTGGCTAATAGTTTGTGACCGAAAAAAACACACAGCGAAATCCTTTGTGGATGCAGAATGTCGTTCCAGATCAGCTCCTTGGAGAGAGAGTCAAACTATTTAAGTGCGATCGCAAGTTGAAAGACAGTGAAAATTGTGGGGTATTGAATTTCAAGACCTGCATCTTACCCCACATCTCTTTGCCTCTCAAAGAAGCATTAACGAAAATCCGTCAATGTTCAAACGAAGCGTTTTAGATATGTGTAGTGTTACAAAATCTCGTGGTCTTATAGTTTAACATCTGTGATATTTTCATATAGACACCGTTTGTAATTACAGCCGGATCTAACCGTGCAACGCTTACCTCAGAAAATTTTGGATGAAATGGTTGGATAAATATTGAAATAATTCTAAACGTTTGTCTCCATAGAATTAAAGTTTTACACAAGCAGCTGAATTTGATTAGACAGAGCCTCGCATCCATTCTCACCGCAACTGTGCAAGGGAAAAAATGACCCTTTTCCAAATAAATAACTTTAAGAAATGCAAATTAGTGCAGGTGTGCGGGCCCCGGAGCAGCAAAAGACCTAGGTGACGAATTTAACTCGGATCTCTCAGCGCTCAGTCCCATTGATCAGCTGAGAGCTGGTGCTGACTGACAGTCCCGGTCGCCATGGCAGCCGACTGAGCGGCGCCGCTGTGAATGGGTGACGTCACAAGGCCGGCGCCGGAGAGTCTGCGAGAGCGTGAGCTCGCGGCGCTGCTCGGCTCTGCTGCCTGCTCGGTGCCAATTCATCACCTGTCAGGGATCAGTCAGGGTGTCATGCGAAATGTACACAGCTGTGAGCGCAAAGAGAGAAAGGAAAAGGCAGGAAAATGGAGAAATCCGATTGCACCAGATGTGGACGACACTCGGAGAATCCCACATCTCAACGTGTCCCGTTATAAATGCACATGGGTCGTTAAGGAAACAAAAGTAGCCTACTTCTGGCGTTTGCAATGCTGCCTCGTTAGTTTTGGTTGCATTATACGTCGGGGGGAGAAAGTGACTCAGATATTTGTAAATAAAAGCACTACAATTAAAAGAATCCAGACCGCTCAAGTGACGATTTTGCAAATTATGGATTTATAATATTAGAAAAGGAGAAATCGAAATTAAAAACGAGCACATTGTGTTGGATTATAAAATGGCGTGTGTGTATGAAGCGCAGAGTCTACATGGATTTTTTTTTTAATGTATATCTGACTAATCTTGACTGCAGCTCAGATCGGACGACATTGTCGCATGAAGTCTATGCTACAGCTAGGAAACAAATTATGTACATATAGTTTGTGATTCTATTGCACCGCATATCAGGATATAATGTACGTTCATGTAAAAATATAATTGCCTTTGGGCAAACATATTCGACTTTGGATTCTCAGTCCTTTTTTCGATGCCTGCCACTTTGTAATATTCCATTGCACCTTATGGTTACTATAGGATGTTTGTCAGTTAGAGGATAATGCGCTGTTTTACAGAAATAATTCCAGTCGTGAGGGAAAAGAAACGCGGAGGAGAAGCGCTTAAAAGCCACCACAGCCCCGGGACTATCGGCTTCTGTCGCATCACGTCGCACTTCAAGAAACACTAATCCGCTGCACCAGTTGAGGAATGCAGCATGTAATTGATATAAAAAGCTACACGTTTTAACTAATAAATGATCCTTTACCTTATATGTTGCACGATTATCCACTTTGAGTCTGAAGTTCTGTAATTTACCTGCAGTTATTGCACCATCAGATACGCAGCAGTGTTGACGCACGCACGAATTAATCAAATGTTTGTCTAAATATATTTATATTTTTTTATATTCACGGTCTTACCGGCCTAGATAAAGCTGGTTTATTGGCTTAATAACCAAAGAACGACCCCGGGACATCAAATTAGTAAGGGGTTACCTTGCACTCGTTACAATAAAGTGCAATTTTAAGTGGAAGTTTTGTAATAAAAGTGCTAAATAACGCGTACATATAAATTTGTAGCCTACCTATTGACACTTCCATGATACTTCCAGACGTATATCTGTACCTTTAGTCTTGACTATTGATAGGACCAATTTCTATTATAGAAAACCCAGTACATTTATTTAAATAGATGTATATAATGCTACTGTCATACCGAATGGCCTTGCAAATAAAAATTTACATATATTTGTGAAGTTGGTGTAAGAATGTTAGGACGCCTGACAGAATAGGCTATGCATTGGCGCTCCGCTTTGAGTGAAGGAATGTGCGAAGCGCCCGCGTAGTATGTGACAAAGTTGTTGCGATTTAAGGCCTATGCCGTTTACATATCCGTTGTCTGCTGTAGTTAGAAATGTCCTTTTATAACATTTCGAATTATTTACTGGGCATCCAGACAGATTTAACAAGGTTTTCTAGTATTATTATTATTAGTATTACTAATAGATAGGACGGGTTCCTCTAATCGGCTGCATTGCTATTCACTTAATGCGTTGATCACGATATTTTAAAAGTGACCAGGACTTAAATGTATGTGAAAATGTAAAAGTAAATATTTTAAAATTATAGGCCTAAGTGTGTTGAGATAAATTATATTTTTTAAAAAATGAAAAATTTCATCATTCATGGATGTTGTGATCTTATTAAGAACGACAGTCTCTAACAATAAATTAATTTGTTATAACGAAAACATGTACAGGATAATGTTTAATTTTCCAAATTACCGACCGCAGCCCCTGCTTTCTCAAAGCGCCAGCTCCGGCGTGAACTTTCACTGGTTAAGAACGCGGAAGACGTGGGTGGGATTTATTCGTAGGAAGGGAACAGCCAATGAAATGCCTCTTTGCTATTGATTGACGTACTACATCCAACCAATTAAATTCACGAGAACATCTGCGAGACATGCCCAGCTCAGTGGGTATATAAACGGCAATGACAGCTTGCAAAATCAGTCCGTTTACTTGCCAGCCGACAGTACGAATAGGACCAGCGCACAACCGCGAGTGCAACTCGAAACGCCAACGAAGTCAACCGAAGTATCAAAAATGAAAGCAATAAGCCCAGTGAGATCTTTCAGGAAAAACGGCGCCAACTTGTCAGAACACAGCCTCGGAATCTCCCGGAGCAAGACCCCCGTGGATGATCCGTTAAGTCTGCTCTACAACATGAACGATTGCTACTCCAAGCTGAAGGAGCTGGTGCCCAGCATCCCACAGAACAAGAGCGTTAGCAAGATGGAAATCCTGCAGCATGTCATCGATTACATCCTGGACCTGCAGATCGCGCTTGACTCGAATTCCGCTATAACTAGCCTCCACCACCAGCGGCCGGGCCAGGCGACATCCAGGACTCCCTTGACAACCCTCAACACAGACATCAGCATCCTTTCATTACAGGTAATGTGGCTGGATTGTGTCGGAATTTCTGTGGTTACTTGCTTTATCCAACAGAGAATCGCGTGGGATCGTCCTGTTAAATTGTAGTATTACCGTGGAAAAAAGATAATTATATAGTAAGGAAATGCAGTAAACGCATCTAGGTTCTTAGCTCAAGTGCAAATAACATCGTCGTTTTTACTCCTCTGGATATCACGAAAATTCTAAATGTATGTATTGTATCTATGCACACTATTATACCAAGCATAAGCAGATGAAAAAAATGTTACAAATCAATTTATTTGTTCGCAGTCTGCTGAATTTCCAAAAGAAATCACCACAGATGACAGCAAGACACTCTATCGTTAAACTGGTAAGTATTTCCCTTTTTATATGAAAACGACATCTAGTCATGTACTGCGAGTGATCGGTAGCTTACGAATAGGCTCGAAGAGGAACTGCAGTACTGTATTTATGTAAACCTAAGTAATGGATATTGGCGGTATCGCTGGAACAAAGCTCTTATTTATTTATTGGTAGAGTTCAGCTGGCGTTGCCTATTCTGCATTTTAAAAGAAGCATACGTTGTCGCTCAGCACAGAGTGGTGGGGGAGTGAAATACATTTTGTACTGTTGGGATTTGTACTTGCGTGGACCGCTTGCTTTGACGTCTGCAAATAATTGATGCAAGAAGAAAGCAGGCGCCAACCGAACTACAATTAAGTCGATCGGATAGCAGATTGTAAGCGAGAAGTTGCCAGGATGTGCTCTTCGGCTGGGCGAGTGTGTACATCTGGAGTTCAGGGTTTGCCCAGTATTTGAGTGTTTGGTTAAATGTTAAAACTGCGGCTTCCTCCCTGGCGCCATGCAGTCTGTCCGGATCTCTGCCCTGTTTGCATTTTCAAAACACGCCTCTCTTTCTCAATCTTTTGCAGGTGTTTGGTTAAGACACAAAAAAACGCAGGACCTGGGAGCTGACTTTTCCTCTCCTCTTATTTTTGTTCTCAGTTTGGATTTCTTCTTTAATTGAACCAAGAGACTTTAAAAGGACAATCTATATGTTAAGATTTTGGACAGTTACAGTTATTTATCTTATAGACATGGCTTGTCCTTTCTTCAGATGGAAGGATCGGTATATTCCCCACGGTGGGAGCAAAAAAAGAAGAGAAAAAAAAATAAAGAAGACTATTGTCAAGACGTCCCTTTCCCCATGAGAAATCTTTGCTTTTTTGCGAAGGTGGAGCGTGCATAGAAGACTTGGTTAGTTATTGTATAAAGTTTAGTCTGTCTTGTCAGAATTGTTATTTTTTGGCATATGAAGGACTGGACGTGGTTTAAAAAAAATGAAACGAGCGAGCGAAACCTTGTAAACTCTACAATCGGAGTTTTAACTTGTATAGGTGCAGAGATTGCAAATTTCTGCATAACATGTAATGCTGTACTTAATTATGCTGAAACTTTTTATAAAAGTAATATTGTAAATTGTACCTTTTTATACAAAAAAATAAATCAAATGCTTTATTTGAACGTCTCCATTCTCGTAACATTTGTTCAGTTTGATGGTTGAAACATTAAAATTCACGATGCCTGGATTCTCGAGCATTTTTTTTATTATTCACGATTGTATGATGTCCATGATTATATGCTAAATTTATACAGGGGCCGTTTTTTCTCGGCAATCTAATAATTTGTAAGGGCGATGGTTCAATATCAACGATGATATTATTCTAAATGATCATATAATTGCATTACATCGGATGACGGTTTGCTGGCCAGCATGCAAAACGGCTACCTTTTTCCACGCTGGCATTCATTAATATCGGAGATTATTTTAGTCGCCGGTTAGCAGCGTTTTATTACAGTTTCTGCAGCGGTTGCGTCGCTTCTTATGTAAAGCGCGTTCACAGTAGCCGAAAACGAAACAAAAGCTTTGTCGCAATCGACTTTGAGGAGCAAGACGCGGACATTTAGTGCAAAAAAAGCACTACGGGCGATCGCCGTGTTTCACCCATAGCGATAATGCGTTTCCGCAATTCTCCCAACAATGGAGAATTAAAACCATAATAGGCGAAACCGCTGCCTCACCTGTGTATAGAAACTTCAACCTATGTTAAACAGGTGTTCCCCTGGCGTCGCTGGGTCTGATGAGCCGTCCTTCTCTGCCCTTGACACCAAAAGCCCAGTGCACAGCCAAGGGATGATTCTGCTTTGCTATACCCGCCTGGTACTAATCAAAAATCAATGATGGTTCGATTAGGAATTGCAAAAAAAGGCATCTCCTTCGACTAATCGAACATACATATTTCCCCTGGAAACTTCATTTAAGATCAGAAAATGGAGCGCACCAGAGTCGTCGACTTTAGGTTTTCTCTCGATTTCGGATTCCGAAGACTGGCTACCAGTAATTTCATGTAATTAAATATGCAGTAGAAAGAACAAGCATGCCACAGTTTAATAAGAGGGCCTCAAGCAGCGAATATGAACGAGTAGACTGCTCCTCCCATCGGCACTAAATGGAACTGCAGCCCTCACGATGAGCTTCGACCCTCACCCATTTTTTCAAACTTCCCGTTAATTAGACACTGATTTCGAAGTAATTGCTGAAACCAATAACATTAATTCATCAAAACTCGTACCGTCATATTATAACTAAAGTACCACTTAAACAAAATTAAGATAAAAATTGATGATAAACCCCATTTATTCTTTCAAAAAACAAAGCAATTGTTTTTTTCTCCAGCCATCCTGATGCTAAGTACAAAACCATTCTGGCGTATGTGACTATTTTTCAAGCTTCATCTTGTCCTTATACATGTGTATTCTGAAATTAACAGTATTTTCATAACGCTTATAGGGTGCGTATATTTTGCAATGTATCTAACCCCGCTTTAACAAAGCATCGCATAAGATAGGAATCCGACTCTCACTCTGGGGCTGACAACTTTAAATATCGGTGTGGTTTAATTGTAGCGAATTACTGCACTTTGACAGAGCCGTTGTATTTTTTCCCCTCTTTCTGTATGGGGAGCACGCCACCTACTGGTCGTTTGACCCTCCGTATAACGTTATTTATAGGGGAAAATGCCAGTTATAACCAGAGATTGCCCACCCTGTCCGTTTTAAGAATCGTCCGCGTACGTGGTTTAATCAAATCTATGTGGGGCAAGCACTATATACGCGGTAAAATGCGTTTTGGTCACAATGTCTCTCAGAATTTGCTCAGTGATGTCCCAAGCTTATAATATATCATCAAATAGAGAAATATCAACGCAAATATCTATCTGTGGCTCTAAAATTTTTTTTATAGTGCAGCTAGAGTTGAAAGGTGGTTTATTTGGGGGGGGGGGGGGAATAAAATCTGTTTCTTTTTCAAATGGCTGCGCCAATCTAAATCACACCTACATCCACACAGATTATATATGACATTATGATCCCAGGATATATATATACACACACACATGGATATATGTACTGGTACACATTTGCCCTTACCTTACAATATACGGTAATGAAACAATTTTCGTCGCTGAGGTAATTTATGCTCCACAGTAATAGGCTACTTCTGCGGGGCGGTAACACCAAAAGATCACAGGCTCATATCAGGTAAGACATGCATGTGGTTCGTTTAATTTCAATTCATTTCAAGACCATGCACATGTACATTTTAGAATTTACTACATGTACGTGTAAGAAAGGGCTATCACTCGTTATCGTTTGTCCACCACCTTCCAAATACTTATCTTAGTCAGGGTTATGGGGTACACAAAGGGAACTAAGTCACGTGACGCGGAGAAGCCCGGACTCGAATCCGCAACCCGGAGGTGTGAGGCCACCCGTTGTCAATTTTATCCCATATAAGGGCATTGACTTGGTTTAACTCTGTAGCCAGTTACACGCCGGACATCAGCCGCTGTGACATTGTTGAAACTCTCATTGAGGAGCAGGAAATAACCACTGCAATGTTTTTTTAAATGCAATTAAACAGGATAAACTGCAAAGTGGAAACACAAGCCAATTCACTTGCTTGAATGAGGAGATGGTTTTCTACAAGCAGGTTTTATTAATTATAGAGGGCATATGGTTCTTGAGATTTGCTTTATGAAGATTTTTTTGTGGGTTTTCTTCTAAACAACAAAAGCCCCAGTGATTCACGCCATTTCGAATTTAAGGATTTACGGGAAGATTTCACGCAGATGACGCTCTGCGTCCTTTCCAAGTGCATATAGGAACGTTTTTTTCCATTTCACTTAGGCAAACAAACACAGTGTTTATTTAAAGGCATCACGGCATTTGTGGCGACACAACGAGAAACAGATTAATGGTTTTATTTCGCTCGCAAGTGATCCGCCGAGCACATCTCAGTTCCTAAACCGATATAAAAAGTAACAAACCAGCAGGGCCGGTGAAGACTGAAATAGTTGGGATTCTCGCCGCGCTGTAGCCGCCCTGCGTTTGGATGGCGCCTGCTGTGAAGGGCGCTTTAGGCTGGTGTATCTTTTGCTGGCGGCAGTAATGTCACCTGCTAGCCTTCGAGCAGCCTGTGCTGCAGCCTTCGGAGCGGGTGAGATGGTGCACAACACGCTAAACATACCGGCAACTTTATGTGCCTCTACTGTGGTTACATCCATACTGGACCTCATTTTTTTCATATAATCCCAGAAACTTCAATACAAAACTTAAGACTCAACATGGGACCTGCTCTAATCTCGATCAAGCATATTCTTTCCAGCCTCTATGATCGTCTCCCTTGCTGCGATTCTTTCTGTTACCTCAATTTTGCATATTACAGATGAAATCGGCGTCTGATTTTTGGGGACTGGAACCTATTCATCTTACATTGCATCTTTTGTTGTCCACATGCTGGAAAAAGGCCGACCGACTAGGGCCCGGTTCTGAAGGGCACTGCTCGGGGACTGGCCTGTCACAGGATGCTCTCCTGCTCGTCCCCAAAGGCCACACTGTCAGCAGACGCGGCGGTGTCTCCCAGGCCCAAGTACAGCCTCCTCTTCCTGCGCGTGGATGGGATGCCGGCAGAGCCGGGGAGGGCCAGGAGGCGGCGGAAGGGGAGGCCCCTGTAGCTGTTGCTGTTGAGCGTGGTGTCGCTGACGGCCCGGCTCATCGCCGAACCGCGCACGGCAAACCAGCTCCTGTCGGAGGTGGCGTCCCAGCAGAGTGGCATGCGGGCAGCCTCCTCCTGCGCACTCCTGCCCAGGTGGCTCTCCCGCTCCAGGTGGATGAGCGTGGGGGAGCCCGTCCTCTCGCCCCGAGGCGGGTCGTCCGCCGAGCTGTCGCTGGACCGCAGCCCCGAGTCCGGAGACTCCTTTTCGTCGAGGTCGGAGGAGGACATGCGGGCAGCTCCCACCGCCTTGACGCGGACCCTCTTCTCCTCCTTGAGGAGCGGAGTGCGGTCTGTGTACTCTGTCCCGGACTCCTCCTCCTCCTCGCTGTTGAGGTCCAGGAACGGCCCGGTCGCGTGGGACCGTGGTTTCTCCTCCTCCTCGGCGATGGGTTCGAGCGGCGGGCCGCTGACGTCGGCGGGTTCGAGGCCCTCCCGCTCCTCCTCGCCCACCCGGTCCTGGGAGACCGGAGGGGGGGGGGGCCCGTCCAGCTGGCCCATCTGCGTGATGTACTCCCTGTAGGCGTCGCGATACTCTTCCTGCTGCTTGTCTGTCAGCTTGCAGATGTCGCTCGACGATTCCTGGGAGTTGAGGCTGGACATGCTGGAGGTCCGATGCACTAC
>JABFDZ020000033.1:310158-324304 GCA_019775955.2 Pollimyrus isidori | reverse complement strand
CCTGTGAAGGCAGGAGGCGGAGCAAGGTGGGGAGGGGCGGAGCAAGGTGGGGAGGAGCGGGGCAAGAGGGTCCTTAACCCACAGACCACCTTTGGTAGCTCAACAGAAAAAAAAAATTGCCCAAGATGCCAAAAACAGAACACAGACATCACAATCTCAAAGACAGAGAGACAGGAAGCAATGCTTTGATGTGTAAAGACCACATGAGTGGGACACACAAACACGCACACACACGCACACGGACCTTCATGAAGCCCTCGCTCTTCAGCTCGTGCATCCTGTTGGCGGCGCTGTGGAGCCGCCTGCGCTGTGAGTGCAGCACCGAGTCGAGCACCTGCCACCACGTGCGGCAGTTGAGCAGCAGGCCTAGGCCCACAGCGCACGCCATGGCGATCAGCGTCGCGTTCACCGTCAGGTTCTGCTCGTCCACCTTGAAGACAGCCAACAGGGTCAGGCCTGTGATCAGGCAGCCCAAGACGAAGATGAAGATGACGAAGGAGGGCACACAGCAAGTCTTCTTCCACTTCTTCCCTGAGAGACCAACAAAGAAATTAAGAACTTACACAACTAGGATCTGACGCCCTAATAGACATCTCATCACGAATCTATTAGAATCTATTTCTATGATACTATAGATATTGGTCATGAAATAGATCAGGCGCCCATTTCTGCATGCCAGCAGCAGTACAATGCAGAGGGCTCTCCAGCACACCTTGCGTCTCGTCCGTCTTGAAGACCCGGAAGAGCCTGGTGGCCATGAAGCCAAACTCCCTCTCGCAGGCGTCACACAGGGTGGCGATCATCTCCGCCATGGAGGTCTCCCCGCCCACACTGGAGAGCCGGTTGTAGTCGGTGAACAAGAACCTGTTAGAGTAAAACGAGGAAAAGCTTGAGGCAAAGGGAGGTGATAATGCAGGAACGGGAACTCGGAGACCCCACAGGTTAATGTAGTTTAGAGTTAGAAGTAGAATGAGTGTCACTGATTCCAGAGGGATGATCTTTATTGATCTCCTTCTTATACTTTTAATTAATGAGAATCTTTCTGAGGAGCATTGAAGTTAAGTTAGTTCTGATGCAAAAAGAACCACTAAAGAGACGCAAATTCTCTTGATTCACGGCAGCGCGACAGAGACCCAGAGGGAATCTCCTCCTAGAATGATGTGAACGTCTAAGCTCTCAGCCCAGGTCACGAACCCCTCCCCCCGCCGGTACCTGACGGGCAGGGCGCGGGTGGCCTGCTCTGGCAGCTCGGGGGGGTTGACGAACATCAGCTTGAGCAGAAGCTCCAGGTAGCCGACGTGCCGGGCCAGGCGTGTGCTCAGCACCCAGCTCCAGCTGTCGCCTCCTCTGCGGCCGCCGATATAAACCACCACTAGGGGGAGACAGAGGGGCCGGGACCAGCACCGGGTCATTGGGCGCTGGGCCGCGTTCTTCTCACAAGGCAGAACTAGACAGTAACTAATTTAAAGTAAGGGGTTTAAGCGCAATTTATTCACGTTTAAAAAATGGAGCCCTAAAGAAACCGCACACCTGTGTCATGCGGCAACCATTTTTGGATTTAGGACGGAGCTCTGACTCTGACATGTTGATGACGTCACAGGTTCGAGATCCGCCGCTGCTGCAGTCTCGATAAGTTAATAAACAAGTCAGCATTAAATGTTTAAATGTCTAATGTCTCTGTGAATCATGAACTGCTCAACAGCCACGCAATTCATTTATTTTTATAGAAATACTGCCCTCTACTGGTGAATCTTATTTACATTTAAATTCATTTTAGAGCTAAAACCCCATTGACCTCGTGGTTTATACATAACAGAAGTTTAGTCAGCTTGTGCTTGAGGACAAAGGGGCAGTAGAAGCGACTTACTGCACTTAGCATCATGGTTATATAACGTCCCCAAGAGGCACTTCTTAGATCTGATGAGCGAGACTTTTGACCTCCGCAGGTTGCGGTTACCATAGGTCAGCGTTTCCCAACCCGGTCCTGGGAGACCCAGAGACTGCCCACGTTTTCGCCCCCTCGCAGCGGTAGTCAGCTGGGAGAGAACAGAGACGAGGGGTCACCTGCGGATCCCACAGGACCGGACTGGGAAACGCCGCCGCGGACGGTTGTGGAGACCCGGCAAACGGCGCCCCCTACCAAAAAAGACGTAGAGCAAGGCGAGCAGGGTGAGGGCCACGGCCGCGGCCAGACGGGGGTCGACGGTGAAGCCGAGGGCCAGGGCCACGGTGCCGCACAGCAGGAGCGTCAGGGTCACCACCAGCCAGGAGAACTGGAAGAGGGGCTCCACCTGCTGGCCGGCGAACATCTTCATCTCATCTGCGGGGAGATCCGGCTGAGACTGGCAGGCGTAGCCTTCGGCGGCGAGAGCGGTTTTAAGAGCCGCAACAGTGCACGCCGCTAGCTCAGTGGGCATAAACCCCGCAGGCCTTGGCAGGTACGCTTTAATTACCGCCCGCTCTGTGCCACGCAACGCCAGGCGACCCCGACAGCCAGCTTCACCTTAATTACCCCAAAAAGTGAACGGGAGCGGAGGCTGAGGAGACAGATCTGTAACGCTATAGGGACTAAGCGGAATCCCTGTAGTATCCCCAAAATAAACGTCTTTCGCCTTTAAAGGTCACAGGCTTCATTTCTGGTGGGAGACACCAGCAGACTTCAGCTCTGAAATATTCTTGTCTCTATGCCCGCGGAAGCATTTCTGAGAACCGTTAAGGCAGCGTCCGCCCAAGGTGCGAGTCAAGCTGCTTAGTGCCCAGCGGCCACCAGAGGACTCCGCATCTGATCAGGCTATCAGATCCGGAAGGAAGAAGACAAAAAGTCTGCTAATTAACTGAATTAACTTAGGGCCCAGAAGAAGGGGTGGGCTGGTCCTACCTCTAGGCCTACAAATCCATCTACCCGCCTGGGGCCTGCTAGGAGCGAGGGGGCCGTAGCGGGAGCTGTACCTTCTAGCTTCTTGAGCAGGAAGGACTTGCCGCTGCCCCACTGGGCGTAGAGGCCGACGCAGATGGGCGGCTGCATGGTGGGCTCGCTCAGGATGTCCGCCAGGGCGCTGCTGTACAGGTCGTAGCCCAGCATGTCTCCGTCTGACTCCGTGGGGGACAGATGCTCTGCGGGGGGAGGGGTGGGGACAGGGGCTCAGAAAGCGGGACACCCCCCGCCAGCAAAACCAACACACAGACGTACGGTGGTCTACCGAGATCTAAAGGGGAGGCCCCACAGAACCATACTGCCCCCACATATGTATCCAGCATTGATATTCCATTAGCAGACACTTTTATCTAAAGCATGTATTTCTGAGGAAGCAGGATCAGTCAGACCCTGGAGCAATTAAGGGCCTCGCTCAGGGGCCCAATACTGACATCACTCTGCCAAACCTGGGACTTGAACCAGTAACATTCTGGTGACAGACACAGCCTCCTCAAGGTCTGATCTACACCCTGCCCCTTATATGCAGAGAAAAGATTGGTGGGTAATCATTAACGGCTGACTGCTTAAGGTCCCAGGTGTTTCTTTTATTTGTTTGTTCTTTTTAGATTAGTGACTCCTTAAAACTTGTTTTGAGATGTTTCAACAGTCAAGGACCTATATACATAGTTCTAGTCAATAGGTATATGAAGTGGATGGAAAATACAACAATTTCATTAAATATGACGGGCAGAGTCAGGCTTGTTCGGCTATCTTCAGGACCACCAGTCTGGCCCTCGTCTCCCACAAAACACCTCCACCCCACCCAAAGCATCACTGCTGAAGAGGGTTTCCAAACAGGTGGTGCTCACTGGCTCCAAAGATCTGAGTTAGGATGCTCTTCTGGTGGCTGCAGTCGATGTTGTAAGGGGTCTCGCCAGCCTTGTTGGGTCGGTACAGCAGTCGGCCATCTTTGGGGTTCCTCATGAGCAGCTCGGCCAGCTTGCGGCTCCGCCCCCGGATGGCGATGTGAAGGGGCGTGTCCCCCTTCTGCGGCATCAGGGCAATGGCTAAGTGTCCAATGACTGCAGGCTCACGTGAATAAATTAGGAGACGGCCCCACCCCCCACACACCTTATCCATCGCCGAGACCTTGGCCCCCTTATCCAGCAGCAGCTCTACGATCTCTATGTTCCTCATCTTGGTGGCCTTAATCAGCGGGGTCTCCGCATCCTGAACGGGGCGGGCCGAAAAGGTCACGCGGGTCATGTGACCCAAACATAACCACCGGCAGTCAAGCCCTAGATCCGAACCTCGGGCATGTGGCGCGTGGGATTCAAAGTTAAGGGGTTGGATTTCGAAGGCGTTAGCATTCGAAGCGTTAGCGTGGGGCTAGCTGGCATGAAGCGAAGGTCTATAAAAGGGCAAGAGTCCAGAGCCTACCTTAGTGCAGGTCTCCGTGTCGGGGTTGCACTGCAGAATGTCCCGCACCATGGTAGTGTTACCCTTCTCCACAGCCCAGTACAGGGCTGTCTTGTTGTCCTAAATCAGAGGCCACAAGTAGGTTGGAAGAAGAAGGCAGCTGACAGTTATGTTAACTAATCTATAGCCTATAATCAAGTTATTTGACCTTAAAAATGGGACACAAGACAAACTGAAGACGTGTAATGAAGCGGGAGGCAGAGTCCCGCATGTCCGCAATGAACAACGACGAGGGGAACGGCGCCCCCTACCTGCCCCTGGATGTCGATGTCGGCGTATTTGTGCAGAAGGGCCCTGACGATCTCCACGTGGCCCCCCCTGACTGCTCCAATAAGCACCGTGTCGCCGCTCTGGAATGTGCGGAGAAGCACAGAGAGTGTTGGGGGGGGGGGGTGTGTACCAGTCACGGACCCTCACGGCCAACACTAACCCAGACATGTACACCGCCACCACAAAAATGCAGATGATTTTTAGACTTTGTCAACTGACATGGAGGCAGGAGAGGGCAGATGAGATACCGCTGATGCGGGACAGCCAGCGGAGACCGGTTTCTGAGGATAGTGAAGTTTCTGACCAATCAGAACTTGGCCTTGTCGTCAAGGTGACCAGCCAGAAGTAAAGGCTTCCTTTATCATAGAGCAGGGGAGATTATAGGTTTTTTTTTTTTGGGGGGGGGGACATAATATAAACCATAATTCATACACAGGGGCCAAGCTTATCATTAGCCAATGATAGGCTTTGAATTGGTGAATGACAGGGGAGGGGACTGTGGGGACCAATCAGCTTTCAGCTGGGGGCAGTGACCTCGCCCCTGTTGTTACAGAGAGTTCTCCCCTCGTCCAGTTATTGGTTGCGGCTGATAACGCTGAGGTGCGGACGGCCCACCCTGTCGGGGACATTGACGTAGGCGCCGGCCTCCAGCAGGTCCCTCACGATCTCGGTGTGGCCGTCCTTGGAACTGATCATGAGCGCCGTGTTTCCGTCCTTGTCCTTCATGTTGACGTTGGGATTCCTCTTGAGAAGCTCCTTCACCACGTCCGTGTAGCCGCCGCGGACCGCCACGATCAGCGCCGTCATGGAGTTCTGAGGGCAACACGGACCGGACCAACGTCACAGAAGAACTCTGGGCATCGAGTTAAGTACCACCTTACCCAAGGGGACAACAGCTGAGCCCGCCTTGGAATTATTAAATGCTGGCCTGTCTGATGCTAGGATTTGACCCGGGGGGGGGGGGGGAAGAAATAACGTTAGAGGGGGTGTCCCGCACGATAAAGTTTGCTGACTGAGGGTACCGCGAATACCAGACAAATTGCTAAATGGTTTTACAAAAATTATTTATGAGGGGGGTTGATACACCCCTAAATAGGGTCCAGGACTGCCTATGCTATAGACTGAATGAGGGCGATCAGACAGGAGGTGCGGTTTAGTGAGCCACATACCGCCCCCTCCTGGTCGACGTCGGCTCCATTCTCCAGCAGGTGCATGACGCAGTCGAAGTGGCCCTTTCTGGCAGCCCAGATAAGCGGCGTGGTGCCATACTGGGACAGGCGGGAAGGAGAAGAAGCGGGTCAGTACTGGGCGAACGTGAAACAGCCTTTCCGTAAGCGCCAGCTGGAGTGACTCAGCCCCCCCTCCCCCCCCCCAGGGGCCATCACGCGGCAGGTCTTCAGCAGCTGCCAGCTGGAAGGTTCTTCCTCAGGCCAAGGCTCCATGTCAGTCAGCCCGTGTGAGCTGCCAGCTCATGCCCAAATCCTGCCCGCCGCGGCTTCTGCGGTATCATATGTACTAAATACCGATGAGAAATGCTTACCCCAGTACCTTAAGGCACCACCCGCAATCGCCAACCACGGCGCCCCCTGCCCCGCGCCCGGCCTCCTGGCCACGCCCACCTTGTCAGAGCAGTTCACTTTGGCTTCGTGCCGGAGCAGGAGATGGACGACTTTGTGATAGCCCCGTCCGGCCGCCCAGATGATGGGGTAGACGCTGTACTGCTGAACGCAGAACGCAAGTCACACCCGAGTTCACCCCTCAGACCTCACAGACCACTTCACGCTGAATGAATTTGTGCCGGGGGTGCGATCCAACCTGTCCGGTGATGTTGGGGCTGGCCCCCTTCTCCAGCAGCAGGCGAGAAACCTCGACGCGCCCTTTATAAGCAGCCCACATGAGGGCGCTCCAACCACCCTGGGCATCACAACAAAAAAACATTAAGATTTCCCTGCAGTCTTGTGATTAACATTTTGAAAACTGGATTATACGTTTAAAGAAAATCCCAGAAATAAAGTGGTATTACAGTACAGATGCGTGTTAGAAGACCAAACACTGAAAACAAGACTCTTTTAAGCATCCCATAATAGCATGACCTGTATGTTAGCGACTGTTGTCCAGTCACTATTCAGACGTACAGAGTTTCGAGCCAATGCGCAGTGGAGAGTTATGAGAAGAGATGCAGGATGCATCGTTAATGTATCACTAAACTAATATTTGCTAAAAAAAATTTTAAAAAAATCAATGTATCGGCATCTGTCTATGTGTCAGTCTTACTCGTTATTGCTGCCTGATATTTAGACTTTGGTCAACATTCAAAGTTAGTAGCACCAACGCTAAAGACATAACTGCCTAAATAATGGAGGTGATTGTGTTAGACGGGCCACCATATTCCCTAGTTAAGGACGGGGAATTTTGCAGAGTCGTTCTCCATTTAGAGGCCTGAAAGTTCTGGTGTGCGAGACCGTTTTATACGGTCCATGACACGTTCAGAGACTCGTTGTTACATTATATAGTTCATCATTAAATATGGCTGCAGATCTCTCTTTTGTTTGGCACATTGACCAAGACATAATGCAACATCAATCTGCTAATCCGTTATCGTCGAGATTTCCCGATCGGGGCACCGTTGGGTATCCTGATTGGCCCGTTTTTAGAGGCCAGGAAAAAGCCTTTAAAAGCAGCCAGGTTAGTGACATGCGGGCAGTCTGCTTCCCGACCCCCCCCACCAATCCCGTAGACCGCCTGGCACCGGGGAGGTTTACGCACGGCGCGGCATGGTAAACCTTACGGGAGCTAGTTAGCATACGCAAGCAGGGTCCACTTCAATCCGACCGGGGCAGCCTTTCCGTCCAGGATGAGCCGGAAGACGTTCTGACGTCTTAATGACTAAAAATATACTATGTGTGAGCGGCATGTAGCTATAAAGCAGAATGAAGGCTGTAATTAGCTCTTATTCAGCTACAGAGAAAAACACTCCACCCAAGAAGTGGTCTAGGCTGTGTATCTGGATCCGACTGGACTTTCAGACGACCAGAAACTCCACAAACTGTGAGATGGACAGACCTGGAAAACCACTGATTGCAGACCAGATCGCCAACGCACCAACCAGGGAACCGCCAAGCTTAGCCAGACTGCTAACACACCACCCCAGCTCACCATGTCTCTCTGCTCCAGGTTGGCATTGTGGTCCAGTAGCTCCCTCACCACCTCCACGTGGCCCTCCTTGGCAGCGGAGATCAGCGCCGTCCACCCGTCCTGTGCGGGAGAGGGCGTGGATGCGGGCGAGAGCACATAGCGGTCACTCCGATTACAATCCCCCCCACGGCTGGACCTTGAAGGTACAGTCCAAGATTTCACGTACCAGCTAGTCGTACCAAGTGGTCATGTAAAACAGGGGGAGCCCAAAACACAAATAGGGGATGTGCCACGCTTTGCTCTGCTTGACCCAAGCTGGTGTTTTGACAGGGTGACTGCATGTTGCCGTTTTACAGACTCACACAGACAGTAATTTTCTTAAACACAGGTATGGTCTCGCCTCTAGGTACTCGTTAGAAGGTGCGCTATTCATCCTCAGGTGCATGACCTCACACAGGCTCCTCGAAGCTTTTCAGAGTGGCTGACTGTGCCTTGCTGATGCGGGAGAATGACCAATTATGCAAGACTTGTCCGAGCCAACTAACAGATCAACTGTTACATCTAGATCAGTGGTGGGCAATCTTATCCGCAAAGGGCCAGTATATATGCAGGTTTTCGCTGCAACTCCCTAATTAGATAACTAATTAGAAGACTGATTGGCTGAAGAGTCTTCACACCTGGGTTTGAACAGCTGACCTACAGGTTACCCCAAAGACCTGCATACACACCGGCCCTTTGCGGATAAGATTGCCCACCTCTGATCTAAATACACGCATTTGACCTCTGTGCCTGTGATCAGAAGGTTGCTGGTTTGAGCCCCAGCCTCAACAGAATAGTCACACATCGGTGGGCCCTTCTGCAGGGTCCTTGCCCCTGCAAGATGGGGTAGTGAACAAAGATCTTCCCCACAGGGATCAATAAAAGTATCATTATATTTCATTTCATTTTATTTAACAGATGATTTTATTCTAATAAGGGAAAGCAAAGTCAGACAGGCCCAGATCCAATAGAGTTAAGGGCCTTGCTCTATGGCCCAATGGTGACATCACTCTCCCAATTGAGAGTTTAGAACCAACAACCTTCTGATTACAGGAACAGCACCCTACCTGCTGAGGCGCACCAGATATACAACCGGGCAGAATAATCAGGAGAACTTCGACTGAGGTGTACACAGCAATAGATCAGCGTCCAGACATCGTATATGTCAGTGAGGAAGTTCACATACAACATCATCCAGGTTGACGTTGGCTCCCCTCCTGATGAGCTCCTGTACAATCTGCAGACTGCCCTGCTCTGATGCCAACATCAACGCCGTCTGTCCAATCTGTGGACGGACAGGGAAATTAAAAAGAAAAAAAATCTCTACTGGCACATTCAAGACAATAATTCACCAGCACAATCATAAGCATGACAGTATACAGCTTCCCAGAATCTACATTTCAGTTGGCAAGCAGAAGATGTTGTTGGAGAGATGGATCTAGGGCAGTCAGCTCAATGGGTCAGTATGCAAAGAAAACCTTCAAAGCTCGTCGGACTCATTTTCATCCACCAACAGCCCAAGAGAGGCACCTACGTCACTCCTGCTGTCTACTTCTTTGAACTTCTCCAGGTGGGTCACGATAGCCAGCAAGTTCTCCTCCTCCACATAGCTGAAGTAGTTCTGGATGGCGGTCGTGGTCATTTTCAAGGAGGGGGTGGCGTCCATGGTCACTCCTTGATGTCAAGGGGGGGACGTCAACAAATTATCAGCTCAGATACAAACGCCTGGACCAACTTCATGAGAGACACAATTCACGGGCAGAGGGGGGGAGAAAAAAGAAAAAAAAAAAAAAAAACACACTACAAGCTAATAACCCAAAATCAAAAAAATATTTCATGTACAGAAAGATTAACCTCACAGGTTCAAAGCCAGTAAGAAGGAAAAGCTGATTTCAGGGACCTTTGCTAGATGGGGGCATAAATAAATCAAGGTGGATTAGCCCTGGCATTTTGTGTGAAGAGATCCCAACTACCCACCCAGGCACAAGTAATTTAATTACGCTCACGAGGACCCGGAATCCACACAACCCACTGCCAATGTTCCGCCGCATTCCAGCCGCGTATGCAGTTGTGCCGATACTGAGATGACTCGGGTTCGACGCAGAGGAGTGGGGTACAAGGGGACACGGGGCGAATAAAATTTAAGGAAATCCTTCCGAAGAATACCGTTATCTGTCACGTAAACCCCATCCCATCCATGATAGAAGGAAGGGCGCGAAGAAGCAGACCGGGGCCAGAACATCACCAGAGCAAAAGGCCGAGACGTTAAATCAAAACATCAGGTCACAGCTATGAGCTGTCAGTAAGATGGCAGGAGTGCCTTTCCGATGTCTGCGAGATTCACGCATTCCTCGACGCTGAGAAGTCCAGACACCTCCGGGAGAGACAACAACCCCAAAACATCCTTCGGAAACCTTCTCAACTCAAAAGCGGTATGAAGAAATATTGTTTACATCGTCCTCCGGCATCCATGTAGTAAAGTTATCTGTGTGTCAAAGTTTAAAACTGAATTAATTTCATCTGCTGAAAAAAAAAATCTACTTAAAATTAAGTAGGCTATTCGCTGTCCATCCTGAGTTTCTGCAGCTCCCTGTTGTATTTCGTTCCAGGACGAGACAATTTCAGGGTTATAAAGTGGGAAATAAGTGTAGGCCTATTCATTCCTATCTATTTAGGGTAACAGTGATGCAGTGGACATTACAGAAAAGCAGATGGCACAAAGCAGATTCCATAGGCGCACCGCGTCAAAGGAAACACACGCGTAATTCATTCATATGCGAGGAGGCGTTCAGACACACCTGAACCGCATGTTTCAAACGGTGGGAGGACACCGAAACCACGACGGGGACAAATGCCAGCGGTGTGGTAAGAGAGGCAGGGCAACCTCTAGCCCCGATCCACGGGGCCGCAAAATGGATTACAAAACCAATAAAAGGAGAAGACCGAGATCTGAGTGCTTGGAAAACTACAAGAATAAACAAGAACGTAAACTACACAGGCTGTTAAATATATTAGTGGGCTTTAACTAGACCGAAAAGATATTACAGCAATAAAAGATTCGCATTTTGAATTATAATTGGAGTTGAAAGAACAACCTGAGTTAATACATTGGGGATTGGCAACAAACAGTACACAAACTGGCACACAAAAAACGCTTACAGATAATATGGCATACGTCTGAAACAATGCATAAATTTACCTCTAATTAAGCACCAATCAGTCTAATTAAGCCCCCAACAGTACTGGGCAAATACCTACAGCCCCTCGCATAGCTGTCTTACCTTCCGCGAGGTTCACGCGGGCTGAATATTCAACAAATCCGCCAAATATGCCCCGATCCTACAAATGATGTAACTGCATAACAAAAACGGTTCAGCCCCACAGCAAACGCACCTTGCCCTGTGCTTTCTGTCCGATCAATATTATCTGCAGCGGGGACTGAATTAAACAGACATGGAAGTATGTTCAAAGAAGCTTTTTTCAGGATCCCATAATTCAGGATCATCAAGAGACCACGCCGTATTCACAGCTCGTATAACATTTATGAATACCTGGACTTTTGCTGTCTTCGTCCTCTCTTACGATATAAACATAACGTTTGTCCCAAACATGACGACACGATAGGCTATTATTTGGAGTGATCCAGACTTCATATCTGGAAATACCACACATCAAAAAGGCCTTACACGTCTTCCAAATGGAAAGATGATGACCCTGACAATTTTAGAACAGACGTGGCGTCTAAATATACACAAGTCGGCTCAATTAGACTAAGTCATGAGCTGTGAAACCGGTTTTCCACAAACGGAGTTCGGCCACAGCAAAGAGATATAAACACAAAAACACGGGATTAAAAAAATCCCAAAAATCCACTATGCAGATAAAAGTGATAACACTGGTTTCTCATTTTACTCCTGCGCGTATTATTATCATCATTATTTTGCCTGGGAGGTGTGCACGGTAATACCTCTGAAAGCGCATCAAAAATAAGAAAAAAGCAAATATGAAATTCCAGACTGACATTTAATCTGTAAATAGCATCATGTGATCGGTGTTAATCTCAAAGTAAATAAGATTATACTCTCCACGTGTGACTCGCTTCTGAATCTTTAATTAAGATGTTGTCAAAGTTCACCCAACTTTAATTTCTCGTTGCATGAGCAGGATAATAGTTAACTGCCGGCAACTAATCACAGCATGGTGACATACCAGTAACAGTCATTTTAAACAGCATGTTTGCTGAGGGATATAAGATAAATTGCGACGATCCATGATCTGATTCCTAAAGCACAAACAGCTGCGCTTGCATACAGATAACTTTCTATTTACGTTATAATATACAACCCAACAAGGACACTGGCGTTTAACTGGACAGAGTTGGATATATTTAGAGTGGTCATCGGGTAATTTGCCATAAAAGCATATTTATCAATGCAAATTTACACAGAAGCATGTATAAGAAGTTTTAAATGACTTGCAAACATACCTTTGTAGAAAATCAGTCAGTTGAAATGAGTTGTTAAGGTTTTTTGTCCTACTATTTCGGCCGTCGCCAGTGCAGTAACTGTCCGGTTCACCCGGCGAGGACCATCTTTTGCACAGGGTACATTTAGTCTCCGTTTCCGTGCTTTCGGCGTTTTTCTTGAAGCAGCGTCCTACCTCTCCGCCCCCGTTTCGGATACATCGCACCGTCTCGCCAACCGCCCCCTACTGCCTAATGTGTGACGTAAAATACGTTTTTCTTACATGCAGTTTATTAATAATTTCTTCTCTACCCTCGTCAATTTACTTATGCAATGTCCCTTGAAAGTCGAATATGATCATTTAAATAAATAATACCGTTTTTTCCTTCACATTTATGATGGTTCAAGAAATAAGGAAAATATTAAGGATGTGTAATGTGATGATGATTATTATTATTATTTATTGTCACATCATCTCACACATGGACTACAGGAGGAGAAAATGTAAATTCCACACACACAGTACAGGTGGGATTGAAACTTGGTATGAGGCTACTTACTGTACCACCTATATTAACATAAAAACCAATAATTACAAAAAAAACGTCACTAAAAATAAATCCAGTTGCGAAAAGTAAATAAGCATCATACTCAGTGTTTTTATTTTTTAAAAAGTCGTTGTGATTCAGGTTGACATCACCTCCGACAAATACCAAGAACAGCCTCCAAAATGGCACAGGAGGGGACGCATAGGCAGCTTAAATGACCGTAATGATGGGAAACAAGCTTTGCTCATTGTCACACTGGATCAAAGATGAACTTTACTGGATGCCACAACTACGTCATCCAAGTGTGTCGTCCATTCTCCAGAGCGGTACCAACGCCATCTACAGGGACACCTCGTGACAACCCGAGTCCTGCAGTACAATATTTGTTCTTGAAACTCAAGACGCTTCGGCGTTTCGGATACAGGTTTCGCCCACTATCCGAAAGTAAAGGGTTATTAACCATTCTTAAGACGAAACGGCGTACGGCCTGTATTAGCCCACCATTAATTTATATGGGATTTTTTTGAGTGTTCCCACATCCAAAAACGAAAAAAACATAGGAAATAATACATATAACCTAAAATTATTATAGTAAAACCTGCAATTATATGGTGATTACACAACATATATAAATTTAAAATAACTTAAGTTATTGTATAGTAGCCTACGGGTACTTGAAGCAGTAGTAGCCTACATACATAAATATGTAACATACTTGGTTATCATCTTCATCATCAACCATTATGTACTGTAGATAATCATATGTGCTATAATTTCATAAGACCAGCACAGTAGGTTTGTTTAAACCAGCATCATCGCAAACGCGTTAGTAAAGCGTTCAGCTATGACATCATATCACGATTGATAGGGTGCGCGCGTCTGTACACGGGGCCTCCTGGGCATGGAGGAAATCAGATTCGGTTTTCCGAAGAGATTTGAGATAGACGATGAGGTGACCAACAGAGGCCTGAGCTAATATCTGCCAGCTATTCTGGAAATACGGATAAATGTGGTGCAGTGGTTAGCACTGTTGCCTCACACCTCTGAGACCCAGGTTCGAGTCTCCGCCTGGGTCGCATGTGTGTGGAGTTTGCATGTTCTCCCCGTGTCGTCGTGGGGTTTCCTCCGGTTGCTCCGGTTTCCCCCCACAGTCCAAAAACATGCTGAGGCTGATTGGAGTTGCCAAATTGCCCGTAGGTGTGTGAGTGCTTGGTGTGTGAGTGTGCCCTGTGATGGGCTGGTCCCCCATCCAGGGTTGTTCCCTGCCTCGTGCCCGTTGCTTCCGGGATAGGCTCCGG